>JAWNMK010000723.1:600000-1052695 GCA_035044105.1 Drosophila nr. perissopoda 5 BK-2023a | reverse complement strand
TTTCCTCGAAAAAATTGTTATGAATGGGATTTTCAACTTTTGATGCAGAATTGATATATATAAAAAGGGCTTCATAATGTTGAAGGAATTTCGGACCTTAGACAATTATTGGCGAAGATATGGCAGATTGAATTTGAATTCGCACAAAAAAAAACTTAAAACGTCATTTCCTCGAAAAAATTGTTATGAATGGGATTTTCAACTTTTGATGCAGAATTGATATATATAAAAAGGGCTTCATAATGTTGAAGGAATTTCGGACCTTAGACAATTATTGGCGAAGATATGGCAGATTGAATTTGAATTCGCACAAAAAAAAACTTAAAACGTCATTTCCTCGAAAAAATTGTTATGAATGGGATTTTCAACTTTTGATGCAGAATTGATATATATAAAAAGGGCTTCATAATGTTGAAGGAATTTCGGACCTTAGACAATTATTGGCGAAGATATGGCAGATTGAATTTGAATTCGCACAAAAAAAAACTTAAAACGTCATTTCCTCGAAAAAATTGTTATGAATGGGATTTTCAACTTTTGATGCAGAATTGATATATATAAAAAGGGCTTCATAATGTTGAAGGAATTTCGGACCTTAGACAATTATTGGCGAAGATATGGCAGATTGAATTTGAATTCGCACAAAAAAAAACTTAAAACGTCATTTCCTCGAAAAAATTGTTATGAATGGGATTTTCAACTTTTGATGCAGAATTGATATATATAAAAAGGGCTTCATAATGTTGAAGGAATTTCGGACCTTAGACAATATTGGCGAAGATATGGCAATTGAATTTGAATCGCACAAAAAAGGAAATGACGTTTTAAGTTTTTTTTTGTGCGAATTCAAATTCAATCTGCCATATCTTCGCCAATACTTGTCTAAGGTCCGAAATTCCTTCAACATTATGAAGCCCTTTTTATATATATCAATTCTGCATCAAAAGTTGAAAATCCCATTCATAACCATTTTTTCGAGGAAATGACGTTTTAAGTTTTTTTTTGTGCGAATTCAAATTCAATCTGCCATATCTTCGCCAATAATTGTCTAAGGTCCGAAATTCCTTCAACATTATGAAGCCCTTTTTATATATATCAATTCTGCATCAAAAGTTGAAAATCCCATTCATAACAATTTTTTCGAGGAAATGACGTTTTAAGTTTTTTTTTGTGCGAATTCAAATTCAATCTGCCATATCTTCGCCAATACTTGTCTAAGGTCCGAAATTCCTTCAACATTATGAAGCCCTTTTTATATATATCAATTCTGCATCAAAAGTTGAAAATCCCATTCATAACCATTTTTTCGAGGAAATGACGTTTTAAGTTTTTTTTTGTGCGAATTCAAATTCAATCTGCCATATCTTCGCCAATACTTGTCTAAGGTCCGAAATTCCTTCAACATTATGAAGCCCTTTTTATATATATCAATTCTGCATCAAAAGTTGAAAATCCCATTCATAACCATTTTTTCGAGGAAATGACGTTTTAAGTTTTTTTTTGTGCGAATTCAAATTCAATCTGCCATATCTTCGCCAATACTTGTCTAAGGTCCGAAATTCCTTCAACATTATGAAGCCCTTTTTATATATATCAATTCTGCATCAAAAGTTGAAAATCCCATTCATAACCATTTTTTCGAGGAAATGACGTTTTAAGTTTTTTTTTGTGCGAATTCAAATTCAATCTGCCATATCTTCGCCAATACTTGTCTAAGGTCCGAAATTCCTTCAACATTATGAAGCCCTTTTTATATATATCAATTCTGCATCAAAAGTTGAAAATCCCATTCATAACCATTTTTTCGAGGAAATGACGTTTTAAGTTTTTTTTTGTGCGAATTCAAATTCAATCTGCCATATCTTCGCCAATACTTGTCTAAGGTCCGAAATTCCTTCAACATTATGAAGCCCTTTTTATATATATCAATTCTGCATCAAAAGTTGAAAATCCCATTCATAACCATTTTTTCGAGGAAATGACGTTTTAAGTTTTTTTTTGTGCGAATTCAAATTCAATCTGCCATATCTTCGCCAATACTTGTCTAAGGTCCGAAATTCCTTCAACATTATGAAGCCCTTTTTATATATATCAATTCTGCATCAAAAGTTGAAAATCCCATTCATAACAATTTTTTCGAGGAAATGACGTTTTAAGTTTTTTTTTGTGCGAATTCAAATTCAATCTGCCATATCTTCGCCAATACTTGTCTAAGGTCCGAAATTCCTTCAACATTATGAAGCCCTTTTTATATATATCAATTCTGCATCAAAAGTTGAAAATCCCATTCATAACAATTTTTTCGAGGAAATGACGTTTTAAGTTTTTTTTTGTGCGAATTCAAATTCAATCTGCCATATCTTCGCCAATACTTGTCTAAGGTCCGAAATTCCTTCAACATTATGAAGCCCTTTTTATATATATCAATTCTGCATCAAAAGTTGAAAATCCCATTCATAACCATTTTTTCGAGGAAATGACGTTTTAAGTTTTTTTTTGTGCGAATTCAAATTCAATCTGCCATATCTTCGCCAATACTTGTCTAAGGTCCGAAATTCCTTCAACATTATGAAGCCCTTTTTATATATATCAATTCTGCATCAAAAGTTGAAAATCCCATTCATAACCATTTTTTCGAGGAAATGACGTTTTAAGTTTTTTTTTGTGCGAATTCAAATTCAATCTGCCATATCTTCGCCAATACTTGTCTAAGGTCCGAAATTCCTTCAACATTATGAAGCCCTTTTTATATATATCAATTCTGCATCAAAAGTTGAAAATCCCATTCATAACCATTTTTTCGAGGAAATGACGTTTTAAGTTTTTTTTTGTGCGAATTCAAATTCAATCTGCCATATCTTCGCCAATACTTGTCTAAGGTCCGAAATTCCTTCAACATTATGAAGCCCTTTTTATATATATCAATTCTGCATCAAAAGTTGAAAATCCCATTCATAACCATTTTTTCGAGGAAATGACGTTTTAAGTTTTTTTTTGTGCGAATTCAAATTCAATCTGCCATATCTTCGCCAATACTTGTCTAAGGTCCGAAATTCCTTCAACATTATGAAGCCCTTTTTATATATATCAATTCTGCATCAAAAGTTGAAAATCCCATTCATAACCATTTTTTCGAGGAAATGACGTTTTAAGTTTTTTTTTGTGCGAATTCAAATTCAATCTGCCATATCTTCGCCAATACTTGTCTAAGGTCCGAAATTCCTTCAACATTATGAAGCCCTTTTTATATATATCAATTCTGCATCAAAAGTTGAAAATCCCATTCATAACCATTTCTTCGAGGAAATGACGTTTTAAGTTTTTTTTTGTGCGAATTCAAATTCAATCTGCCATATCTTCGCCAATAGGTCCGAAATTCCTTCAACATTATGAATCCCTTTTTATATACAGTGGCTCACACTTCAACTCGACCATTGTCAAAGACAGAAAGTAATTGCCTGCCATAAGCTAATTATTTATTATTTTTCAAAAATTCCAAAGACCGATGGTAGGTACGTACAGTGGCGGACACCTTATTTGGGACATTGTCAAAGAAAAACTTTAATTGCCTGCCATAAGCTAATTATTCAATATTTTTCAGAAATTCCAAAGACCGATGGTAGGTACATATATTAACCACCAATATGAATGGATGATCCCAATACACTGGGGTTTTCCCACCTGCTAGGTAGGATTATGTAAAAAAGTACCCTATTTTTAGGGAAAATTTTATTTGGATCAGTCTAAATAAAATAATATATTTTGAAAATAAAAACTTAAATAAGGACGTTAATACTTAGTATGATATCCTTTAGCCTTAACTACTTCCCTTAACCTATTATTCATGGAAGATACCAGCTTCCTGGTAGTTTCTGGGCTGATTTGTTCCACTCATCCCGCAGAGCATTTTTGAGGTCTTCTTTGCTGGATATGCTGTGCTTCCGGATGTTATTTTCCAGCAGAGCCCACAAATTCTCAATAGCATTTAAATCTTGAGACTGGGCCGGTGGAATTATCATGTGGGGGCAGTTCCTGATGAGCCAGGACTGCACTATCTTGGCCTTATGCTTGGGATCGATGTCCTGGTTGAACCGGAAAGTACGTCGGATTATTAGCTTCTCGGCACTTTTTAGTAAATTTTCCTTTAGTATGTTGAAGTACACATTCTTGTCCATTGTTGTTTCAAAAATCACAAAATTCCCGAATCCGGCTGACGAGATACATACCCATTCCATGTCACTTCCTCCACCATGCTTGACTGTTGCCCTTACGTGTTGTGAGGAGCCATACAGCGATGGCAAATAAATATATAGGTCTATATATTTATGTGTGCTATATACGCCACGTGATCACGTGATTTCTGGTACAGTCCCGACAAAAGGCGGCGTCGGGACTATAAAAAGAGCGCCGCAACATACAGCGGGGAGTCAGTCAGAACCCACACGGGAAGTGGAACCTCTGCCAAAACGCGAGCCGAAAAGTAAACCAAGTGCAGCGGAAAATACAAAACGGCAACAACACTAACATTAAGTGAAGAGGAGTAAAAGTGCAAATAATACAAGTGTGTATCAAACCAGATCGATACGCCACCAAGGAACGCCGAGTCCTTCGACGCTGCCAAAGAATAATTCCAATACAGGACACTGAGGTCCTTGAGTGGGTAAAGGAGTGAGTCCTTGCCACGTTTAAGTCGTGGTAATAGGCGAGGCCTGGACAGTTAAAAGTGGAGCGTGCGCAATCAAGCCTGTAGTAGACGGTATACGGGTGGATCCTTTTGGTTAAAAAAGGAGTACCGTATGAAAACCTGTCGAGCACCGCAAAGCCGCGGACTTGGATAACTGGTGCACAGGGTGCCTAGAGCCGGCTTTCCCGAACAGGATCTCGTCCGAAAACAAAACTAAGGCCTCAGTGAATTGTCATAGCATACGGTGCAAATCAACCAGTACAATTGTAAATTAAATAGTAAAAGCTAAATAAAACCACTTGTAATTTAATATATATAAAATCCTAGGTGTTGTTAATTATCGCATCGCGACCAATTATAAATTCGTTGCACGAACCCACAGCTCGACTGAGCGTTAGCCTGGCCGAAGAAATAGGTTCGTTACAGTGTTTGGGATTCAGGTCAGTATTGGACTGTCGCCACACGTAATTCCGTCCGTCCGAGTCAAAAATTGTGAATTTGGACTCATTTGCAAATATGACTGTGTTCCAGAACTCCAAATCCTTGTCCAAGTGGTTTTTGGCGAACGTCATCCTAGTCCCTATATTTTTCACGCTTATAAAGGGCTTCTTCCGTGGTACTTGGGCATTAAAGTCATGTTTGCGCAGAAACCTGCGCACAGTTTCCACACAGCACTTTTTCCCCATTTCATCCTGCATCTGTTGAGTCAGTTTTGGAGCCGATAGCTTGGGATTTCCCTTTATTTTCCTGGTGATCCTTCGCTCCTCCTCTTCGGTGAAAATCTTGTTTGGTGAAATCCTCAATCCGATTTGCGTCGACGAAGCGCCGAATGATGTTATACACAGTTGAGTTGCTCAGATTGACCATTTGTGGTGTTCCAGGATGAGTTTCCGTTATTCAATGGTCGCCAGTTTGCCCATAGTCCTTGTTGGCTTGTTGCACTCGAGATGCAGGATATAACTAAGCTGACTACTTTAGGTGAAAAATCCGGGTTTTATGGCACCCATAATGTAACTGTTCGAAATAAGCATTGACCAAAAAATAGGGTACTTTTTTATATAATCCTACCTAGCAGGTAGGGAAACCTCAGTTTATTAGGGTCATATATTCATATTGGTGGTTAATAAAAATAATGTATAATTAGTTTATGGCAGGCAATTATTTACTTGACACTGTTCTGATTATGCTGTAAGCTGTATATGTTATTTTTTTCTATTTATTTTATTCGTTATTTGTGGTTTGATTGAGCAGAATCTTAAATCGGCTTTCCTCCACTTAATTGGATATATTCCAATCCTGGGTAGATGGGGTCTTGGATCCAGGTGTTTGGCGTCCGCCCTTACGCAATATACTCGCCTAGCAATAAAAACCATGTGCTGGGAAAAATTTGTTTTGCGAGAAATTAAAATTTTTCGCGAAATAATTACCTTGCCGGTAAACGTCTTTGTCGCTCTGATCAGGGATTCAATTCTACTTTATGCCGTGGATGGCTTCAAAATTTCCCTTCTTGAAAATGATATATTTAAAATTTTGTAATTATAAAGTGGCGGGAATTGGACGCGCCTTCTTGCTCCTGGACCTCGGGATAAAAGGAGGAAGGACGGAGCTAAGAAGCAGAAGCTTCTCGTTAGGAGTGGCGCTGCCGACAACAGATCCCACGGTAGATTTTTTCTTTTCGTACGGTGGCGGTACCGGCTAAGCTTTGGGCGCGAGTTTGAAAATTCAGATGTAATAGTCGACACTTTCACTACCGGCTTTTCTAAATTTGCATTAAATGGACTATAGGGTCATTATACATTCCTTGCACGACACACACTGCTTCACCCAATATTTCACCTGAAGTTGTAATGACCAACGAGCTAACCTCCCACTCAGATCTTTCATGGACATCAACCATTTCAAGCTGGCGTGGTCGGTGATGCAAGTAAATGGCATTCCCTCGATATAAGGTTTGAATTTCTTAATAGATATAATCGCCGCCAAACATTCCTTCTCCGTGACGGAATAGTTCCTCTGGTGTTTATTAAGTTTTGCCGAGAAGAAAGTATATGGTATATGCTAACGAAATCTCGTATAATACGCCTATACCACCCATCGGTGCCTAAAAAGGAGGGAACTTCTTTTCGCGAACGTAGTATTGGGATTCTTTTAATCGCTACCACTCTCTCGGGATCCATGCTTAGCATACTGATAATGAATCCCAGATACTTCAGTCTTTGAAACCGAATTTGGATTTATGCATGCCGATGCTAGCTATTATCAATAAATCATCCAGGTAGACAAAAACGTTGGATCGTAACTCCGTAGGTATTACTTTGTCCATCAGACGAACAATTGATATAATGGCCTTCGACAACCTCAGCTACCTCAGATTTCTCTGGGTGGGGTAGCTCCAACCCTGCCCATAGACGGTACAGATATCGAAACACAAACTTGACCTTCACAACACTACATATCTACCTACATGCACACACAAAATAAATGAAACAGTTGGCCGGCCTGGTATATCTGGCCACGACGTACCCGCCCTTCCTGCAATGTACCTATGTGGTTTTGTAGGTACATCGCCCTTATATGGAATTGGCGATCAATCTACTCCATACTCCCAACGATTCTCCCCTCCAAACGGATCTAGTCACGTTTCATATGAATATTTTTCCTAGATTATATTCATTATTAACTTAATATCCATCACTTAACTTTAAAAAAAATATTGAAAAAAAATATAAGAAAAAAAATATATTGAAAAAAAATAAAATACGAGAGAACATGTGGCTCCACTTTGAACTTAGCCATTATGTAATTGGCCACGCTCTCCCGCTTTTATCGACCAATTCGACTTGCCAATACGCAATTTACGCTAGATGTGTAGTATGTCTGATATATTCTGCATAGTATGCCTTCTATACAAGGTAATGGATAGGCGTCCTTTACGGACAACTCATTGAGTTTGCGAGCATCTAAACAGAAACGATTTTTACCAGGCCTTCGTTCGACGGTTGTACGGTTAGTCCAGTGGCTATTGCTCTCGTCTATGACCCCTAGTTCCAACATTTTGTCCACTTCACCTCGCACAATTTGCTGCATGATGGGCGATAATTGATATGGCCTGTCCTTGAACGGTTGTGCTCCTTCGACTAAATCTATTGTGTGTCGCTCTATTTCAGTCTTTCCCAATCCATTCCCTTCGAACGATAGAAACACTTGCTTTACGATCTCTGACTCGTTTCTTTCGTCCCTAGATAGCTCTCATGAGTCTGGCCTACCTCTACTTCATCCTCTTCGTCCCTATAATGTGTCATGGATACCGCCAACACTTCTTCGACTTTCTTCTCTATCGTAGATAACTTCTCTGGACCCAGGATGGCTGGAACTAAATCAATGGCTTGCCAAAATTCAATTCCAAAATAGGCTCGTTTCTCTAGATAAGGGCATACAAAGAAGGTAATATTCTTCATTTGATCTCGGTACGATATGGGTAAGTCAACTCGGGCGATGATCGATCGGTCTTGCCCTCCGGCGGTTCGGACTATCGATACATAGGGTTGCCTTTGAATTGCTAGATCGTCAATCAATTCACGACTGCCTTTACCTAGCAAACTTACACTCGCTCCAGTATCCGCCTACCAATACCTCCTCGAATACCCGTGAGTCTTTTAGATCGCCTTTCTGTACTGCCTCCTGTCGAAAGCGTTCGCGCGTCTTCTTGACTCTACGTGATACAATTCGCATTCCTTCTAATTGCCTGCCACTAACTTTTCTATTCCTCACTTCTAAATAATTTCTGAACCTTTCTTCGAGAGGTAAATGTCGCATTTCGGAGAGATGGTCCCTGGATAGCCGCATCTCTAGCAAAAAAGTCTACGCTCCTGGGATGGAAACTTACGGAAACCATGACCTCCTTTGCCACAATTCCAACATCCTGGTCGTTTCATGCGCTTCTGATCCGCTCTTATCTCTTCCACAATTACTTCTGGATCTGCGTCCACTTCGTCGACCAGTGCCTTTCTTCCGCTGAGAATCGGCTATAACGCTTTTCAAAACTAACTTCGACTTCACAAGCTTCGTCCCTCAACTGATCAACGGTAAATAGCTCCATGGCATAGACGTATATATTTTGACCAGGTCGCGCACTGACAATGGGTTCTGTAACCGTGAGGGTAGCTGTCGCATGGCGTGAATATAATCTTCCGCTCCTTCCCCTGGCTGCTACTCACGTTTTAAGAGATCGTGCATCCGATCGTGCTCCGACTATTGACCAACAGCGCTTTCCTCAGAGATGGCCAACTGTCAACTCTTGTTTGACGTACATATAACCAATACCATTCTCTGGCTTTCCTTTTAAAAAAGTATCGAACGATCTCAATATCTCATCCCAAGGACAACGATACTGGTATTGCAGAAGCTCAACTTCAACGGCGGACAGGCGACTGTACACTGAAAAAAAATTTACGCATATATATATGCAAAAAAAAAATATTAATTTAATAAAAATTTTTTTTGGTTACGCAAAGTACACTGAATAAAAAAGAATATCGTCATATAAGCCAATAAAATAATAATTAAGATAACAATTTTATTCACAAAAAAAAAATGAAAGAAAGACAAAAATTCAAATTTCTAATATTAAGAAAAAATGTTAAACATGAAATTTAAAATTTAAAACCACCTCAAACGTTAAGTTTAGTTTTTTAGATACCTTCATTTTGTCATTAAAATTTATAACGGGATGAAGCTTAAAAAAATGAGAGCCTAAAATTTTTTTTCTTCTTCAAAGTCATGCGGCCGTAAAAACTAATTGATTTGATATGCACATTTGGGGATCTGCAATTACTATTACCCTTGCGGGTCACGGTCGGTTCGGGTGCAGAAGGTGTGCGTCGAATGACACCTAGACCCCACCGCCGTCATGGCCACCGATGTATCCTTTGTTCCCTCTCCGTTTTCTGTTTTCCTGAATTCCAATTCATCCCATTCCTCTTCTTTTTTTTATTGCTATTTGGAATATTTTTTTAAATTTCGTCGTGTTGAATTCGGATTGAACGGAATGGTCAATTCATTTAAGTATTTCCCAACAAGGCTTTTAGGAACCCTATAAATAAAATTCACGTAGTGTGCCGAGATAGGTCAATAAAAACACATTCCCGAACAGAGCTAGTTCGTTGACGGGTCTCGAACGGTTGAATATATTCGGCGAATGGAGAATTTAGGCAAGCCATCCCAAATTTCTTTAGCATTTTTGTATTTTTGCAAAAATGTGATTGACAACAAATAACAACTAATGCTACTACTAAACGGCTTGCTCCGGCCAGCCAGTGCTCAGTTGGGTGTGTCTGCCCATGCCCGCCGACCGTACAATAACACAAATCTACACATCACTAACAAACAGCTGATTCAACGGACAGTGGCAATCATTAATATTCAAAACACAAAACACAATAACCTCTATATATCTCGATAATTGGCCATCTTATTCCTTTTTCCAACCAACCCGGATAATTTTCTATTATATATGTATGTCTCATGAGCGCGCGAGCTCTCTCCTTCTCTCTCTCTCTTAACCTCAAACTTGGGGGCTACAACCTTTTCGACTGCGGGCAGCCCCAACTATCGATACCATTGACCCCGTCGCATCAAAATTTAGCCGACACCTTAATTAAATTCTTGTTGAGGTAATTTTTATTTTTGGGCTTTTAAGTTTTTTTGGGCGTTGTAAATGCAACCGCTCTTTCCCAAAATCAAGTTGGCAATGTCGACGGCACTTTAAAATGTTGGTTGTTGTAGTTGTAGTCACTTAAATCTTTTATTTTTCTCGCCGTGGCAGCCGGTGCGTTTAAAATTTTTTTTTATTGCGCGCGAGGTCACCCTCTCTCACTCTATTTGGACCCTTTCTTTCTACTCTCTTAAAGTTCAAACCTGGGGGCTGCCACCATGTCGACTGTTGGCATCTCCAATTATCGATACTATCCACACAATATATATCGTATGAATATTTTTACAAATATCGATGTTACAATAAATCTAAATAATTCGAAACCATCGAAACTATGGCTAACATCTCCAATGGTCGTCAAAAACATCTGTTTTCTGAAGCGTTTTCGTTAATGAAAAATTGTACTTAATTTTCATATTAAGTTTTTTGAGCAAACTAAAAGAACTTCTGGCTTTTGAAATGGGCACGAAACGTCGCAATATCGAAGACGAGCTCTCTCGATTTGAAGCGGAGATCTCTAAGCCGCCATTGCGAAATCTTTTTGTGCCGAATCAAGTGCGTCCGATCATTGCCGCAAATACGTATACCAATGTGCAGCAGAAGTTGCAGCATCAGCAGCATCAGCCACGAATGACAGTTCCACCGCCACCGATACCACCACAGCCCACATTTATGTCCACATTTGTGCCGACGGGCAGCAACCCATCCACGGCGAAATCAATGTCAGCGACGCCAGTGGTGCTGAGCAGTGCCCCAAAGCTGTATCAGTGCCGTACATCGGTTCATGTGCCTACTGTGGCAACGGCGCCTGCAATCGATATCAACATCAATTCAATACAATTTGATGTAACTCAAAAGCTCAAGAAACTCAAAGCGGAAAAATCGGGACCCAATCCAATTGCCGAGGAAGCAATCAAAGCGGCGCGTGCCTCATCGGCGCTGCAATCATTTCAAACGACAGAGCGCAAGAAAAAGGACCGGAAGACGGTGCGAATTGCGGGCGGCACTGTTTGGGAGGATGCATCTTTGGCGGACTGGCCCGATGATGATTTTCGCATCTTTTGCGGTGATCTGGGCAACGATGTCAACGATGAGGTGCTCACGCGCACCTTTAACAAGTTCCCCTCGTTCCAGCGGGCACGCGTCATACGCGACAAGCGCACCGGAAAAAGCAAGGGATTCGGTTTTGTTAGCTTTCGCGAACCGGCCGACTTCATACGTGCCATGAAGGAAATGGATGGACGTTATGTAGGCAGTCGCCCGATCAAGCTGCGCAAGAGCACCTGGCGGCAGCGCAGCCTCGATGTAGTCAAGAAAAAGGAGCGGGAGAAGCAGGTGCTGCTGCAGGCCTTCAACTCGATGAGTTAAAGACAATGCTAAAAAAAAAAAAAGGGTTGGACACGAGAGTTCTAGCCCGGTTATGATCGCATTTCGATGTAGCAAATTTTGAATTTAGAATGATGTGGGCAGGATTGAATAAGCATCTAAATTAAAACGATATGTTCAAATTAACATTTTAGCAAAAGAAAAAACTGTGTATTCATTTACTACTACTATAAGCATTTACTTACAACTTAAATTGGTCGCTCGATAATTGACAGCTCAACCTTCAACCTATTGCCAGATATTACAATAGTGATTTGCACGGGATTTGAATTGCCTTGAAACTGAAATTCGTTTTTCTTTTTATTTTAAAAGGATTTTAATTGTATTGAATTTGTTTGGATTTGTTAAAGTATCTAACTGATTTGATATTTTATGTACACTTAGAGTTAGCAACTTTGTTCCCACACACAATGCTTAATTGAATTATTGACTGTTTAGTTAGATTGCTATTTTGCTATATTATCTGGATTTGTCGACTAGTAAGTAAAATAACTTGAACAAATTGATCTAGAATACCTGGGTGATATTGTCTATCTACAACACATGCTACCAATATACATATATATTTATACGGCTGCGCATTAAAGCCAACATTATGATTTACCTTTAGGAATATACGGATGTTTTTTTTTTGTCGCAAATGTTTAAATTAATTATGGAAGCGACATGCTCAATTGACGACTTTCGTGAATGACAGCTTTTTCTATAGTTCATTCTAGTGCCACTTGCTACACGGCTGTTTGTCCAGCAGCGGTCTAATCAAATCATTTCCATCCTCGTCGATAGATTCCACCTCTGGGCGACTGTATTGACGCCAGCGAACAAACGGCTTGCCAGCATTTGGCGAAAATATTGAGGGATAATATTGTCTGTAGCTAAAGTACCCGCTGACGAGGCCAATTAGCGCACCCACAGCCACATCCTGCCAATGATGATGATAGTCACAGGTGCGACTGATTGCCACCAATGTGGCCACAATAAGCGGCATGACCGCAATTAACAGCCGCCAATTGTGCCCACGTCCACGGGCATTGAATGCTTGCAGCTTGGCGCCCACATAGAAGCTGACAAACCCAAAGCTGGCGAAGGCAACTGGGAAAGAAAATTAACATAAGATTTAATTATCCATCAATTAACATATGAGATTATATATAGATCAACGATAGTTTGTGGTCCACATACATGAAGAGTGGCCGCTTGGGAAGCTCTTGCGTCCCTCGTTGATATCACTCAGTTTGCCCGTGCAGTTGAATTCGAGGAACACGCTGCCAAAGGCACTGGCGGTTTCATTTAGCACCATGATGCCGTCGGGAAAGCAGCGGTAAAAGAAATCTGGACGTGGTCGTCCAACAGTGATCTTTAACAAGCTCGTTGGTATGCTATTCATGCACACAGCCATTGTCCACGCCCAACTGGCGGCGCGAAAATCCCGTCGATCCTTGGTCATCACATAGAATATAATTGTGAGAAACAAAGGCATGCCAATTACGGACAACAACAGTTCATCGGCCCTAACAATATCCGGTCGGCGCGGATTCTTATACAGCCAAAGCTCTTCGGGATGTATTTCCCGCTTGAATGGTGACGTCGTCTCCAGTTTACTAAAAATTGATTAGTCAGCATGATTCATTTCTAACGACATCAGTTGAACACTCACATGAATCCTAGCACAATTGCAATGCGTATGCCAATATCGATTATATCACTGTACTTCCTAATGCTATTCCTATGGTTCTGATCCGGCTCCACATCGGCCACAAGTTGCTCGCTTTGCTGCAACTCATTGCACCACATGGCTGCGTTGTATTTCGTTTTCAGCTTGCCGCTGTCCAAATCTTGACCAAGACTACTGCGATGCGTTGTCGTCTTTGACTTGACTGGCGCTGACATTTTGCTCAGTGAGTGCAAGTTCTTAACTGATTGTGGTTGACTCTGTTGTTCTGTGTTTCGTTTCCTTGTCGTCTAAATAATTAATAAGCGATAATAAGTAGTCAATTCATTATACGCCTAACTGCTTAGCGTTTATCTGTATAGTAAATATTACAGACAAACTTTGCTATGGGGAAAATCAATTCATAATGCTGAACTGGGAAGATATAGGCACGTTTGACTGTACAACAAATGCTGCGATAAGATAAACAGGCACATGTGAGACTTAATTCCCCAAACTACACACATGTATATATATATTTATAAATGTATGCGTTTAATTGCATAGTCGCAAATATTTGGTCACAGTTGTGTAGGTCTCCAACTGATTTGCATCGACTGCTTGACTATTATATATATTTATATACAGTATAAGTAGTATATATATATATATATACATTTGTAAAGCAAAGCAAACGCAGACTCAACAGCAAATTTCGATAATTTCCAGCACCTGTGCCTCATCCGACCATGTTGATGAAGTGTCGTCATCGTCATCATTGTCGTTTGTTTGTTTGGTGCTGTTGATGTTGTTCCGTCGATTTCCGCAGTTTTTAGTACGCAAATCCAAGTCGTCAATATGGCTATTTATCATTATCAAATTCTCTTCAAATAGCACTTCAACTTTGGAACTGATTGCACCGATACAACAAAATTAACATCAACACTAAGCCTTATTTCTGTTTTCCAATTGGATTCCGCACCACAATACTAGTTTTCGAATAGTTTAACTTTACTGGCACTAGTTATATTGTTTTTTTAAACTGACTGCTACTTGCTAATTACACCGGGTTTTTATAAACTTTCTCTAATCCATATTACGCGCAGCATCCAGCACCGAAGTTCAAATACCCTATAAAGTTAGTATAAGAAGTATACATATCTAAATTCTTTGATCAGCATTAAATAAATATAACGCTAATTCCATCTGATTATAAAAGATATTTTTTTGTATAATCATTTAGAAATACGTTTTCAGCAGCAGAGTACAACAGACATGCCTCTGTAAACATAAGTTAACATATGAGTTAACAGTAGTGATGCGCAGCGTAGTTCTGCAAGTACTTTCGGCACCAAGATTTTACTTGGTTTATTTAATTTCAAGCCATGTATAATATTGTACAACACATATATATTACATGCCAGCTCCCACTGTCATTAAATTTAATCAAAAATAGTCACCAGTCATACATACTAAATATATTTAGACTCATTTATATGAACTCTTAGCGAACAATTTTTCATTCCTACTTTGGAATATTTGCAACTCTGCTTAACATACTTAACATTGTCTGGTTACATTTTCAGATGTGCGCGTTGCCAACCATTTAAGAGTTGCATGAGAGCAGGCTTGTTTTTGATCATATGATTGTTACTTCTTTTTTTTCATAACAAGAGGGCAATTAGTTGAATAACAGCGAAATAAAAGTGAAAAATGTCAACTGAAACTGATAGAATTGCGTCTGGTCAGTTGCTCGACTCCCTGTACTTGGACATGTTTCATCTTATTGAAGCGCACACCCAATCTCGCGTCGATATCGAGCGCACCAATTCCAGTGGCGTCATTCTCCTCGCCCGCACCAAATTCCAGCAAGGGGGCCAAGCGATATCCACGGCACAAATACCCACGGAAAATAGCGCAGAATTTAACGCCCTCTGTCGAGTTGTAAACTTTGCAGAAAAGAAATCGGCAGACATCTCTGTGGAGCGACATGCGGTGGACAAGGAAAACGGCTACGTGGAACCCTTGCATTGGTTTAGCGTTTTGCCTCCGTTGAGCTTACGAAATGCCATGGATAAGTTCAAGAAATGCATCGAAATTGTTGCAGAAAGTAGGAACGTGCAACGGGAGCTTGGTGCAGTATTAAATGACATCGACAGACTGCGACGATCTGTTCCGCTACAATGAGCGTATAAATAAGAATAAAGTTGAGAATTGTTAAGAGAAAATCAAATAAATGTAATTTACTGCATTTGTTGTGGTTATTTTTGTTGAGCTGCTCAAATCGATATGTTTAATCGATATATACATCAAATCATCGACAACACTGGAGCATGATAATTGTATTGCGCAAGTGGACAGCCCAAGTAGACAGCTGTTTAGCCAATTTTCCAAGTGGACACTCTCGTTGCTCATCATTTTCGTATCTGGCCAAGGAGTCGATATATATATAAACGCGCATATCTATATATATATGTGTATGTATATATTTTTATATATAAATTTTAGAGTGAGCAATCAATAATTGGTGCGAAGCAATTGCGAAGAATAATCAACAATTGCCAATTAAATTATAGAACATGCATATTATTAATAACAGTGTCAGATAACAGTGCCTCTTTCTGTTCACGTTCGCTCAAAAAACTCACAGGCAGCGAAAACAGCGCGAGCCTTTGTTGCATGCAAGCAACAACAACATCGGGCGACATTCTCATATTGAAATATTCCGTACGTGGCTCAAGCAGAAAAAAAATACCCAGACATGAATAACGCTCCTACCAATGGGGCGCCCCTGCTGCAACTGGAGGATGATGTCGATTTAATTGGTGATTTTGTTAAGCAGCCAGCAGCAGCAACAACAACAACAATGAGGAGCAACAACAGCAATCAGCTGACGACAGCGCTCCTAAATGGCTACGAGGCGAGCGGAATTAGTCAGTTGACAACGCAAGTCGAGGTGCGTTGGTGTGAAATCCTATCAAAATTGACCAAGTTAACCTTTTTTTTGTATTTGCACAGATAAATATGCTTGGAGTACATGGTAGCCAAGCAGCAGCAGGCGGCAAGCGGAGGCCAAAGCGCAAAGCAAAGAGAGATCGTGAACAAATTCTATTATCAGTGGACGATGACGATGATGATAATCATGATGATGATGCTGTTGCTGTTGCTGATAATTCTGGCAGCGAATCTATCGTTGCTGGTGATGTGGCGCACGTCGATGGTGCTGGCGGTGATGATGGTGAAAACGTCAATGTATTTGCTGCTGTTGCTGCTGGTAAGAAGCAACCGCAAAAGAAACAATTACTGTTGCTTCACGACCACGATGGCGATGCCGATGACGATGGCGCCGACGACGAAGTAGAAGTTTTGCTGCACAACAAACTCGGCAATTACAGCAATGCTAATGGCAATCGTTCAGAAGCAAGCAACGAGAGCAGATCGAGCACAACGACACCGCAACCGGCGCTTGTCATTAGTCGTCTTGCAACACCAACGCGACGTCCAACGACGACGACAGGTTCGCCGTTGAAATCAACCATAGCTACACACCTCGAGGAGGCCAACGATATTTGTCTGGTGCCCGAAATCGATTTCGAGGGCATGTCCACGGACGCCGGCAGCGACAATCGAGAATCGCAACCGCTCCTCGGTGGCGGCGGCAGCAGTCACACTAGTCGCATCAGCGATCTCCTTGGCGGCCTAGGACGCGGACACGATCACGTTGACCTCATGTCAAACACATTTGGCGGTGAGTTCTGCTTGTTACCTACTTGCGAAGTCTTACATGGCTTGTGGGGCTTCCAACACAGTTGTATGTGTCTGTGTGTTGACTTGAGTGAACTTTATTTCTGTTGTCTGCCTTGAAAGACATTTGATCTTGCCCATTAGTGTTTCCACTTCAATTTCTTATCATCAGCGAATACAACAAAATGCAGCCATGCAAATGCATTTGCCGTATAATTTTAGTCAGGGATAGAACAAGCCTCATAATTATTATACAACACCATAGTTATCATAGATTACTGTACCGCTAATTTTCTCATTTAATTTTGTACGTGGTATTTTATTATAATTTAGTTATGAAAAGAATTTTATATACAGTGAAAAAAATACAAAAAAAGTATTTTATTATTGACTTTTATTTATTTTCTTATTTTTTTTAATATTATACGGATTTCTTTTAACTATTTAACAAAAAAATGGATCTGATCAAAATTTTGGAGATTTCCGTTCACTAATAATATGCCAATTTTCTCAATCTGGTGGCTATAATATACCAACGGCCATATAAAACCGTCATAGTCCAAATGAATGAATCCAGTTGAAATAAGCTCGTGCAGTTTCTAACTTGCATTGATTAGCTCGGCATTTGATGCTGAATAGTTTTTGATATTGATTGTACTTTACTTATGTATGCACGACTATGTGATCCCCTTTAAATATTCAGTTTGAAGACCTTATTTATTCTGAACTTGTTCCACTCAGTGTGAGGCAATTCTGTCCTCAGTGAGTTGGTTTTATTGCCCAAGAACTGTCTAATTTACTAATTTATTATAAATGTAATTTAACCCTTGATTCAGTCGATTTTTATGGATTATATTTATTGTGAAGTTTTCGTTGAAATGTCCAATTCCATACATCATGTATACATTTATTATTATACTTTTATTACTGTCTAGCGTACATAAAGACTTTCGATAATGTATATTATTTTATAGACTAGCAATTGATACCAAAGAATGCTATACGGTATGGTAGTTCTTTGTTGATAATTTTATCTTAGGAAAAGGAACTAATCTAACAACCGATAGTTTATGTTGTAGATATAAGATAGATATACTCCTATAAGATAGATATAGATATAGTCATATATATATGTATATAAGATATAGTGATTCGATCCGACTGATAAGTGCATTGACTGCAGCCAAGAGTCGGATATGCTCCAAGTTTTAAAGGTGAAAGACTTTTTCAAATCAGGAATACATACAGTGGCTCACAGTTCAAGTCAACCAGTGTCAAAGAAAAAAAGTACTTGCCTGCCATAAGCTAATCATTCATTATTTTTCAGAAATTCCAAAGATCGATGGTAGGTACATATATTAACCACCAAAATTAATATATGGCGCTAATACACTGAGGTTTTCCACCTGCTAGGTAGGATTATGTAAAAAAGTAGCCTATTTTGAAGGGAAATTTTATTTGGATCAGTCTAAATAAAATAATATATTTGGCGTATAAAAACTTAAATAAGGATGTTAATACTTAGTATGATATCCTTTAGCCTTAACAACTTCCCTTAACCTATTATTCATCGAAGATACCAGCTTCCTTGTAGCTTCTGGGCTGATTCTGCTCCACTCATCCCGCAGAGCATTTTTGAGGTCTTCTTTGCTGGATATGCTGTGCTTCCGGATGTTATTTTCCAGCAGAGCCCACAAATTCTCAATAACATTTAAATCTGGAGACTGAGCAGGTGGAATTATCATGTGGGGGCAGTTCCTAATGAGCCAGGACTGTATTATCTAGGCCTTATGCTTGAGATCGTTGTCCTGGTTGAACCGGAAAGTACGTCGGATTCCTACCTTCTCGGCACTTTGGAGTAAATTTTCCCTTAGTATGGTGAGGTACACATTCTTGTCCATTGTTGTTTCAAAAATCACAAAATTCCCGAATCCGGCTGACGAGATACATACCCATTCCATGTCACTTCCTCCACCAGGCTTGACTGTTGCCCTTACGTTTTTGGGATTCAGATCAGTATTGGACTGTCGCCACACACAATTCCGTACGTCTGAGTCAAAAATGTTGAGTTTGGACTCATCTGCAAATATGACTCTGTTCCAGAACTCCAGATCCTTGTCCAAGTGGGTTTTGGCGAACGCCATCCAAGTCCCTTTATTTTTTACGCTTATAAAGGGCTTCTTCCGTGGTGCTCGGGCATTAAAGTCATGATTGCGCACAGTTTCCACACAGCACTTTTTCCCCATTTCATCCTGCACCTATTGTGCCACTTTTAGATTTCCCCTTATTTTCCTGATGATCCATCGCTCCTCCTCTTCGGTGAAAATCTTGTTTGGTGCCATTTTGCCCTTGCCCTCAATCCGATTTGCGTCGACGAAGATCCGAATGACAGATTAACTTTAATGCAGATTGTTGCAGAAGTCAACAATATAGAAAAATACCATAACATAACACAACTAAAAGTCGAACATTAGTTACTAAATACTAAATTAAACTAAATGATATAGTGGTCTGATGTGAACAATGTTATCTTGTTAAAGAAAACAATAATAATAATTTCTGCGAAATCTCTAAGATATTTTGATTTGATCTATGTCTCCTTACACACTTTACAAGGGCTTAGTAATACCCACTGCAAGCGCATACAAAATACTAAAGTAAACTTAGCTAATCCTTTTTTCTGTTTATATCATGAATATGCACATAAACACAATTAATATGAAAAAAATACATTTTGTTAAGGGCAAAAGCGAACAACTAAGATGATTGTCGTTGAGATACACTTCACAATAAATGTGTTTTTTTTTTTTCGATTAGTTCGTAAATTGTTTGTTGTTCAATGATTAAATATAACTTTTGGGTTTAATTTGTTGTGACGATTCGCGATTTAAATCAAATCTCCAAGTATTATAAAAATGGGCGTTGTCGCAACAACTGTCGCCGACTGGACATAGAGAATACTAACAGCGAAGCACACAAAAAAATGCATGATGACGACACAGCAAACATCGTCAGATCCAATAGAATCCATCATAGACGACAAGACGAAAACACCGGTCGATGATGTCAATGCGAATGTCGATCTCGATGTCGTCACTTCCATTAGTGACAGCAACTCAGTTGACTCTGTCTACGAGGCGTACGTGTGTCATTGCTGTAAAGAGAAATGCGATGCCGCCGAGAAGGACTATCTGTCCTCGCAGTCGGATGAGGAGAAGCCCTGCGTCCGCTACAACGCCCCCTCTGTGAACGGCGATTCCGATGAGTCCGATTTGAAAATGACCCTGCCCAAATGCCAATGCGCCAATTGCCCCCTAAAGAACATGTGTAAGTTGCAATCTGTGGGGTGCTTAAGATATGCAAACGCAACAAATGTGGCAACCAATTTAATGCGAACCAACGACACTGACTAGATCGAAGGCATACACATTTTATTCTAATGTCATGATCATTGTGCTACAGTTGCGAGCAATCTATAAAGCACGTTTACGCGATTTATAAGGAGCACGGTGATTTCAACGACAAATTCGACTTTATAGGTGCTACCCCTAATGTACTCATTAATTAAGGCTTTCTTTTAAATTTATTTACGGACTTCTCACTTATGTCAAGTAACTGCGAATCAATAAGAGCTCCACTCTGCCACATTTCACTTCTCACGCCAGGCTAAAAACTCGTCAACAGCATAATTTAGTAGTTTATTAATTATTGAATACCTACAAAGTGTCTTTTTAAATTGCAGCTCTTTAAAAACAGTCTGATTTTAGGCGCTGTTGAAGGCATGCCTGTTTTCTTTTTGCGCACAAATATTATTAGTAACTCAAAAAAAAAAGTACCTTAAAATACAAAAAAAATTAATTAAATTATAATTTTTATTACAGATGATCCGTTCTTTTCGGAGATTGTGGCACAGGCTGAATATGCCATCGGACAAGGGATTCTGCCCGAGCGCATCTATCAGGGCAGCAGTGGTTCCTATTTCGTCAAAGATGCCACAAATGTAAGTCAATTATATTAAAAACAATTACAATTTGCGCTTCGCCTGATCCAAGTTGTCTAGTTTAAAACTTGTGATTAGTTCTTCATAAATAGCGCACATATTAACGATTCTATCAAACGGGGAAGTTTTGCCATCAAGTTGTCTTTTGCAAGACTTTTGGTTTGTCTCTGATACAAATAAAAAATAAAAATAATAATAATAATAATAAATAATAAAATTTAACTCATAATCTGTCCAACATTTTTAACGCTTATATTTTGCATTTGATAGCACCGTTGCCTGGCCGTCTTTAAGCCCAAAGATGAGGAGCCCTATGGCAGACTGAATCCCAAATGGACCAAATGGATGCATAAGCTGTGTTGCCCCTGTTGCTTTGGACGCGCCTGTCTGATACCTAATCAAGGGTAACTTCACTCAATTGCCTTATATTCCATAATTTAAACTGATCAAATTGATAGCTATCTATCGGAGGCTGGGGCCAGTTTAGTTGATCGCAAGCTAAATTTAAATGTGGTGCCCAAGACGCGTGTGGTTCGACTGGTGGCCGAGAGTTTTAACTATGCGCGCATCGATCGGCAGAAGGCCAAACTCAAAAAACGCATCAAGGAGCATTATCCGTCGGCTCACTTCAATCGCATGAGTTTGCCACTTAAGGTGAGACATTGAATAATAGCTGTTATGAAATTTATCGAGTCACGTGTTATGTTTCGATTTGCAGACTGGCTCGTTTCAGCAATTTGTGGAGGGCTACAAGGATGCCGACTTTTGGCTGCGTCGTTTCGAAAACGAGCATTTGTCGCCGGCGCTGACCAAATCGTTTCAGCTGCAGTTCGAGCGTTTAGTTGTGCTGGACTACATTATCCGTAACACGGATCGTGGCAATGACAACTGGTTGATCAAGTTTGTGGCGCCGAAACTGGCAAGCGAGGTGGGCGGCACTGGTGGCAAGAGCATGGCACATGCCACTAAACTGGTGTCGGGCCAGTCAATCATAGACCTCAACGAATCCCAACCAATATCGCTGGCCAATGAGCTGAAGCGTGGCACTGTCGGTGGCCAACCTGCACCCACTTCGATGGGTATTGGTGATCTGAACTTCAGTGCTGTCAATGGATATGCAAGTAGCGATGATGACCCTACAGCTGGCACTAGTCCCAGGCAGCAGCAGACAGATCCCACATGGAATTTGGTAGAGGCGCCACAGATTCGAATTGCTGCTATTGACAATGGTTTGGCATTTCCGTTTAAGCATCCCGATTCGTGGCGAGCATATCCTTATCACTGGGCCTGGTTGCCTCAGGCTAAGGTGCCGTTCAGCGATGACATCAAGGATCAGGTGCTCCCCCAGCTGTCCGATATGAACTTTGTGGAGGAGATCTGTACGGAACTGCTGTATCTATTCCAGCAAGATCGCGGCTTCGATAAGCGGCTCTTCGAGCGACAGATGTCCGTAATGCGTGGCCAGATACTGAACCTGACGCAAGCGCTGCGTGATGGCAAATCGCCGGTGCAGTTGGTCCAAATGCCAGCTGTTGTTGTTGAGCGGTAAGCAAATGATTCATTAGCCAACATATCGCCCCATAATAATTAATGCCCCTCCTCTCTCTCTATCTATCCAGCTCCAGCGGCAGTCGCTTTTTCTCCTTCACCCAGCGCTTCCAGAACAAAAGTCCATTCTTCTCCTGGTGGTAGGTTTTCAGCAGATCACCTCTTGACATATATATATTTAAAACTATTCTTCTATTTATCAGTTAACCGGCTGCGCCATTCAAAACTGCTGTATTACCCACCAAATGTATTGGTCTGGTCCCAAGTCATTGTCTACATATGCGCTTTGTTGTTATCTACTATATCCTCGAAAAGTTCTTAGTTGTAGTTCCCTGTAATTTGGATTTTGTTAAATTTGGTTGTTTTTGGCGAAATACGGTTAAAATCAATTGCTATTGAATTGCATACGTCATGCACGTGCATGTTAATAATTATGCAGGTTTTATACCTTATACATATATATATATATATTTCGCATACTGTTTCTATTGTCAATTTTTTAAATAGATGAAAATTAGCATAAATCAGTGTTCATTCCAAAAATGTGCTGATCGAGCGCTTTCATTATTCATTGTTTACTTTAATCACTTTATTATACCTAAACATATCAATGAAAATTGCTTAAAAACAGCTTCAAATCAAAGTTTCATTCGTATATCCTAGGTCAGGGACGGATTGAAATTGTTTGAAATTTAGCCTCCTGCATTGTGAATATCATTAACAAATATTTATTAGTTAACACACATTTTAATTTCATTAATCATTAAGCATAAGCTATATAAGCATGTGTTACTATGTCAGTGGAAAATATTAAATAAAATATATAATAGAATTGGAATACAATATATATATATATATATATATATATACATATAAATTAAATTGAATGTGTATAACAAAAATCATATATAACCAAATATGTTGCCTTCTATTCTATAAAATAGCATATCGTTCGTAAAGTGAATGAATAATCATTAACTGGGATATAAGATGAATTTTTTACCAATCTTAGAAAGAAGTTGCTATCTCCCAATATTGGTAACTCAACATATAAAATGATGGTTTTTGGGGGAGGCTGGTCGTGACCAAGAAATTTTTCAACCAATCTTCCTAGTAATTTACTTTCCAAGCTGGAACTTAAGGACACACACATGTAGTGTCTCAAAGCTTAATTGGAACGGTGTCAAGTAAAAAATGTAATTGCCTGCCATAAAATAATGATTATTTATTTTTCAAAAATTCCTAAGACCTATGGTAGGTACATTTATTAACCACCAATATGAATATATGTCCCTAATAAACTGAGGTTTCCCCATCTGCATTTTTGAGATCCTCTTTGCTCACAAATTCTCAACATTTAAATCTGGAGACTGGGCCGGTAGAATTATCATGTGGGGGCAGTTCCCGATGAGCCAGGACTGTACTATCCTGGCCTTATGCTTGGGATAGAACCGGAAAATACGCCGAATTCCTAGCTTCTCGGCGCTTTGGAGTAAATTTTCCTTTATTATGATGAGGTACACATTCTTGACCATTTCAATAAACACCAAATTAGCGACGTTGGCTGCCGAGATACATGTCTATACCATGACACATCCTCCGCCATGCTTGACTGTTGACTTTACGTGTTTGGGATTCAGCTCAGTATTGGACTTTCGCCAAACTTAATTCCGTCCGTACGAGCCAAACATGTTGAATTTGGACTTATCTGCATATATATGACTGTGTTCCAGAACTCCAAATCCTTGTCCAAGTGGGTTTTGGAGAACGTCATCCTAGTCCCTTTATTTTTTGCGATTTTAAAGGGCCTCTTCCGTGGTACTCGGGCAGAACACTGCGCACAGTTTCCACACAGCACTTTTTCCACATTTCATCCTGCACCTATTCAGTCACTTTTGAAGCCGGCAGCCTGGAATTTTCCCTTATTTTCCTGATGATCCTCCGCTCGTCCTGTTCGGTGAAAATCTTGTTAAGTGCCTTTCTGCCCTTGCTCTCTATCCGATTGTCGTCGACGAAGCGCCGAATGATGTAGTACACAGTTGAGTTGCTCAGATTGACCATTTCAGCTATTTGGCGAAGTGAATATCCGTTTTTGTGGTGTTCCAGGATGAGTTTCCGTTGTTCAATGGTAGTCCGTTTGCCCATAGTCCTTGTTTGCTTGTTGCACTCGAGATGCAGGATATAACTAAACTGACTAACAAGGATTAATCTATTTATACCGAAAATACTCAACTATAGGTAAAAAATCAGGGTTTTATGACACCCAGGTGTCCATAATGTACCTGTTTCAAATAAGCATTGACCAAAAAATTTTTACATAATCCTAGCAGGTGGGGAAACTTCAGTTTATTAGGGTCATATATTCATATTGGTGGTTAATAAATGTACCTAGCATAGGTCTTTGGAATTTTTGAAAAATAAATAATAATTATTTTATGGCAGGCAATTACATTTTTACTTGACACTGTTCCAATTAAGCTTTGAGACACTGTACATATAAAAGAAGATGCAAAATTGATCTCAGTTTTCGACCGATCCTTCCTATGGCAGTTATATGATATAGGGTTCAGATCCGATAGCCTTCGACAAATTGTCAGTACATTTTTACATATATATATCCAAGCTTCATTTATATTTTCTTAAAGCTGAAGGACTTGCTTGCACAGAAGCTGCTAGGTATGATGATCAAGAATATATACATATAGCTTATTTGGATGGCGATATCTGGTTCAGACGTTGCAAATTTGAGAAAATCATTGCAATATCCTCTACAAGGATAAGAAAATACAGAGCACGTATAAAGAAATACAACTGAAATTTTATTTGAATAATTTTACAAATTTATTACATGTACACAGAAATAAATATATATAAATGTATAATGTTTTGACGTAAGATTGTCGAGTAGCCCAGTTTATTAAATGCCCGAAAAAAAGTAAATTAAAAGTAAACTAGATATGTGCTGTACATAGAAATAGTTTTTAAAGCACAAATTGAAAAGGAAACTGAATGACTCCAATAATATATTATTTGTTTGCGCTATCAGCTTTTTGATAGCTTTATTTTCCGATTAATAACAAAGTTATTTCTAATAAGTTATAAAGTTTATTCCAATAGATAATGAGACTGGAAGCCAACGCTTAGCTTTTTATTCACAACAATTGCCTTTATGAAGGCTTAAAGCCAATTGCCAAACCTTCTCACGACAAGAGTAAATAAACTATAAGCTAAATGAAGATTTGAAGCCACCGCTAAACCTTTTCAACAACGAGAGTTAAAGGATCGATCAGCTCGAGCTATGCGAAACTACTACCTAGCTGCAGCAGCCGGCGGATCAGCGACCGCCTTTTGTCGAGAGAGAGATAGAGAGCGCTGGACAAAGAGAGCGCTGTACAATGAGAGCTTTGCTAACGCTGGCTGCTGCAGCTGAAACTGCACTAAACATGATGTAGATATGTAAATACGACTAACAATAAGCTATTTATATTAAGCCACGCAGGGCTCCAAATTCAAGTGAGTAAACAATTCATTATCATTCAAAGTTCTTTGCTGATGCTGCCAACATTATTTTTATTTGGAATGAGAAACGAATGATTGCCATAAACTCACATTTTAAACAATACTAATAACAAAACGTACAATCCTATTAGCGTCACATAAAACTATATGAACGAGAGCAAATCATCTGAGGCATCAGATGTAAGTCTGCTGTACGATTGCCCCGCAACAATTGCAGCCTTTGAGTGGACTCCTTTCGCTGCAATAACTGGATCCTGTGATTCGTCTCCGCCTGATGGCTATGAAATGTTGGCGTTTTTTATTGGACTTAATGCCATAGTAAAGCTTGTCCCCGCCAAGGTCGGAATCTTGCGCTGTGGCTTCTCCAGGAATGTTGAAATCGACGGCTGATAGCTCGTGCTGATCATGCCACCATGGCCGTTGTATTTAAACCACTTGGTCGGCACCGTGGCGGTCACACGAAGATCACGTGGTTGCACAGGAACTGTGCTGATCACATTCGTTGGTTTGAGGAAACGTACGAAACGCTCGAGCTCCTTGTAGCTGGAATGTTCAGAGTATTCCACTCCGATCACACTGATCCGTTTGCCATACGACGGCTTTGAGTTCTTCTCCCAGCCACTGGGTCGAATGCCCAGCAACATATCAAATTGGCCATCAAATTGCTTAAAGTACTGGTCAAGTTGCTGCGGGAAGGAATATTAAAATTCAAATGAGATTCATTCATCGTAACTTCGATATTTGCTTACAGTATAACTAATCTTTCCCATGCTGATGACATGCAAATTCGCCTCAAACGGATCATCACACAGCACCTGCTGCAGCTCTGGCCAATTAAGGCAGTCGATGGCCTTCCGGCGATGCGGTTCCGTCCAGACGCGCAGCCCAAACTCCTCGGCCAGAGCCAGCCACACCTTCTCCTTGCCAATCAAATAGGAGCCACACACATGTAATATCCGCTTGCTGGCGTTCTTCTCGTGGAATTGCTTCACCAATGAGCAAGCGCTATATATGCTATCGGACTGATGACAAAAATCATAATTTTTCGCCAAGTATGTGGTGTCCAGATAAAGTAGATCAATATTCGGCTCGTTCCAGAAGATTGGCAGCGATTCCATTTCAAAGCTTGCCCGAAAATCGCCCGTATGCAGTATGCATTTGCCCGTACTGAATTTAAAGAGCAGCATTATGGCACCCGGACAGCTGTAGTATAGTTATATAGTTAAATTAGGCAATTAACCATTTAGATTAGTTAGTTCAACGTGGTATAATACTTACTGATTGGCATCTATGGCGGTGACTTCGATGTTCTTGACTACAACGGACCTATCCACATCGATTTCGTGTACAAACTGGCTGTCAATGGGTATAAACTTTTCCACCAGCCTGGCTGTGATGGGGCTCATGTAGAGCGGATGGGCAAATTTGCGAGTTAGGCCCACATAGTGATCCGCGTGATAGTGGCTGAGAAAGTAATGGGTCGCATCCGGAATGTTGCCAAACTGGAAGCCATCCACAACGAATGTCGTATCCTCGACCATCTTGTAAGGCGGACAACGCTTGCGCTTCCTGCCTTTGGGTATATTTTCCTTGGCGAGCGCATTAATTTCCATTTCCTTCGACAGATTTTGATGAGGTGCAGTGACCATGGGTAAGGCTTCCGGCTGTCGAGACTCCAGCACACCACGTTTTGTGGGCTTAAGCTCGCAGGTTTCTTTTTTCTTTTCAGATTCCGATTCATCATCAGTGCACAGATCAATGATGTCACTGGGAGGAGTTACACATTTCGCCTTTGCACTCGGCTGCGGCTGGGTCGTTGTCGTCTGGATCCTTGCTTCAGTTTTGTTTGATTCCTCGACAAACAGACGCTTGCATCCCTTACGTGGTGACCGGCGAGTCTTTAGCTTTGCTAGTGAGCGAACTAGGGCTGGTTCCACTTTGTAGCATTTGGAGCTACTCTTAAAGAAGGTGTCTATGCGCAATTGACCTGGTAGTGGCTCCTTTTTTCCTGTGCGCTTTACAGCAGTGCTACTAAAAGCAACTTGTTCCTTCTTAATTTCATCATTGTTCTTTTTCCTTGTAGTTGTCGCTGCGCGCACTTTTCGCGCGTTCTTTTGTTTCTCTGGTGTTCTATCATCGATTGGAATAGATATTGCAATTGCTTCTGTTTTAACATTATCTGGACACTGCAAATCAGCCAAGTTTTTTAGGCGAATCATTCCAACATTTGTTGACATATTTATGTCCTATCGCTACGTATTGTTCTTCGAATGACACTCCGATAACTTTCTGGGAACAAATTATAAAATCGCAGATGGCCGCATATATCGAAATTGTCGATACTAAAATCGAAAGTTGTTGACGATAAGGCGCGTGCGATGCGAAAATTTAAATTAAGTAGCTTAATTTATATTTTCAATATTTAAGTTAATATGGAAGGGTAGAGCTCAGTTGGTATCCTAAAGTCTATGCAATTGTTATGCCAATTTAATTTACATTTAATACGCCTGCAACATAATTTTCATGGTCAGAAAACGAGTACTTTCAAAAATTAGTGTTTCTCTTTCTTTACACAATTGACTCAAAACAGTCTGAATACATATATCCATATATTGCATTTATTAATTCGAATTCATAAATTAATTGAATATGGGAAGCATTACAAGAAATACTTGATATTGAGGGTATGCCACTATTACGATAAGGAGAAAATAGTTCTAGCTATGGTATGTATATAATTGAAATAGTACAAAACCAAGCATCAGCATGGCGACAAGCCCCAATCCCAACTTGTGCAGTCAAGAACGTAAATCCGTAAGGGGCACATACATGACGCCCATAAGACGGGTCATCTGCACCTTGCCAGTGGCATCCTTATCGTACTGTAATTAATTAATAATATGAATATGAATATTTAATTTTTATTGTGAGCCACCCAACCTGCTGCATATACTGTGTGCCACCCTCCGGACCAACGGGCACAATGAGGCGTCCTCCTCGGGCCAATTGATTCAATAGTTCGTTGGGCGTTTCCGGTGCAGCGGCGCCAACGTGTATGGCATCATATGGTGCGAGTGCAGCATGTCCCAGCCGACCATCGCCCTCAACAATTAATATTTGTCCCGAATTGAGCATGCTGCTATCATCCGCATTCAGATTGGATTTGCTTAGTTGCACCAGCGAGGCCTGATGCTCAATGCCAATTATGCGAGTATTCTCATTCTCCCCCTTGGCTTTTATATACCGATAGAAGCAGGCGGTTAGATATCCTGAGCCTGAGCCCACATCGAGCACATGGGCACCGGGCTTTAGCTGTTCGCGGAGATATTCCAAGGCGAAGGCGTGCTGTGAAATTTCACAAGAGATGATTTATATGTAGACTTAAATATTTTATGGCATGCATAGTTACCATATGAGGAGCGCTGATAGTGACGCTACCGCCGATTGGTTGCGGTGCATCCATATATGGGTTACGGGGCGAGTAGTGCTTGCGATCTGTGGCCGTCATTGCATCTGCCACCGCCTTAGTTGCAATTACGCCGTAATCTATTTAATACATCCAAAACTATACTGCATAAAAATACAATGAAACATTTAAATACTTGTTGGATGTGCTTACCTTGCAACTGACGTATGAGATCAGCATTGGTGGTGCCCACTGAGCGCCAGGCCATACTATATAAGCGTAACAAGAGGCCCAGCGTAAATATATGAACTAAAATCAACTTTTTCACCGTTTTGATTGCTTTTGCTTGGATTTTGTTGTAAGCGAGTTGTTTTTGTTTATGGCTGCCAATATACAGCTGATCGGATCGGAGACAATGTGACCAGCCACTCGAATATTTTAAATTGCGTTGTTATAATAACAAGGCAAAGTTTTTTTTACCAGAGCATAATAGAATATTAAAGCTAAAAATATAAAATCAAGATTTTCACGGATAATTGTGGAAATTTAGATATTTTTGTAAGCAAACAATTGATTGTATCGAAAGCATGCTATTTACATATCGATGTTTTAATTTCGATAGTTGCCAGGCACATCTCCAGAGAGCAGATACAACTCTGTGTCAGCAGACTGTTGAAACGAGCGAAAACGAATAGTAAAAACGACAAAGCGCGGCGCAGTTTTGTTGTAAAAAAAAACAATTTTATTATACAAAAAGCATATAATAATTATTGTATGCTAATATACACTAATAATTCTGAGTGTTCGTGAAAAGTACGGAATATCGATCAGAAAGTGTGTAGCAGCTGCAATTATTGCAGCTGCCTCTTTTTCGTGTTTTATTGTTGTCGCTCTTGTGTGTTGTTGTTGTGACTCACGCACACACAAGCATCTTCTGGTTAGTTTTTGGTGAAACAAGCGCGGTAAAAAAATAATCGTTAACGATTCTGTGTTTGTGTGCGGCGGGTATTAGTCATTTTGGCCTGGCCTGGTCTTGGGCCTTCTGACGCTTGTTGCTTGTTAACCCGCAACATTTTTGGAGCGCGTCAGCCATCAAATCAAAATTCAACAACCACATATACAAAAAAAAGTCGTTACGCTTAAGGGCAAAAAAAAAATAAAATCAAATATCAGCTAAAGGTTAGTTACCGCACAAAAAACTTATCTTCACTATAATTAAAAATTGTCGTTAGCCACAAAAGCCAAACATTTTCCCACTTGTTTAGCGCCCTTTTCTCGTCTTCTTCTTCGCTTGATGCCATCAAGGTCGGCTACACTTGAAAATACACTTACACACTTACACTTACCACACATATATTTAATTAAATATTGTTTTCTTGGCGTGTGTAATAAGAGTTAAAATATTGTACAACAATGGTATAATTGCATAATGCGTTTGTTTTGTGGTTTAGTAAGTTAATAGATAATATATACATGATAAGGGGTAAGACGAATTGTGATCCACACTTTGCGTGTTTACTTGATAAATTGTTTTTTTTTTTTTCAATTTGGCAATTCTAGTTTTCTTTATTTTCCCATTTCAGTATCATTCTGTTCACTTTCAAGCGCAGCAGATGTTGCTGTTGTTTGACTGTCCCTGTCCGTTTTCATCCGTCAGCTGCTGCTTACTTTCCAATTCACTGAGTTTACTCGTGGCTGGTTGCCTTGAAGCGATAGTCGTCTTCCAACCATTGATAAGTTTCTCTGTGTAATTATTAAGCAATGCTTCTTGCAGATTGCAGCGTCTCTGCTCAAAACAGGAAGTGACAAAGTGTAAATACATATCAGTTGAATTTTTCATAAAAACCAGGGCACCACCAAAAATAAAAAAATAAAACTGGAATTCTGCACAGCAAAGTTATGTGTTTGAGTGCTTTTTGCACGAGAGTATCGATATCCACGAATTTGTCATAAATTAAGCAGCTCATAGCAATGAATTCCACCAGAGAGTAGCTATCCAATGCGTCGTCGATAAAAAGAAAATATTCCGTTTTCATTAAACCAAGCAGTGATGCAAAAAATTAATTAGGGACAGTCGCGTCGAATGCATAAAAGTTCACACATCTACGTATATTTTAAGCATTAATTGTTCAACTTTGACCTAGATCTTGACGTTAAGTGCAGTGCTGAATATAACTTTATGATGAATGCCTGCTTTCATATATATATGCACATACTACTGAACGTACATTTTAAGCAGAAATTGTTTTGACGCCGATTATCTCTTTTTTACTTTGATATCGAAGGTATCCGTCTGTCTGGCCGTATGTATGAACGCAATTTTTTTCGACACCCATAGAGATATGGACTTGAAACTTGGAACATATACTGGTATGTGCTCGCGTCAGACAAAGTGTAAAAATTTGAGTGTTACTTCCACAAGGTGGCTGGAAAATCGATAAAATCGATATTTGCCAATAGATAAAGACACATATCTCCCACAATTTTAAGGCACAGTCCCAAAATTTGGTTGGTAGGTTGTTAGCAATGTCCAAAGATCGTCCAGCAGCCCCCAGGCCCCACGCCCCTAAAAATTTTAAATGCCTTTTTTATAGCTACGCCCACACCTGCGTCCATAATGGCCAATGAAATCTGAAGTGCGCATATCTTCCACAATTTTTAAGCTAAAGTCACCAAATGTTGAAAGTGTGTTACTGGTAACTTTCCTAAGAAATCGGTAGAAAATTGGATGGCAACGCCGACTCCGCCTCCTCAAACCGATATATCTCACACACATTAAAAGATAGTCACCAAATTTAAAACGTATATTGCTAGTAACAATTGTTGACCACAACCACAGGAAAACGGAGTAACGAACTTTTTATACACTTACGAAGCAAAGAAACTAAATTTCATTTAAATAAATTTCAAGTATGTATATGCCGATATAAAGTAAACTAATTGTGATTAAAATTGATCAATGTTTCTAAATAGCGGTGAGGTTCAAATAAACAAATATATCTAAATTATGAAATATAATAATAAAATAAATCTAATGTATTATTAAAAATAACTTAATAGAACGGAAATAGTTGTATTTTACTGAGTTACATACTTAGTGACAACATTATACAATCTCATATTTTGTATTTGATCTTTCGCCGTTTTTGATGTTTGCGACGAATAAGTTACATTGATTTGTATCGCACGCCTTCGCATAACGATCACACGGCATACACATGCATTTTTCATACATATGTATGCTTTTGTTTTAGTGTGAGGTTTAAGTTTCCCGCATAAGGCAAAAGCCAGAAATATAAAGAGAGAACCGAGTGACGCGCTTGTGCACGTTTCAATTTGAACTATTTTGTACGTGTGTTGTGCAAATATTTGAACATTTGGGTAAACTACAAAATTTACAAAAATATTATTATTTTAATTTTGCCCACACTCACTTTAATATTCAATTGTTTATTTAGCTAAAAAGATAGCAACAATTTTATACGATTCACGTTCGCTCTGCTGAGCTGCTCCTTAGTAGTGTAATTAATAGACATTACCCCAAAGCCCAACTAAGCATAAAGCTCCCAAGTTCTTAAATCTCTTTATCCCACCCTGCAAATTGAATAAGCTTTTCTTTCTTTAATTGAAATTATCACCTCCTTTGTCTTGGACCACGTTCTTTGAACTGGCAAAAATTGTGGCGTTTTCTTGCGTTTGTTGTTGTTCGGCATTTAAATTGATTACATTTTTTTTATTTGAGAATCGAATTGCGTTTAATTAACGAACTAAGCAGCGACTGGCAACTTAACATAAATAAAAACAATAGAAGCGTAATGGCTGAATCTTTTATCATAAGTAGAATTCTTTAAATATTTCGAAATTGGTACTTAAGGACAAAAAAGAAATACTAGTTTATTTTCTTACACATAGCCATAAATTTCTAATAGCTATTCTGTAAACTTTGTATAACTTTATTATAAGCACAAAAAATGTGCCTGCCTATTTAATTGTTTGCTTTAAATGTAATTATTTTTTTTACTTGTTTATCAAATGAAAATAAAAGCTCAATGTCGTAATCATTTCTTGTGTTGATGTTTATACATTCATACATAAGTATACTTAAATAAATATATATAATTATGTTTTGAGGGTTAAACCGACTGCGCCAATTATGTATTCGGGAATACTATTAGCTGCGCCGATTATTGTACTAAGGATTGAAAATCCTAACAATTGAAAGTCCGACAACGGTTTATTAATAAAATTACGAATCTTTATTTTAACAAACACGTCTTCTCGGTTTCGGGTACAAAATAACTCTAATCTTATGCTATGGTCTGAATTATTAAGAAGGCTTGGATTTGGCTCTTCTGCGGTGTTGTAGCTGCGTCGCTGTTGTCCCATTGGTGGAGGTGTCGGATGGCCCGCTTGGGTCTCGCGATGGCCCACTTGAGTTTTAAGCTAGCCCACTTGTCGAATGCACTGACGGAGTCTAATGGTGGTGTCGGTTGTCCGTTTGGGTCCCACGATGGACTTCTTGTAAGATGAGCTGACGAAGTCGCGTGTTGTATTACATGCTCTTTTGGTTGTGATCGCTGGTTCTGTTGGATTTGTTTATGTTTATGAGACGGCGTTTTATTTCTTGCTGTTGCAGTTGCAGTGAGAGTGGACATGAGAGATCTGCGTGATCTGAATATGTCACTTCCCCATCCCTTAGAAATCGGCTTGTCCTCAAGCGTTCAGTGTAGGGTATAGCTGTAAGTTGTCGTTGGCGTTTTCGATGGTTGCTTGGTTTTCTTGTTCGACGTGTGATGTCGTTGCTGTACTATTCTTATATTTAATCATTATTTGTTTTGGTAAATTTTTGAATTTGAACAAAGAATAGCTTATTATTACTATTGACAATATTGTCACTAAAGTTAAGCTTATGATTAACAATGTATTGTTAGTTCTTGTTTGTTTTCTTATGAGTTCTTTAGTCTCTAAGAATGCTAACTGATCTGTTTTAGTTATATTATTACATTTGGTTCTATGAAATTTATTTCATAGCTTTTTCTTTTTTGTTTTCTTTTTCTTTTTAAATTTAGTTTTATTGATCTTTCTAATTTTATTCAACTGGGTATTGTATGCTGCTATGCTATCTTGAGCATTCCCCATGAAATTGTCTTCTACGTTATTTTCGTTATTATATTTAAATAGAAATTGAAAATTATTAAGTTTAACAAAGTCATCTTTGTAATTGATCTCGCTTTTATAATCCTTAAGGAACGTTCGGCCTAAGAGGATGTCAAAATTTTTGGAAAAATTATGTATGTAAAATTTCTGGTCTGTTGGACAAAGTTTGCTAGCATAGCTTTGTGGATATTTATAATGTTTCTTATAACAATTTTTTGTGTTGATAGCGTGTTTTACAGTACTTGTGAAAGTCAAATTGTCACTCTCTTTATACAATTCAAACAAAACTTTTGTTAATTTGGTTTTTTCTTCCGTATTTAGATGTTCCAATCTAAATTGATTGCTTTCCACTAGTTCATTTTCTAATGCGTATGTTGTATGTATATCTTGTATTAGTGGCGGGTTTTCATATTCTTCTTCTTGTTTGTGTTCATTTTCATATTCTTCTTTATTTGCTTTTTCATATTCTTCTTTGTATTCGTTTTCATATTCTTTTTCTTGTTTATTTTCATTTTCATATTCTTCTGTATTTGCGTTTTCATATTCTTCTTCTTTGTATTCGTTTTCATATTCTTTTTCTTGTTTATTTTCATTTTCATATTCTTTTTCTTGTTTATTTTCATTTTCATATTCTTCTTCTTTATTTTCGTTATCATATTCTTCTTCTAGTTTATTTTCATTTTCATATTCTTCTTCTTTATTTCCGTTATCATATTCTTCTTCTAGTTTATTTTCATTTTCATATTCTTCTTTATTTGCGTTTTCATATTCTTCTTCTGGTTTATTTTCATTTTCATATTCTTCTTTATTTGCGTTTTCATATTCTTCTTCTGGTTTATTTTCATTTTCATATTCTTTTTCTTTAATTTCGTTTTCTGTGTCTGAATTAATTATTCCTAGTTTTTCGTTGATTGTTTTATCAAACCGCTCTACGTCTGATATTCCGTTCTTACTTGTTGTGTTGGCCTCTGTTGTAATTGAGGCACTGCTGGTGCTGCTGTCGAAGGCGCTGGACGCTTCGGACGCGGGCTCCCTGATGATGATTTCGTTGTTGATTTTTTGTTGCTGCTGTTGTTCTTGTTGTTGTTGTTGATCAGTACCAACCTCCAGGTCATGGTCCAGTTCCTGTTCGGGAACGACTATCGTGGCCACTGGCATGGGAACGGGCACATTTAGGTACTCCTTGCTGGCGATGGCATCGAACAGATGATCAACGAAACGAGTCGTTTCCTCGGATAGAAACGCATGCAGTTGCTTGATCATGATGCGCTTGAGATCCTTTTCCGATTTGTCTTTTTTCAGCAGCCAAACCACGAAGCGTGCCAAACATGAGGGTTCAGCTTTGGTGAGCGGCCCAAGCACAACGCTCAGCCAATCCTTCAGCTTATCCCAGTTTTCCACTATCATTTTGTTGTATCGCCCCAAAGGTTGTTTGCTGTTGCTTGCGTCCTCGATTTGGTAGAGTTCTTTTAAGAAGTCGATACTTCCTATAAAGGCTGCCAGTTCGTATGTTTCTTCGGTTTCTTCATCGAAGGATTGTACTCTGCAGGTATGTCCGAGTCTTTGGATCAATGTTGTTTCCCACATCGTTATTTTTTTTTTTTTATTATTTTTTTGAATGTTACTAGCAAAAATTGATTTCTTTTTGATTTTTGCACTTGTTGATTATTTGAATAATTTTAGATTTGATTTTTGTTTAGTTATTATTTTTTTTTCTTTTGTTCACTTGTTGATTCTGGTATTTTTTGTTTTGTTTATTTGTAAATTTTTTATTACACTTTCATCGTTCTTTTGTTTTTTTATTATATTTTTTATTTTATTTCAAGATTTTATTATTATAAAAAAAAATTCCTCGTCGTCTGCCTCGCGTATTTGTTCACTTTTTGAAAAAAAGATTTTAAAGGATCACGGGGTCCTTATGCGGATAACAGTTTCTTTCGCGAAACACTAGTACGTTGTCCTGAAAGGTATACGACGTTTCACAAAGTTTTTCTGTTATCCTACCGGCTGCGCCAATTATGTTTTGAGGGTTAAACCGACTGCGCCAATTATGTATTCGGGAATACTATTAGCTGCGCCGATTATTGTACTAAGGATTGAAAATCCTAACAATTGAAAGTCCGACAACGGTTTATTAATAAAATTACGAATCTTTATTTTAACAAACACGTCTTCTCGGTTTCGGGTACAAAATAACTCTAATCTTATGCTATGGTCTGAATTATTAAGAAGGCTTGGATTTGGCTCTTCTGCGGTGTTGTAGCTGCGTCGCTGTTGTCCCATTGGTGGAGGTGTCGGATGGCCCGCTTGGGTCTCGCGATGGCCCACTTGAGTTTTAAGCTAGCCCACTTGTCGAATGCACTGACGGAGTCTAATGGTGGTGTCGGTTGTCCGTTTGGGTCCCACGATGGACTTCTTGTAAGATGAGCTGACGAAGTCGCGTGTTGTATTACATGCTCTTTTGGTTGTGATCGCTGGTTCTGTTGGATTTGTTTATGTTTATGAGACGGCGTTTTATTTCTTGCTGTTGCAGTTGCAGTGAGAGTGGACATGAGAGATCTGCGTGATCTGAATATGTCACTATATACATATATATATGTATATATACTGACATACATATTTAATTCGGTTTTGCCAATTGATAAATTTACGAATTGTCGAATTGTGTGTAGCAACAATTACAGCAAAAAGCAAGCGAATACAATAAAATAAAATGAATCTTACAAATGCAGTCTATTTAACAAAACAATGACATCTATTCACTGAAGACTATGTGTTTAATGTATGCATGTATTAGTTACAATGTCCATGAATCATGAACATCTATTTGTGCATGTTGGTCCGATGCGCTCTCACTTTACTATTGCTTGCTGAGATGACATACACACACTCATAAGTGCAGTGCTATGTTTGTGTGGGAGAGTCTTGTATCTGGCTAGAAAAAAACTTTCTTTTGTTCAAATGCGGTTCTGCTTTTCGCAGTGTTCTTAAGAGCATGCAAAGCGCGTGGTCAAGCTCATGATTAACTGTAAAAGTTGACGTCTCCCTCTCTTGATTGATAGGCATGTATGTATATGTAAGACATATATATATGTATGTATGTATGTGTGTACACACTTGAACATGTCAGTTTGTGCATATGTATGTTTGGCTTTGTGCAAATGTATGTAATAATATACATATGTATATTAGTGATCTACTGCCCAAATTTCATCAAGATCGAATAAGAAACACCGAAGTTATAGTCGAAAGCAGATTCTCATATTGAACTCTTTTCTATCAGTAGTCGCACGCATTTTCTGTATACATAAATATGGAAGCGCATGTGTGAGAAAGAGATGGGCTGATAATCGCCGCGAGCGTCAATATGTGTTTGTATGTATTCTGCAGAGCCCCGACCAGAGCATTGACCAAAAAACTTTTTTACATAACCCTACTTAGCAGGTGGGGAAACCCCAGTTTATTGGGGTCATATATTAATTTTTGTGGTTAATATATGTACCTACGCTCGGTCTTTGAAATTTGTGAAAAATAATGTATAATTAGTTTATGTCAGGCAATTACATTTTTTACTTGACACTGGTCGAATTGAGCTCTGTGCCACTGTATATGTATGTTTGAATGCATATGTATATATTTGTGGCCAGTCAGTTCGGGTCAGTCCCTGGACCTGCCATAAGAAAAGAGTGCACTTGAAGACCTTCTCACATTTTGGGGCGAGTCTTTTTAAAGGGACATTTGTCAATAAAACTTGAATATATTTAGCAACTGTGTTCAGGGTATATCGTAGACAAGCTCACTCGACTACAGCTTTCTTACTTGTTTTCTATGATATTATTTAATTTTTAAAGTATTTTTAGAACTTATCTAAACAAATAAAACCCTTTGTACTAACTGACTGATTGATTGTGGATTGTTGGCCGAAGGGCCATACTTATAAACTTAAGCTTCCTTTCAGGATATATGATTTTAATTTTTATATAAGACTTGCTTAACTTAGAGCTAATAGTGAGTATGTAGCTTTGACTGCTTTTTAGATGGATTTTTCGGGTCTTTAGAAAAAATACAGCTACAATATTGCCCTATATAGGTGACTTGATTTCCTAGTCTCTCTCGACCACAGCTTTCTTACTAGTTATTTATATTTGATGTATATGCTAATTTCTATGACATTTGCCCAGGTCGTATTCTACTTTATATTTATTTATTTTACTCGACAAAAGAAAAAGCTTTCACAATGTGCAACAATCGTCATAAAGCCGGAGAATCATCCCGAGTAGATATGATGTACGTATGTTATATGCATGTTATACATAACACTCCCAGTTCTGACCTTAGCAATGCATTAAGTCTTACAACACTACCTCAATATACATAGATACCTATGTACTTACATGTACGTATTCAATTATGGACATGGGTGGACAAAGGCTAGTTAGTTTGCCAATTACAGTGTTGTCAATATATAAAGAATATATCTTTGACGATCATTGAATTAACACAAAATGTGTACTTGGTTCATTTTTATTCTATTGAGCAAAAAATCGTTCAGACAAATATGTAAATTAAGGTTTTTTGATATATTTGTTTTTATTGAAACCCAAATAAAAAAGTCAATGACACCTACACTTGTCTAACCAAAATTGATTGCGATGACACCATATCGAGACATCATATAAGGGAAATTTAGTTATATTCAACTTAAACATTCTTAACTAACTACATAGGTTTGAGCTATACCAATATAAAGGAAAAAATGTTTTAAAGTTAAACAATCATTTATATCCCATTTAATAATCCCATAAAGAAAATTTGTTTACAACAAACATTTGTAACTTCTGTTTTTTGCTAACAATCTTTTTTTTTGTATAAAATTGCTGTGTATTTTCCAGGTGAAAAATAACATAGTAAAATTAAAGGACTTTTAATGCAAAACATGATCTTAAATAAATACCTTTGGTACATTTAATACTTCTTTGTTATCGACAAATTAATGATTTACTAGAAAGATATCACTTACATACACAGATAGTTCTAATTATGTATAAATAACACTTACACTAAAAATTACTTTAGTAACACGCCCTAAATTTTGTCTTGCTCTTTATGGTTTGCAGTTGATTGGAGGCAACAACAATTTGTACTTTGGTGCAATTGTTGTTTAAAGCGAAAAAAAAAAATCGTATAGCTTAAATGCCAACACAGGCCACATGTGGAAATTGTTATGAACAACACAAGCGCATTGATTTAATTAGCAGGAAATGCCACAAGCCCAAATGCACCTGAATCAAGTGCAGCTTATGTGAATTCGGCGCAATTACCCACCACCCACCCTCATACCACCCACACACTACCCACACATATGCACATTATTAGACTCTACCCGACAGAAGGTGACTTTAATTAGATTGGTTCTGTTAGTTGTTGTGTGGTGTGGAACTTGTTTGCTTTTTGTGCAACTAAAATATTGAAAATTTCTCTCTTTTGAAACCTTCTATACTCGAAAAAAAAAAATGTTTATTCAAATATAAGTTCATTGTGGGCTTTGATAATGAAAACGGTATTCGCTTTGTGTAAACATCTGTCTAAGTGTCACATATTTTTGTATGGCTTTTTGCTTATGCATTAAATTGAAAGTTGTGGAAAGATAACAATATAATTTATTGTATGCACATAGCTTATGCAAATGGAACGCGGCAAAACTGAATATATTCATACATATACAGTGGCTCACAGTTCAAGTCAACCAGTGTCAAAAAAAAGTAATTGCCTGCCATAAGCTAATCATTCATTATTAATGGGCTTCTTTTTTACATAATCCTACCTAGCAGGTGGGGAAACCTCAGTGTCTTAGCGCCATATATTAATTATGGTTGTTAATATATGTACCTACCATCGGTCTTTGGAATTTCTGAAAAATAATGAATGATTAGCTTATGGCAGGCAATTACTTTTTTTCTTTTCTGGTTGACTTGAACTGTGAGCCACTGTATATACAGTCGGTCCAATATTTATTCGTACACTCTACCATGCAAAAAGTTTTCAAGTGTTGTCTTAAAATGGATTGAACAATTTTTGTTTTCTTTAACTAAAATCAATTTGAAAATATTTAAAAAATAATAATAATAATAATAATAATAAATAATAACTAAATAATCGGTAATAATATTAATCACACCCATACAACGCTTGACGGCTAAGACTCGTTCCACGAAACTTGGTCGCAAAGCCAAAAGCAGTATAAGGAATCAATTATTCTAATACAAATTCATACAAATTCAATGGGATCGGTTCCAAATTTGTTAAATATGTAACATGGTTTATCATTCAAAATGCATTTTATCTTTTTAATTCCTTTAAATCAAAAATGCATACATAACAAGTACATTCAAATCGAGGTAGGTTACCTTAGTTACCCTCCTTCGAGGTAGCTCTTAAATTCGGGAGATATTGGCGTTTATGTTTCCGAATTTTTGAAGAGTAATACTAGCAATATACTCTTCAAATATGGGGACTCTGGCTTTCAAATTGTGTGAGATATATTGTCTATCGATTTACACTAACGGGTGTATCGCAGTGGGCGTGGCCATCCAATTTTTTAACTATCTCTTATGGAAGTTACCAGTACCATACATTGGTGACTCTTGCTTACAAGTTGTGCAAGATATGCGTATTTCAAATTTCTAGGGCCGATGCTCCAGGGGGCGAAGGTGGGCATTTCCCAATATTTGAAGGACATCATTACGTCACACAAATAATAAGAAAAAAAAATAAAAATTTAACTAGCGGTTTTGTTGTTGTTTATTACCGCCTCAATTCCAATGAAGCACATTTTTTGCAAATATTATTTTAAAGAGACAGAAAATCTAGAAACTCTACGTTACGCGTTTCTTATGGTTGTATATTTCAATTAATTTCATTATATGACGGAAACACTTACAATAACATACTTATATTTTGGTGCTATTTTTTCTTCCGCAGCTATACAGAATACCTGCGTATCAATCAATAATGAATTAAAGAAAACGAAACATCCAGCCAAGTTATTTGCTGCGTAAATTGGTTTGCTTTTTATGTACCACCCACTCATATACACGCAGGAATGTGATAAGAGACTCGCTTATCGCTTAAATATGAATTTAGTGTTGGTGTTTGCTACAATCACTTAAATATATATTGAGTGTTCACTGGGTTAAGCCGTTCCAGGAAGTACCGGTCACTAAAATAAGGGCGTGCTTTCTCGAAATGTCATTCCAGTGGATGCTACCCCGTTTTTCCCATTTGTGTCTCTTTAATTTGGATGAATACTACTGAATAATATAATTTTCCGTTGCTGATGTGATTTATTTTATTTAATGTCAAATCTTTGGTGGGCGTCTGCGAGAGGTTCCACTCAATTCGCAATTCGATGACGTAAAACCCAGACAAATGTTTAATTGATTGTATTTTATTATTTTTTTTACGCTGCATCGTACATGAACCAAATGATCACACAGAGTTGTGGATTGATCAATCTGTATTTGTTTTGTTTGCTTTTATTGTTTATTGTTTTAAATTAATTTTTTTTTTTTTTGTTTTTTGCTTTTATTGATGGTGTCTATTTATTTGCATTCAATTATCAACTAAATTTAGTCTAGATCCACCAGCCTATCAGTCTATTTAATTGAAATATTTATTAATTATACGGCTCGATTCGAATTGTTGAGAAACAATTAAACTGAGAGTGTTCATTTTAAACAGACTTTTCACGTTTTAAACTGTTTCATTTTGAACTGAGAAATGGGTTTGTATTGAAATATAACACTTTTTTTTATAAATCTTCGTTAATAACATATTCAGTAACAACAGCTGTGCAAAATCGCAAAGATAATACAAATTAATTTCATATGAAATAATGAATAGCATTAATTAAGCCACATTTACCCGCTAGTGGGGATAATATGTATGAAAGTATTATTAATAATTATTCAAAAAGTTAAATATGTGTACTTTATACATAAATATGAAAAATATATATACAATGGCTCACAGCTGAATGCGAACAGTGCCAAGTAAATAATGTAATTGCCCGCCATAAACTAATTATACATTGTTTTTCAAAAATTCCAAAGACCTACGGTAGGTACATATATTAACCACCAAAATTAATATATGACCCTAATAAACTGAGGTTTTTCCACCTGCTAGGTAGGATTATGTAAAAAGTACCCTGTTTTTTGATTACTGCTTATTTCGAACAGCCTTAAAACAGTAATATATTTTGCGTATAAACACTTAAATAAGGATGTTAATACTTAGTATGATATCCTTTAGCCTTAACAACTTCCCTTAACCTATTATTCATCGAAGATACCAGCTTCCTGGTAGCTTCTGGGCTGCTTCTGCTCCATTCATCCCGCAGAGCATTTTTCAGATCCTCTTTGCTGGAGATGGTGTGCTTCCGGATGTTATTTTCCAGCAGAACCCACAAATTCTCAATAACATTTATATCTGGAGACTGAACCAGTGGAATCATCATGTGGGGGCAGTTCCCGATGAGCCAGGACTTGCTTGGGATCGTTGTCCTGGTAGAACCGGAAAGTATGTCGGATTCCTAGCTTCTCGGCACTTTGGAGTAAATCTTCCTTTAGTATGTCGAGATGGACATGGAAAATTTCCGACGCCGGCTGACGAGATGCATGCCCATACCATGACACTTCCTCCGCCATGCTTGACTGTTGCCTTTACGTGTTTCGGCTTCAGCTCAGAGCCAAACATGTTGATTTGGGACTTATTTGCATATATATGACTGTGTTCCAGAACTCCAAATCCATATCCAAGTGGGTTTTGGCGAACGTCATCCTTGTCCCTTTATTTTTTGAGCTTATAAAGGGCTTCTTCCGTGGTACTCGGGAATTAAAGTCATGTTTGCGCAGAAACCTGCACACAGTTTCCACACAGCACTTTTCCCCCATTTCATCCTGCACCTATTCAGTCACTTTTGGAGCCGGCAGCCTGGGATTTTCCCTTATTTTCCTGATGATCCTCCGCTCGTCCTGTTCGGTGAAAATCTTGTTAAGTGCCTTTCTGCCCTTGCTCTCTATCCGATTGTCGTCGACGAAGCGCCGAATGATGTAGTACACAGATGAGTTGCTCAGATTGACCATTTCAGCTATTTGGCGAAGTGAATATCCGTTTTTGTGGTGTTCCAGGATGAGTTTCCGTTGTTCAATGGTAGTCCGTTTGCCCATAGTTCTTGTTGTATTGTTGCACTCGAGATGCAGGATATAACTAAACTGACTACGAAGGATTGGTGTATTTATACCGAATATACTCAACTTTAGGTAAAAAATCAGGGGTTTATGGCACCCAGGTGTCCATAATGTACCTGTTCGAAATAAGCTGTAATCAAAAAATAGGGTACTTATTTACATAATCCTAACTAGCAGGTGGGGAAACCTCAGTTTATTAATTTTGGTGGTTCTGTACCTACCGTAGGTCTTTGGAATTTTTGAAAAATAATGTATAATTAGATTATGGCAGGCAATTACATTATTTACTTGACACTGTTCGCATTCAGCTGTGAGCCACTGTATATGTATAATACGTAAGATTTGTTTTTTATGCTGTTTACTTGTAATGACATTGACATGCATCCCTTTGAGGCAATAAGAATATTGAAAGCAACTCTCTTATCAGATAAATCAAGGACTACAAATCAGTTATTCAATTGACTATTTAATCAATATAATTTTCCAATATATAGTTAGAATGCTCTAGTCGAGACATCTTTACTAACAGATACTCTCAATACAGTTTCTGCATCATCGTAGAGGCTGCTGATAATAGTTGGTTTAATATGAAAATACGATTTGGCTGCAAAATCTTCCTGAAATTTGCACAGAATTTACATATACCATATTATATATAAAATGAATTGTGGCTTTTAGTGCGTAACGCATCTAGTTCTTGAAGACTCTGAAAACTGTTTGTTCAGAAGGACATGGCTAAATCGATTTAACTCTTGATGCTGATCAAGAATATATATATATATATACTTTTTGAGATTGTATATACTTTTGCACAAAATATTTGTAAAGCATTGACATAAACTTTTCTCTGCTTAGTGCTGTTAGTCGATTGATAATGTCTGTCTGGGTCTCATGAGGGTGAATCGATTCTTGCCAGAGCCACATTGTCACACCTTCCTTATATTTTGTTTTTTTTTGCTTAGTTGATAGTTTTACTCATTGTTTTCTTCTTTTTTTTTGTTGTCAAATTTGTAAATGCAGGCAGCATGACCATACCGTCAAGGCCCGCACCAGCGCCGCCGGGATCACGTGGACAGAGCGCTGCGGCCGGGGCGAATGCGAGTTTGGAGCAGTTGCGTCTGCAACTGCAACAGCAACAAGTGCAGCAGCAACAATCAACCAATGGTGGGCTACAGAAGCTGAGCATTAAGTTGCCACCACCACCGAGGGGCCCCATGCAGCAGCCACAACAGCCTCAAGTTCTCCACAAGCGCTCTGCCAGCAACAGCAGCAACAACAATAACAGCAATAACAACAAAAATAATTTCTTTGATGTGGAAGGTGGCAGCGGCATAACCCGTAAATTTCCCCAGGCACGCTATACGCCGGCCACCAACTGGAATGATGCACCTTTCGATAGTGGCTGTGCCTCTTTAGCTGCTGCTGGCAACAATAATTGCAAGAAAATGCCGCCGCCGCGACCGCCACCGCCCAAAGTGCAAATCAATGGGCGCAAACTGGCTACCTTAAGCACATGCAATGCCGGGGGTGGTGGTAGTGGAGGTGGTGGCGTTGGCATCATTAGCAACATATTCCATCGCAAAAAAACAACAACGTCAACTTCAACGGCTGCTGCTTCCAAGGCCGCAGCACAAAATCGTGTCTATGGCCTGAGCAGCGGCATCGGAACAGCTGGAACTGCAACCGCTTCCAGCAGCAGCAGCTGCAGCTACACAACAAACTCAAACACATACGACTATAATGCAGCATGGAATACAGCAGAGAGTACAACGACGACGATGACAGCAACAACGACGTCGACGAAGGCATCGATCTGCAACCTCAACAATCAGCGTGAGATGGACTCACAGCTGATCAGCTTCGATTCGCCGCCTTCGTCGCCGACCTTCACCCAGAAGTCGAACAGCGATTGCGTTAGCGTCGATAGCTTCAGCTCCGATAGCAATTTCAGTTCACCCAATAATGGCAGCGTTTCGCAACCGGAGAGCGGCTTCGAAGATGATTATCATGCGCGCTCGCGTCCAGCGACACAGAGTCCCCTCATCGCTGATCCTTGGGAGGCGGTGGACAATAGTAGCAGCGGCATCTATAGCAATGGCGTCGTTGATAGTTTTGGTGCGGCACCGGTGCGTCAAATGCAGCCACATCATCTAGTGCAACATCAAGCGACGCGTAGCTCGGATAACCCCCTGTGCAATGGCCGGAATCTGTTGCCGCCCGCCCAATCGCTGACGATGCCTACCATCATCAAGCCGAAGATATCGCAGAAACCCAAAGCACCAAAGCCGCCACCATTCATTGGCCAGCCGCCAGGATTTGGTTATGCCGGCACTCAACCTCCCTCTCCACCTTCGCCGCCGATGCCCCGTGGTGCTCCTCCGTTACTTTCTGCAGTGGCAGCTGCTACCTCAGCTTCTACTGGGCACATATCATTGTTGGATGTGATCTCGGGCAAGGTGGATGCCCTGGCATTGAGCAACGGCAGCTCTGGTTACGTCGAGGAGGAGCATCTGCCATATGCCATTGCACTTTACGATTTTGATGGCGTCGAGGAGGATGATCTGAATTTCAGAGTTAGCTTAAAACACATTACTCTTAAGAGTTGAAGCCTTAATAACACTTGTTTCTTTAGGAAAACGAGAAGATCTATCTGCTGGAGCAGCCCACTCCGGAATGGTATCGCGGACGCACACGCTCCGGCTGTGAGGGCCTTTTCCCCGTTAATTATGTGGAGACCAAGGTGCCATTAGGAGGCAGTGCAGCAAATGCTGCACCTCAGGCGCAACAGCAACCAAAACAACAACAACAAGAGTTGAACACTGCGCGCTGCCTTTATAATTTCTCCGGCGAAGTTCAGGGAGATCTGCGCTTAAGGGTAAGATAAGATCAAATGTTCATGTAATGTACATAAATTAAATTAATATAAATAAATATTATTCAACAGGAAAATGAGCTGGTCAATGTGGTTTATCGCATCAATGAGGATTGGCTATTCGGTGAGGTTGACGGACGGCAGGGTCAGTTTCCGGCTAATTTCTTAGAGCATATACCCGCTGATCTGCCGTCGATGTGAGGAGGGCTGGATAATTATGGCATTACTTGAAAATATATATGTATTTCAATAAGAAGCAGGAATCAGAAACTATATTTTAATTATATATATACAAGGATTAAATCTCGATAAGGAAAGGTTAGCAGCAGCAAATATCGTTGGAACTGAAACAAATTGTATTTCGCCTTAGTAACACACACACACAGACACACAAACTAATTATATATGATATTTATGCGTTAAGTCTCGAGATTATAAGAATTATTTAAAAGAAGAGAAAACCAGTTTACAGCGCAGAATCAAAATGCTACCAAGTAGATTGGGCCCGAGCCTAATTTAAGTCCCAAAATTGTTTTTTCATTTCATAATTGCTAATATAATTCTGATTCAAAGTATTCAGTTGTTTGGTGCACTTGCAAATGAGTCGCGTGATGATCTTTTGATCCTTTTATAACAGTTAAAAAAAAAAAAACATGATGCACACAAAACACAAAAACCCTTTTTTTTAGTTAGTTCGTTATTTAGCTAGGCACGTTTACCATTTCCAATTAATTAAAATACAAATGTGTGCTATTTAAAAATGAATTCCCACTTAAGCTGTAGTAGGTATCAGGCAAATACTAAACTAAACTAAAATAAATGTCCAGCTGAGATGAACTGAAATAAATAAGAATGTTAAAAAATGCTAAGGCAATAAACAATAAATGGTAGCAAAGTTCTGTTTACTGTGAAAATTATGTGATGATCTTTCACTGATTCACAATGGCAGGGCAGAAGCAGTCCAAGCATTGCCGATTACCGAACACACGGGGCAAACATGCCACTTCCTGCACGAGGTGCTTCTGCTTTCTACTAAATATGGCGGATCTAGAGAGGACAACTCGATAAAACCTGCAATCCCAGGTGTTAATCGAACCGTGCCCATTGGATCTGCATCTGCGTAATTGCTGTCTTCGAACGGTGTCCAACGGCTAATTGGCGTCCTTCGGTTGCAATCCAAACCGCCTTGCCGTACTACGGGGGGCTTTGTCATGGTGAACCTGCCCATCCCCCATCCCCACACTTGTGAGAACTCACAGCTGACTTAGACTTTATATAGACTTTAACTATCAACAATAACAAGATCAAATCAACCAATTAACAAAAAATCGAACAAATCTATCAGACCTACAGATATCTGCTCTGAAAAGCGTGCGGCATGGAGGAGGCCAGATATGAAGCCATGAAACCAATGAACTAGAATCAGACACGGTTGCAAACTTCATCGGTTGCACAATACACGAACAATCACAGCTCCTTGAGTTACTGGCAAATTGACAGTGCCTGACCAGAAGCTGTAAGAGTTCCCACACAATTTGATCGAGCACCTATACAAACGAGACCCGGGCCCCTCAGGTTAGCTGCAACGATGTTCGGCACTGTCAAATTGGATAACACTTGCGTTAAATACTCGATGGCCATAAAGAAGGTCACAACGTTCGGACCATGAGGCTCGCCGTATTCATTGATTCCCACTCGACGGAGGTGCTCAGGCAACAACATTGCTTTTTAAATATGTCTTTGGTGTGAAATTTTGACCAAGGCAGAAATAAAGTATTATTATTAGATAACACATGTATACTACACATTTTTCATTTAATATCAAGACTTACTCACTTTCCCCTGCAGACTGAAAAGTGTAGCAGACAAAGCTAAATTTAATTCGTAACGGTCTAAACTCATCTTCAAGCTGGTGATCGGATTATCGATATCGATCGATAATCAAATCGATATCGTCGTTACGTACAGTTTTGCATGACTCGTTACAGTTGGTATTACAGTCTTAATGTTTTATGCCTTGCCTATCGGAAGCCGCAATAAATCGTTGGGGTTCGACCGAGATATATCGGGCGGCAAGCTAACAAAAATTTGCATTTCTTTTTATAACAGAAAAAATAAATACTTCCATCAGCCTAGTCTGCTCGCTACTGTGTTGGCTGTATGGATGTTGTACAGCCTGCGTGTCCGTCTCTTCCTAATGATTCCTCGTCAAAATTCACCTGAGAAATTGCCCTGTATTTGTATTTTTATTTCATGCCCGCTCGAATGTTGTACTCTCCTTTCACCCAATCACATTAATTCAACACTTAATATTTATTCCTATCATACTAGACTATTTAATTCACAATCAATATCCTTTGTTAATTGTGTACATTGCGAATTTCTAATATTTTGTTTGGCAAACACTAAATTTTCTTATGTAAGTAATATATTTTCAATTATTTACGTAGCTTAAAGTTTACAAAAAAACTGGTACGTATGTAACAGGCAGAAGGAAGCATCTCCGACCTCACAAAGTATATATATTCTTGATCAGGATCAACAGCCGAGTCGATATAGGCATGTTCGTCTGTCCTTCTGTTCGTTCGTCTGTATGAACACGCGGATCTTAGAGACTATCAGAGCTAGAGACTTCAAATTTGGAATATGGGTTTTAAGCGCAGAATCTTCTTGTCTCTGCTCTAGAGGCTTTCGTTGCGACCATTTGCCCATTGGTAAGTTAATACTATTGTTTGTGTTATTAACCTTTGCAATAATATTAATTATTTCTTTATCCTTACTTACAGGCTTAGAATTACTAACGGAGGCGGCATCTAATGGATTAGACTGCTCTTGATCGGATTGGAACGCGACTCCTCCGCTAGCATCGTGCTCCGACCCGTGTTTCCTAGTCGACACTTTGGACATTTGGCCTTCGCTAGGGTGTCCACACTTATAACAAAATATGCTGCGTACAGCTGCATCGCATTCAAAGAACGTGTGTCCGAGCTGCTCGCAGTTCCAGCAAGATAGGCTAGTCCGATCTCCCGGCTCCTTCGGTTAATAAATGGCCCATAGCTTTTCCGGTACTTCGTTCCCTCGATCATGCTAGGTAGCATCCGTACTCTCTCCATGTCGTTCCTTGCGCTCTCTTAATTTTTGTGGAATTGTTGCTGTAGGCCATATCTGAGATTGGGAATCCAGAGTTACGTACATACATCCAGTACCAGTCTTTTGCTTGTCCTTGGAATTTGTTGTCGTTCGACTTGTTTTCTTTGCTCGGATACCAACGCCCGATTATCCACGAAGCGGTAAGTAAGTACTGCCGCGATTATTTTGCGTCTCGCTTCTTGGGAACTCGAATCGCTTATTCATTGTTCAACTTTCAGTGATGTGACCACTTCGTTGATATCTGGCCTCAATTGACTCCTTAAACGCACTCATCTCCTGCGACAGCGATACTCTGTAAGTCTCATGCGATTGGGCTATAGCTACATTAAAGGCCGACTTCGATTCACTGGACAAGTAAACTTCGCTCCTGGCCTGTTGCGTTGTTGATGATGTGCCAGCTACGTCTTCTAGGCCACGCATGCTTGATGAGAAGTACTCTCCATTTCACCGGTGGGTTTGCTTGTTTTGTGCGCTAGTAGTTGGACTCATTCCCTCTTCCTCTCTATCTCTCTGAAAGTTATAAATAGCTATATATATATGTATATATGCAAACGTATGTATAAGGATTTTAATTAGCTACACCCAAACACGTCTAGCTAATTTCCAGTGCAAAAATAAATATTCGATTACTAAACAGGCAATATATAACTACTAAATAAATAAATATTCATTGAATCTATATACAGTGACCGACAGCTTATTAGGCACAGAGTCAAAGAAAATATGCTACTTTTTTACATAATCCTACCTAGCAGGTGGGGAAACCCCAGTGTATTGGGGTCATATATTAATTTAGATGGTTAATTTCTGTACCTACCATCGCTCATTGGAATTTTTGAAAAATAATTAATGATTAGTTTATGGCAGGCAATTACTTGTTTTCTTTGACTCTGTGCCTAATAAGGTGTCGGTCACGGGATGTACTAAATAAATAATTATTCAATAAATATACAAATAACCAATAAATAAATCAAAAACAATTATATTAAGCCCAAATGCAATAACAAATATTTGACTAACCTAATCGCTAAGTGAAAATTATATAAGCTATCACTGGAAATTGATTAATAAATAACTAACAAAACAAAACTCAGCACTCTCGAAAATATTATTTAAAATTTAGATGGGTGAGGAGAGTTCAACACTGGATGACGCTCAAAACAAAACCTACAAATAACATTCCATACAATATGAAACGAAAATAATTTAATATCACACGCTAAAACACTGTTTTATTCTTCTAGGTTGCTGTTCCTGTTCTTCTCTATTCTGGGATATAAATTGCTGCTTTGTCTGCACGCGTTTTCAAAGTTGGACAATGTTGACAATTCCTAAATAGTACATTGGAAACCCCATATCAAGGTAAGAAAAAACTTTAAGTGGCCGGTAATCTGATCAAATTCTATTTTTCGTTTTAGCTTCAGATCCACTTCAGCAGCAACGTGGCTCGGCCTTTTCACCGGCTCACGGACCAACTAAGCTTCGCTTTCACTACGAGTGATAATTGAAAGATGTTCTTTGATCAAAGTCGCAGGACTACTGTTTGTGGCAGCGATGGACCATCCACGGTCCGAATAAATATTCCTCCAATTTGTTGGCTAAGGCCAACCTGTTCAATATTTGTATTTTTTTAATTGTCAATAAACTAAATTTCAAGGATACAATCTCCAGACTATTTTAATTTCTGATTTCATGTGGTGTTTTTTTTTTCTTATATATTTCTTTCATGCGTGCACCATTTGTTGCTACAAATGTGCTTCGCGGTGTTATTTAAACAGAGTGACATATGTTCACATAATGTCTACCTAGCTTTTTCATTGGGCGCCATTTGTTATGCCTTGCCTGCCGGCTAGCTATCGGCTTATGTGCGGCTCGAACGCGATATATCGTATGTTGTACAGCCTGCGTGTCACTCCTTTCCTAATAATTCCTTGTCAAAATTCACCTGACAATTTGCCTTGTATTTGCTACTATTCCATTCTCGCTCGCATGTTTTACCCTTTTCTCACACTATCACATTTATTTAACACTTCATCTTCAACGTCTATCATACCAGACTATTTAATTCAGAAATCATATCTCTACTTATCCACAATATCCTTAGTTAATAAGTGTATATTGTGCATTTCTCATATTTTGTTGGCCAACATTAAATTCCCTTATATAAGTAATATATTTACAATTATTTACTTAGCTTAAAGTTTACAAAAATAGATATTTACATCTAATTTGATTGGCTGCTATAGTAAGTAGTATAAATATATATAACATTTATTTTTTATACCCTGAACCCATTAAAAATGGGTAAAAAGTGTATAATGGTTTTGTGCTAATGTATGTAACAGGCAGAAGGGAACATCGTCGACCCCATAAAGTATTTATGTTCTTGATCAGGATCAACAGCCGAGTCGTCTGCCCAAATTTCGTCTAGATCGGATAAGTAACACCGAAGTTATAGTCGAAAGTAGATTCTCATATTGATATCATTTCTATCAGCAGCCACAAACATTTTCTGTATGCATAAATATGCGTTTGCACGTGTGAGAAAGAGATGGCAAGATAATCGCCGCAAGCGTCAATATGTTTTTGTGTGTATTCTGCAGAGCCCTGATACCTACAATTGCGAGTACATATATATGTATGTATATGCCAGAATTGTAGCCAGCAAGATCGGGTGAATTCCTTGTGAATAAGGAAATGCAGTGGCTTAGTTCTTTGTTAATCTCCCTGTGCCTGCCATAAGAAAAAAATGCGCTTGAAGACCTTCTCACATTTGGGTGCAAGACTCTTTAAAGGGAAATTTTCTAATAAAACTAGAATATATTTAACAATTGGGCTCAGGGTGTATTTTGAATGGGATAATAGAATAATAATAAAAAATATATATTTATTTAATAGTTTATTAGAAATAGGTAGAAATAGATTGGTTGCGTACAAATAGTTGGAGTGAGAAAGGAAAAATACTCTTGTCTGAGAAGATAGCTAAGATCCTGGCTTACGGATACTGAATTTAGCAACAGACAAATATCAATTAAATGAAGTCGATCGTCATCAGCAATTGATAACATGTTAAAATGAAAAGAAAACTACAAACAAAAAATGCCAATAACAGAACCAACAAAATAACAAGGAAAAAATATAAAATTTTTATGGCTGGGCTGGATAAAAATGATAAGGCATCAAAAATTATATTTGATTCAAGGTTACAAATATCGAAACATCGTATTCAACAAATTTGATAAGGTTTGGAATAAAATGAGGTCAAGTACAGTATTAACGAAGACGCACCACGTAACCCGTTTAAATGTTGTCAAGGAACACATGTCCTAGACCGAGGAGTGGCATAATATGATATTTTCAGATGATATAAAATTTAATTTCGATGGTCAAAACGGTTTAAATTATTACTGGCACGATTTAAAGAAGTCTGAGAGATTTTTCCCTACTCGAAGCTGTGGCGGTGCTTCACTCATGATCTGGGCTGCATTCAGTCATCACAAAATTTTAGGCCGTATGAGCTCGGAAGGTGACATAAACCTGTTGGTTGAAGTTATGGTTAACATTATGGAGCATCACCCAGACTCAAATGCCTTATTCCAACAGGATAATACTCCAATACATGTGTCGCGGGCCTGTCGGGGGTGGATTCGGGATAAGGATTTTAAGCTTTTAGAGGGGCCAGCAAGATTATCTGACCTGAATCCCATAGAGAACATGTGGGGATACCCGTTCCGTCGAGTTCAAGTGGGTAATCGATAGTTTGAGACAGTTGAGCAGCTACGGATGTTGTCGTTAAGGAATGTTCCAAAATCCCAATGTTTGAGTATTAAAAAGTTGTTGAATCGATGTCAAATCGAACTTAGTAGTTGCAAATAAATATGGAGGCTGAACACATTATTAATTTGATTTATTTTCATGTAATTTGTACATATTTTATTAATTTGATCAGCATTGACGAAAATTAATCTAAAACAATTTTTTTTTTATAAACAGTGTGTTTGGTAGGCTGTGGCGGCGACTTCTAGAATTCAATGTTTTGTTATACGTGCTTTCTGCATTACAAACTGATCAAACTTCGTCGTTGAATGTCAAAGCAAAATTTTATTTGGTTTGTTTGGATATTTTAAAAATACAGTCACAGTTACTCTGTACGCGAAACAAACAAAATTATTTCCTCTAGCAACTGCGAATTCAATTTTTTCTTTTTTTTTCCTTTTTTCGTGACTTGAACACAAAAAGTTCATCAATAAAAGTCGCAAGCAGGTGGGTATAAAAAAAATAAAAAAGAATATAATTTAAAAAATAAAAATAAATATCACAGCGAGTACAAATAAAAAAGCCACAATTCAATTGTGGTAGTCAGTTATGGGTGATCCATCGTGCGATCCGTGCCAGGCACCCGTCGATTTTCCATCATGTACACCCAATGCGTCGTGTCGGCCATGCGATCGTGGCGACTATTCCGGCTGTTGCTATCAGCAACCGGGACGCACGCTTCCAATTATTCCGCAATCGCATTTTATGCACTCCACTGCACCGCTGGACACAGACACAATTTATCGCCGTTCATACTACGGGAACTGTGGTGACAATCTGCGTGCCCAGCTCGTGAAGCCATGTAATCACATAGCCGCCAATACGGCACCGATGGAGAAGTGCACCGTACAGAAGCTTTCGTATATGCCGCCATGTCAGGCCTCGCGGACCATGCCCATTCTGCCAATGGAGAGCGGATTACGCTTTGAGGGGCCAATTTATGCGATGAGCTCGCAGAAGCATGACTATGTGCCCAAGGGCAATGTGAAGCGTGCACCATGCTTGCCACGTGTCGCCATCTGCTCCTCGACGGCGCCCATGGAGCGTTGCACCATCCAAAAGTTGAGCTACATGCCGGTAGATGTCTGTCAGAATCCGCCTGCTAAGCTATTGCCACAGACTTCGCACTACTGCAAGCCCGTCGGCCCAATAGAACGCTGCACTATACAGAAGCTATCGTATATGCCGGTCTGTCTGCCGCCCAAGGAGCCAACACCCTGGGCGGACAAAATTCGTTGTGTGCCGCCCAACTATCAAAATATCTGTTCAATTTATAATCTTAGCTACATGCCCAACTGCACCACAGGACGCACAGCCCCAATGCTGCCAATGAACACCCTGCGCTTCCTGGGCAACGATTCGGAATGCGCCAATACGGTCTACAAACTGAGCTACAGGCCCGTCGATGCATCCCGCACCAAACCGTTGCCCATCTTGCCAAGGGACACGTTTCGCAGGGCCACCGGACCACTAGAAAGGTGCACAGTCCAAAAGGTGAGTGGAATTCCAATTATATTATTATTTTTATACTTTGTGCAATTTCCGTCTGGCAGTCCGTCCACTAGGTGGCTAGAAAATCGATATTCGGAAATCGTTAAGGCCACATACAGTGGCGGACACCTTATTTGGAGCAATGTCAAAGAAAAAAAGTAATTGCCTGCCATAAGCTAATTATTTATTATTTTTCAAAAATTCCAAAGACCTATGATAGGTACATGTATTAACCACCAAAATTAATATATGACCCCAATACACTGGGGTTTCCCCACCTGCTAGGTAGAGTTATGTAAAAAAAGTACCCTATTTTGAGGGGAAATTTTATTTGGATCAGTCTAAATAAAATAATATATTTTGAGTATAAAAACTTAAATAAGGATGTTAATACTTAGTATGCTATCCTTTGGCCTTAAGAACATCCCTTAACCTATTATTCATGGAAGATACCAGCTTGCTGGTAGCTTCTGGGCTGATTCTGCTCCACTCATCCCGCAGAGCATTTTTGAGGTCTTCTTTGCTGGATATGCTGTGCTTCCGGTTGTTATTTTCCAGCAGAGCCCACAAATTCTCAAGAACATTTATATCTGGAGACTGGGCCGGTGGAATTATCATGTGGGGGCAGTTCCTCATGAGCCAGGACTGTACTATCTTGGCCTTATGCTTGGGATCGTTGTCCTGGTTGAACCGGAAAGTACGTCGGATTATTAGCTTCTCGGCACTTTTTAGTAAATTTTCCTTTAGTATGTTGAAGTACACATTCTTGTCCATTGTTGTTTCAAAGATCACAAAATTCCCGAATCCGGCTGACGAGATACATACCCATGCCAAGTCACTTCCTCCACCATGCTTGACTGTTGCCTTTACGTGTTTGGGATTCAGGTCAGTATTGGACTGTCGCCACACATAATTCCGCCAGTCCGAGTCGAAAATGGTGAATTTGGACTCATCTGCAAATATGACTGTGTTCCAGAACTCCAAATCCATGTCCAAGTGGTTTTTGGCGAACGTCATCCTAGTGCCTATATTTTGTACGCTTATAAAGGGCTTCTTCCGTGGCAGAAACCTGCACACAGTTTCCACACAGCACTTTTTCCCCATTTCATCCTCCACCTGTTGAGCCACGTTTGGAGCCGATAGCTTGGGATTTCCCTTTATTTTCCTAGTGATCCTTCGCTCCTCGTCTTCTGTGAAAATCTTGTTTGGTGCAATCCTCAATCCGATTTGCGTCGACGAAGCGCCGAATGATGTTATACACAGTTAAGTTGCTCAGATTGACCATTTCAGCTATTTGGCGATGTGAATATCCGATTTTGAAGTGTTCCAGGATAAGTTTCCGTTGAGCAATGGTAGTCTGTTTGTCCATAGTCCTTGTTGGCTTATTGCACCCAAGATGCAGGATAAAACTAAACTGACTACGAAGGATTGGTCTATTTATACCGAAAATACTCAACTTTAGGTAAAAAATCCGGGTTTTACGGCACCCAGGTGTCCACAATGTACCTGATCCAAATGAAAGGAACGCCTAAAAGTATGCAACATTTTTACATAATCCTACCTAGCAGGTGGGAAAACCCCAGTGTATTGGGATCATCCATTCATATTGGTGGTTAATATATGTACCTACCATCGGTCTTTGGAATTTCTGAAAAATATTGAATAATTAGCTTATGGCAGGCAATTAAAGTTTTTCTTTGACAATGTCCCAAATAAGGTGTCCGCCACTGTATATACCTATATAGCTTATGGCAGGCAATTACTTTTTTTCTTTGACATTGCTCCAAATAAGGTGTCCGCCACTGTATGTATCTCCAATAAATTTAAGGCTTTACCATAAAAATTGTAAATGCCTATATCTTCTGCAGCGTTTTACAAGCAGAAGTAAAAGAAGCACTTGAATACCTAAACAGGTCCAAAATTAGTTCTTGTAACGTAAATATATGTATGTATATATTGATAGCCAGGCGGCAATCAAATCCATCAGAGCGTCGAACTCGATGTCCGTAACAAAAAAGTCTCTACACGAGATGGCAAATCTGAGCTGACGAGCTAGCTAGGATAAAGGATGTATATCTTTAGCTACCTGTAAACGCAGTAAGGTGTACTCTAAGTCGCTTAAATTGCACTACAGTAATTCGTGCAACAACTGGCCACTCTTTAGTGGGTTTTCACGCCAACAGGCTCGAAGCACCATATAATGATTTTTGCAGAAGCTGCAGAGACGAAGAGGAGGTGGAATCTCCGGAACACTTCTCTTGCTCCTGCTCAGCAGTGACGATTCGCCTTGTTAGGAAGTGACTTCCTGTCCAGCCTAACACAATTAGAGCACATAGGGCCAACCAGAATTGCAGAATTCCTAAACGCAACTGGCTGGTCTACCACATGATTCACGTTTACACGAAAGGAGAAATTAAATGAGATCTACGGTATCACAACGGCCTAAGTGTGCCGACCTTGGTCGGCAACCGTTAACCCAAATATTCCGCAGTTTACAAGTTAGAGCCGTCAAATTCGGTAGGTTTATAACTGGTAGCCGCTTTTAAGGACCGATAAAAATTTTGTATGGCCACGCCCACACATGCGCCCATAACCGGCCCTACAAATTTGAAATGCGCATATCTTCTTCAATTTGTAAGATATAGCCGGGAACTTCGACTCCCTAATCCGAGACACCTGATAGCGTAAATATCTCACACAATTTGAAAGCTAGAGTCACCAAATTTGAAAGGTAACTGCTAGTATCAATTTTGGACCACGCCCACTCCCGCTCACAAAAACGATAAAATATATCTCCCGCAATTTAAGTTACACAATTTGGAAGCTACATTACTAAGATCGTAATCCAAAAAATTTGTTTGGCCCGCCTGCAAATTTCCTATACCTCCCGCAATTTAAGAGCTACAGTTACCAAGTTTGACAGGAAGGTTACGACGAAATTATTCCATAATTTTTTTTTAGCATGTCTAGTTAACAAGTCCTAAACTAGGCATTTGACTCTTTTTAATTGGAAATAATTATTGCAGATATTCCTGAATCTATATAAGAATATTCGACTATTTTATTAACCATTTCCATTCTTTGATTGATGTTTCCGCCCACAGCTCTCATATCAGCCCAATTGCACTGACCGCACAACGCCCATCCGCCCCATGGAGAATGGACTGCGGTTCGATGGACCCTTGTACGCGATGACGACACAGAAGCACGACTTTGTGCCAAAGCCGCATGTGCGTCGTGCCCCGATAATGCCATTGACCGCCTTCTGCCGGCCCAGCGGTGCCATGGAGCGATGCACCGTCAACAAGCTGTCGTATATGCCGGTGGATGTCACCTGTTTTCCACGGCCGAAGGCGATTCGGCCGCGCCAGGGATTCTGTCGCAACGATGGACCGATGGAGAACTGTACCACATACAAGCTGAGCTATTTGCCCAACTGTGTGCAGCCGAAGCAGCCGTTGCCCTGGGCACGCTACACATCCTATTGCCGGCCCAGTGGACCCATCGAGAAGTGCACCATACAAAAGTTGAGCTATGGACCGCCGGGTTCCTTTCAGCGCTGTGGTGGTGAGTGACATATGGGATCAAATAATAAATATATATATATATATTCTACTTTTTGCTTGCAGGTCCTTGTGGTCCTAGCATCACCGATACTGGCTGCTATCCGAAGGCTGGCATTTGTTGAACTGGGAAAATGTTTTGCTTGCCTCGTCGCCCCGTCCCCCTAAATGTTTTATGTTAATATGTATGTCTAAAATCTTCAAGTCCGTTTGTACGAACCAGGACGTCAATCTTTACAGATACCCACACACCACACACCAACACATACACCCCGCACACAAATATAAGTCTAAAATTGCAAGTGCGCCGCTAAATGTTTTAATGCAATCTATCTTAAATTGATTTTCAAATTAAATGTCCTATATATATATAAAAATTATATATATATAATTGTTACACCATTTGAATTTGAATGCGCCGCTTGGAAGCTGCTCGACGCTTCTTCTCACTCTTGCGCCTCGCTATAGTCGCGTCCCGGAATAGTTGGACACCTTGCCGCTGCTCCACCTCCGTTTGGAGCAGGGACAGCGCGTGCAGATTGTAACCCATTAGGTCGCGCAGCTGTTGGACATCGTGCTTGAGCATACCCAACAGCTTGAGCAGCAACGGCTTCATAGATTTGGCCGCCGTAATGGGTTTCATGTGCACCTTGAAGAGGAACACGGTCACGCGGCACAGCAGCTCTACTTCGTCTGGTCTTTGGGTGATTAGGGCGGGCAGACGCTCCAGCAACTCGCACACAAATGAAAAGGGCAGCAGGAGCAGGGCTTCCTCCATGTCGGAGGTGCGTATGCGCACAAGTGTCGTGACCAGAAAATCATTCGGGTTCTTCACATGCAGTGCCAGCATCAGCGGATGCAGCTCCGGCTTCTCATCCGACTCCAGTTCAAATTGTTTCGAGATTTCAAGGCATTCCATGATTGATTCGGCAGCCTGTTCGGCGCCAACAGTTTTGCGAGAGGGCAACTTAAGGCCGGGTAACAGTGGCACACTATTATCCTCACCGGTGGCCAACTTCCCGTTTTCCAACTGCTCGCGCTCCTCCTCCTGGACGTCCTGCAGCACAATGGTCTCTTCGGTGCGCTCGTACATGCGCAGTGTGCGATCCGAGCCGCAGCTGACCAGATACCGGCCATTGGGCGAGACAGAGAGGCAGTGCGCCTCGCCAATGTGCCCCGGCAGCGTGATGATCTTCTCGAAGGAGTCGCCATCCCATTGCTTGACCTTGCCATCCTTGCCACAACTGAAAAACATGTGTGTCTTGGGTATAAATTGCAGCGACATCACCGAATCATCATGGGCAAATATCGAACGATGACAATCACCAAAATTGAGACCCCAAATTTTAATGTTGCGATCCGCGGAACCAGTAGCTATCAGCGTCGAGTCATAGGAGATATCCATGCAGAGTACGGGCAACTTGTGCCCATACAGCGACAGATAGAATTTGAACGTGTCCAGAAAGAAGATCTTCACAGTGGCATCGAGCAAACCCACAGCCAGGTATTTCATGTTCGCGCTAATGGCCACACACAGCACCGTTTCCTCCAGCTTGAGCGTGTTCTTGTGCAGCAGTGAGAGCACCTTGGTCTGGCCAGCTCCCTCTCCACTATCGATCAGCTCAAAGGTCCAGATTTTCACCGTTGTATCACTGCTGCCCGTGACACAACCCTTCTGATCCGACAGCAGAGCAATGCTCCACAGTTCGCACTCGTGCGCAGGGATTTGCTCAACAATATCCGCTGCGCTTACATCCACAATGAGCAACTTGCCGCTCTTCATGCCCAGCAGCACATAGCGATCGCCGGGCACAAAACGTGAGCAGAGTATATATTCGGTTGGCACTGTTCTCAAACATTGCATTGCATCCCGATCCCAGAACTTAAAGGAATCTCCAGCGCCAGAGCCAATTGCCAGCGAATCGTTGCTGAAGCACACCGAACGCAACTCCGATTGATGACCGAGTCGCGTTAGGGAGCGCAGCACCTTGACACTGCCATTCGTCTGGGATGAACTGCTCTTGCGGGAATTGAGCGATGCCTCCAGTGAGTAAAGAGACATGCTGTTGTTGGAAAGACAGACAAGCAGGCGCAGCTCATTGTTGTCGCCGAGCAGCACATCGATGGATTTGATTTTTTCCTTCGTTCTAATGCTCTCAAGTCGCTTGATCTCATCGCTCAGCGACAGCTCCTTGGACAGCTGTTCATCGTTCTCCTTGGACCCCGCCTGCGCATCTATGGCCTTTTTGCGCGCCTTCTTCAGGCGCTTGGCCAAACGGTGTTTGGCCTCCTCGACTGTGCATATGTAAAAGTTCTCAATCAGATCGTTGGTGCCATGACAGCTGAGCACTCGTTCGTTGGGATCGGCCACCAAATTGACGGTGCGTCCTTTGCCGGCACGTTGGATGGTGCCGCAATTGCTAACGCTAAGCGGACTAATTGTATCCTCATCGTCGATGGCCAAGCCCTCGACGGCTGCCTCGAGTGTTGCATGCGCTGAGGCATCCTCGCGTTTTCGCAGGCGGTACACATTCATACCACTCTCACCGGCGCCGGCAATCATCAGATCGTTGACAAAGGCCAAGGCCCAGATTTCGGTACGATTGTCCACAATGGTTTTAAAACAGAATTGTGTCTCCAGATTCCAAAACTTGATTTGCGTATCCTTCGAACAACTGATCACAATCTCCTGCTCGACAAGACGACGCAGGAAATGTGCATCCGTCACGGCAGCATTGTGTCCACTAAGACGCTGTCGCCCAGCCTGCTCCACGACATCGACAACAACCAATTCTGTGTCCAGGCCGCCGCTCACCAGGCGCATGCCATATGCATCGTAGCGCAGCACGCTGACTGCATTTTTGTGCAGCGCCAGCGAGCAGATGGCATCGTAATATGTTCGCGAGCTTAGATCAAATATCTGAACAACGCCGTCCGCATAGCCGACGGCAATGTGCAAATGATCAGGTGACACACGCAATGCGGTCACTTCGTGTTTTTCGCGGCGTAGCGTTAGCTTGCGATCGCCCATGCTGCAAGTACATAGTTGAAGTTTTATTTCTATAAATATTGTATAAATCGCATGCATACCGTAAATCCCAAATGATAACATTCTCAGCTGCGGGGGCAGCAACAAAACGGCCCTTACTCTGCTCGAGTACGGCGAAATTCAAATTGGCGCGACCCGAGGCGATTATGTTAAAGCTGTCAATGGCACGATATGCCAAATATTGTTTCGTTAGACCCATTATATTATTTAATTTCAACAAAAACAATAGGTAAAGACGCGCGCTAGTTGCACGTGTTTACATATGACATTGAAAAGAGTTAAATTTCGCCGAAAATACCGAATTTAATCGATAAGTATCGCATGCGGGCCACACAAAATGTATTTACCAGCACTAGCATTGAATCGATATTTGTCCGTTATGCACATGCGCCTCTTCCTGGTTTTCTGACACCCCTCATTAATACCTAAATAAAAACATTTCACGTCTAACCGAATCACAAGTAGCTTTAAACTATCCATCAACTATGGCCACACAAGGAACAAGTCAGTTCACAAACTCAAACAAATTAATTGCATAAATTAAAGATTTATCGTTGCAGGTACTTCGGATTTGGACACCGAATCAGTGGAAGTCTTGCGAGAACGCTTAAGCACCATGAAACGTTTAATGGCCGAGCGAACAGCACAGCAGCAGAATAATCCAGCATCAACCGAAGAGATTTTCTCAACCAAACGCCATCGGTCTGCAAACATCATCGATGGAAATTTTCTGAGTATTGCGTTTGGCGGTGCTTTGCTTGTGATTGTTACGGTTTCAGTCTACGCCTTTTACAATCTATATCATGCCATACTCAAGAAGTTCCCTTCACATCACGAAGAGTTGTAATAACGCTCAATACGAACGAAATGTGTGTATTAGTATGAATTTGTGTTCATTTAATAAATAACGAAACCCCCGCCCTGGCGGTGGTGAGTAACTACGGTAAATGAAACTCGCTGTTAATTTATTTGCTGTTTTGCATTCGGTTAAATCAACTATTTATTGAATGTGTTATCTTCTTATTAATTACAATAATCAATATTTCTCATATGTTCTAGTTAATGTTTTATTATTCTGCATTATCGTAGTAAGGGCGAAAAGCAAAACATCTAGAAATCTGAATGCATGGACAGCAAAATAGAACAAAGATCGTTAGGCATATAGTTGGATATTCATTATAATAATAAACACATGAAATCAATAACAGTTAGCATGCATAATATAAAATATGTCTATATATGCATGCATTAAATAAAGAAAGGCGGACTACAGATTCTGGAATTGGCAGGGCAAACAGAAGTAAATGGTGAAAAACCTGAGCATACGATTGCTTAAGGAGATTACATTTGATTTTGCTTACTCTCTACTAGCTACAAATTCAAAACGATTCCCCTAATCTTGTTTTGTTGTTGGTTTTTTTTATTAGCTTATAACCTTTGATTTTTAAACACCTATGTATCAATATATAAATGTAGCTGTTTCATGATTTGCTCCATTTTCGGTTTTAGTTTGATTAAAAAAGTAACTTAACTCGTTTTGTTTTTTTTTAATTGAAATAATAATTTGTTTGTGTTTCGCATTGCTGCATTTGTTTCCATTATTTTCTTATTCTTTTCTTTCTTTATATATATATAAAAGTTCTAATAGTTGGTTTACATAATTTCAGAATTTTGCATTGCGGTTGAAAAGCGAACAATTTTAATTTTTGGCATTCGAAATGAAAGTTAGAAATTTATTGAAAGTAACACTCGAATTCTTAAAAATTTATTTGTTGATTGAATTACTTGATTTCTGTCACTTCCGTTTAGCTTGCAGCTGTCACTGTGTCGCTCTGGTCATTATTATAATTAGGTTTGGGTATTTTTGGGCGTATGGGTGTGTCTGTGGGCGTGTGTGGGTCTATATGGAGTTGAGGGCTCTCGGCTTTTTACAAATTTGTTAAATTCCCTATTCTTGATCTGACTCTGCGGTTTCTGTTGCTGCTGTTGGTTTATTTCTTATTAATCAGATATTGTCAACGGAATCAGCGTCGTCCTCAGAACTAATTTCATCGCCGAACTCAATATCCTCATCGAAGCCATCCTCAACGAATGTGACTGTCTCGTTAATGCGCACCGATTCCGGAAATTCTCCGTATGTCTTCAGATTTCGGGCTTCATCCGGTGTATACTTCAAGATGACATCGGCCTTTGAATCCTGATAATCACGCAAGCCGACCAATATAATGTCCCCCTGATTGATCCATACCTGTAAGTAAACAAAAAAACACCATTGCGTTAGCAATTTATCAACTATAATTGGAAGTCGCAGTTTCCAATTTCATTTGTAAATAGTACAACACCATACAAACAATCTATGTATATGGTGTGTACATAAATCGAGACTCTAGAGCACACAGCCAACAGGCAAAGCAATTGTGCACTTTATATCATTAATTGTATGTCTTTTTTATGTAATAGATAACAGATCTTAAAATAAATTGACGCCACACTTCTGGGTATTTCACCATTTGTTGCAATGTTTGAAAGCAGTGTTTAAATATTCTATGTAATATATATATATTTATATTTTTATTTTTTAATTTATGTAAAGCAAGTCCAGATTTAATTACAAGCTATTTAATAAGGTTTTGAGTTTTTGTAAGTAAGGTACTTATTGTGTGCATGGAATTGTGTTAATAGTAGATTGGCTTTTATACAGAAAGCTGTAACTTAAAAAATAATGGTTAGTTTCGTTTCCATTTTATTTTCTACTCGCTGATTATATAAGTATAAATATAGTATTTCAGTAATTTATTTTTCAAAAATGTATTTTATTATTGACTTTTATGTTTTTTTTAGCGATAACCTACGATAAATATTATGGGAGCAATTAGTCAACCGGTTGTCAACTGACCTGCAACAATTTTGACTTGCTGCGTGATTCCCATTCATAAATGCACTTCCTGCGCGACTTGACTTACTGGCGTATTTTTACTACTGGTCAGCGTTGGTATTAATGCCCCTAAGTGCAATAATTACCAAAGTAATGCATATATATGACACATGCATAAAATGAGGCATGATGAGAGTGATATTCAAAGCGTACAAAATATGTTTGATAGCGAATTCGATTTAAAGTTTAATTAAGCACAGAACGATTCCAGCGTTACGTTATCGCCATAAATAAACATAGGGCAAAACTGAACTTTGGATCATTAATCATAAGGCTCGAGTGGGGAAAAGGGGTAATTTGAGAGTGCATGAGTGATGGCGTCTGGCATTTGCACAAAACCTACCTAATATTACAAATATATATACGCTCATTTCTGTGTTCCATTAAATATCACGCAATAAAACCCAAGTGCCGCCTCCGTGCGACAGGCGTCAGGTACGATAGATAAAAGAATTGTGACTAAATCACTTTAAAATCAGCATATTACCCAAGGGCTTGAAACTTGTAAAGTGAGCCAAAGATAAGCGTTCCGATCGACATGCCTGAACATGCGTCGTCTGGGAAGTACCCCACGACGACAATACAACGATCCGTTATTTGCTGATTGCGTTGCTACGAAAACGTGGCCCCGAATACCAGGAGAGGGGAGGTCTCATTCAGTCATCAGATCGGTATTTGTAGCAGCAGGTATCATTCCAATAATATGAACAATCTGCTATAAATATACACGTGGGCATGCATTGCCCAAATTTAGATACGACAATTTGTGGGTCTTATCAATGACCGACTAGATACACCAATTTTAGTATGTCTTTGACGTAATCTTTGAAATTTCTAGTTATAAGAGTACTATTTAAAAAACATAATTAATAAAGCAATTGTCGTTAAGTTTTTTGTGCATAAGAAATCAATGTTTGGTTCTTTCTAAGATAACGGCTATAAAAACTCACTCTTACACTGAATCATAATGCGGTATTCGGGGAAACGCTTATCAGACTGAATCACATGAATGCGGCATGCTTTTGGAGAAAGAACAAACAATAAAAAATTGTTTGAAGTAATGTTCAATGTACATTTCACTATATTTCATATGTAAATCATGATAGCAACAAGAACCAGTTTACAGTTTATAAACATATTAAACTTAATTAGATTTACATCACATAATCACATCTCTCTTTATCAGTTTGTAGTGCGCCGTTCTCTAAGCACACGCCGAATTCTTATCAAACGGCATAGAAAATCCGAAACTAGTTACTCCATTTATCGCGTACTTGCGATAAAAATTTGATGCAGCCAATAGCAAGGCACACACTCCACGCTCTCTCTCACAAAGCATTATCAATCACTCTCGCAATCTGTGATAAGAGTTTGGCTATAAATACGGCCAGTTTGCGATAGGCAAGTGCAAAATTAAAAAAGGCAGCAAGCAGTGAAGAACAAAAAAAAAACGGCAAACCACAGTCGAAAGAAAAGTGAATTCCATGCAAAATACAAAGGGAATACAAGTGAAGTGTTATCGACACGCCAAAGCCAAAGCAAAGGCAAAAAGATAAAAGCAAACAAGAACGTACAAGCCAAAATCAAGTTACAATCTACAAGCATAAACGTAAAGCTCATTTCAAGAGCTCGAATTAATAAGGTCGTCAAAATTACGATCAGTACTAATTTAATTACGTGCGGGGCGTGCAGCAATCAGAGCGAGGAAATCATTATGATATTATCCTACAGATACATTTACTCAGTTCTACTGACCACAATTGCCAGCATTATGGTTGTGCTCAGCTCGGTCCCGCACATGCAGCTGCCGGTGCGCAAATGCACTGGACCCGCCGCACACAATATGGCCATGAGTCTGGCGACTTACGGTCTGCTGGAGAACCGCATTAGCACACTGGATGCACCGCAGCAGACGCACTGGACGAAGAAGTTTCTGGCCAAACAGGAGGCGACACCGCATTCGGCACCATTCGTTGTCAGTATACAGATGATGACACCGGATCAGGGCCTTGTGCACTACTGTGCCGGCACTGTGATCAATGAGCATTGGATTTTGACTGCAGCTCATTGTCTCAGCTCACCGCAACTGGTGGAGAATTCGGTGATTGTGACCGGCAGCCACGATATACACAATCGACGCGGAGAGGCGGGAAATGTGCAGGTCCGTAACATCGATTACTATGTGCGCCACGAGCTATATTTGGGCGGCGTGAATCCCTACGATATTGCGCTAATCTACACCAAGAAACCACTCGTCTTTGATGAGTATGTGCAGCCAGCAACGCTACCGGAGCAGGATGCTCATCCGGAGGGCTATGGCACGCTATACGGATGGGGCAACGTTTCAATGACAGCGGTGCCCGACTATCCGCACAAGCTGCAGCTGGCCAACATGCCCATTTTGGATATGACACTGTGCGAGGAGATTCTTGCCCGTTCTGGTTTGGAACTGCACGAGACGAATCTGTGCACAGGCCCACTGACCGGTGGCGTGAGCATCTGCACCGCCGATTCGGGCGGTCCACTTATGCAGGAATGCTGCGAACCGCACTTGGAGCAGAGCAACGTCATCATCGGCATTGTCTCCTGGGGCCGATTGCCCTGCGGCCAGAAGAATGCGCCCTCTGTGTTTGTGCGTGTATCCGCGTTTACCGACTGGATCAATCAAATTATCAGCACGGCCACCCAATTCATGTAGCGGGAAGGACTATAGCCACCAAGAAAAGAATTTCTGGAACGCAGCTCGAATGTAACAAATCGAAAAAAAACACAAAAAAAATAATATCAAAAGCTCACAAAATATCGATAAAAAAAATTACTCAAAACAAACCAAAGCTAAAAAAATATCTTTAAACTAATCTCAATGTTTATTAAGCGATAATTATACACTGCCCCCACTAAACTAAGCCAAATTAACTTAAGACGCCAAAATCTTTCCTAATAAAAAACGAATTATTCTTTTATATAATCCTTGAGAGTCTTTCAATTTAACCAACAGAAATGTGGTAATTGTGAAATTAGAGAGGGGTTCTACGTTTTCAGTTGTCTGCAGATAAGGTTTGCAAAATTATAGGGGGCATAGTTGCTGTTGCTGAGTCATGCAACATCACAAGATAAGCAAAAAAAAAAAAAATAAATAAAAATAAATACGAGTCGGGCGCAACCGACTACGAAATACTTTGACACCAAAAGTTATTCCAGCGGATAACAAATAGCAAAGCACAGGGTGGGTGTAGCCAAGAAATACTGTTCAAGAATGCCTTTCAAATCGCGGTAGATATCAGCTAGTAAACTTCCTTTGAAGTTTGGTAACCGTAGCTGGATTATGGGAGATATGGAATTTTGGAAATTTTGGGGGTAGGAGTGGGCGTGGCTGAACAAAATTATGGAGAAGATTCCTGGTAATCTTCCTTCCAAATTGCGGGAGATATAGGCTTTTATCGTTTTTGGGTTCGGGAGTGGCGCGGTCCAAAATTTCTTTCTTTAGGTTTCAAATTGTATGATATATATGGTCTTAGGTGAATCGGTTCAGGGAGTCGGAGTGGGCGTGGCATTCCAATTCTTTATCGATCTCTTAGGGGAATTACCAGTAGCATATTTTCAACATTTGGTGACTCTAGTTTACAAATTGTAGAAGCTATGCGCACTTCAGATTTCTAAGGCCGAAGTTCCTGGGGCGGCGGTTATTGGCTTAAAAATTAATATGCCGATCCTTGGAGGTGGTTACCACCAAGTTACCTTCCTAGTTTGGAAATTAGATTATATGGAAATTAGTTTTGCTGAAAACTGCATTTGTTATCCAATCTTATTTAAAGTTATATGGTTGTACAATAATATTTCGTATGCAAGGCTTCTACGGCTTCGATTTGTATAACGGGAGCACTAATCGATCAAATGAAATAAACTTAATACGAGAAGTCACTTTCAAAAATAGGTTTGATGAAAGAGATGGCTAAATGGACTCGGTTTCTGATGCTGACCAGGTATATATTTAAGCTTTATGTGGTTGGAAATGCTGCTGTCTGCGTCTTACGTTCTTTTGATCAACTTGATTATACAATTTTTAAAAATGTTACATAAGTTTTTGGTCTGGGATCATGACTATTGAGAAATCTTTTTAACAGCATTTACATCGCAATTATTTTCTTAAATATATTAATATAAAATCATAAAGCTAGCAAATAACACACCTTCAAATGTTTGGAATGATCCACATTCCTCACTTGAGTGCTAATCAAAAATAACGCACTACTATAAATTACCTTTAGACACTGAAGAAAACTACTTGAAAGATTAGATATAAATGACACAAGACTTTTACATTATTATCAGCTACTAACTGACCGTGTCCGCCTCAAATATGATGCTTATTAAACCATAAATATTATATGTAACAAAAAAATTTAAAACTTTGATATATATATATATAATATTTATGAATAAATTTCGACAGTCCATTTTCATCGGCGGCTGTCTCAAAATGACTAATTGATAAGTCATTATGAGACAACACTAATGACCCACTGATAAGGATATTAACCACATTATAATTTCTTTACTTTTACGTTAAACAGCCAAATAAAATATATATATTAATTGCGACGTACTTTCAAAACTCACATATTTCTTGTTGAAATCTAATCATTGGATTGCGCTTCGAATACTATATTATCATCATATAGATATTTGTCGTCAACTTTGCAGCACGTGATCAGTTGAAAAGCACTTTTGGGAATACAAATTTATTTGATAATTTCCATGGATTGCATTTGAAATGCGATTCTTGAGATTCTTCTCAACTCCACAAAACGGAATCTTTACTTCTTTTGCGGTTTGCTTACTAAATAATTGCAATTCTGTTGTTTGTTATCGTCTAATTATAGCCAACATTTTATTGTTGTTTCAGTTATGCATTTCCTTACGTCAAACAATTGTTGATCATGTTGTCTGCATTTCCAGATTGGCATGTAGTTCTAATATTGGCGTACAACGGAAATACAATCTGCGCAGTTAAATACGTAGAAGTTAAAGTGGTGATTATACGGTAATAAGTAATGAGACTCATTCTATATTACTGGTAGCCGCTTTTAAAAACCGATAACAAATTTTTATGGTCACACCCACATTCCGATATTTCAGAAAGTGTAAATCAATAAATCCGCATGTCTCCAACCCTTTAAAGATAATCACCAGACCTAGTAGGTAATTTGGTGCTAACCTTCTCCAAGGATGGGCATATACATTTTTGTACCACACCCACACCCGAAGCCCCCAGGAGCCTCGGCGTTAGAAATTTGAAATAAGCAAATCTTCCACAATTTAAAACCTAATCACGAAATTTGAAGCGTATATTGCTAGTAATACTCTTCAAAATCCGGAAGAAAAAAATTTTAATCGCACCCACTCCCGCCCCGAAAACGATAAAATCCTATATATCCCTCAGTTTAAAAGCTACAGTTCCCAAACTTGGAAGGAAGATTATTGGTAACCTTCTCCATCATTTTTTTCAGCCACGCCTAATCCAGTACCTAAAATTATCAAAATCCAATATCTCCCACACTTTAAGAGCTACATTCACCAATTTTCGAAGTAAGGAAACGAGCTTATATCTACCGCAATTTGAAAGGCAAACTAGGACAGTATTTCTTGGCTACACCCATCCTATTATTTGCTATCTATTTTAACAACTGTCATTAGGTAGAGTATCAATGTATTTCGCAGTCGGTTACGCCCGACTGCAAAGTTCTCTTTTGTTTATCAATTGATTTTGTTAAGATTTGAATATATTCGATGTAATATAAGTGGAACAGAGCTTTGCTTAGAACAGGAAATCTGAAGATAAGGAAAAACTCCTTTTTTCACAACATCTGGAGTGATGAAAAGAAGACAAATTTGTTTGGTAACGAACTGTTGGTCATCCAAAAAGCAAAGAATTAAATTACGCTCTACTATTATTAGTAAATAAGTTTAAAAAAAAGTTTTCAAATGATTTTTTAAGACTACTTTTTCAGTGGATGCAGAATGGAATAAAATTAATACATTAAACATTTTATTATTTGAAATAAAAACACTTAACAATGGATTATTAAACCAATGAAAGAGTTTTCTGATGATTTTTGAGAAGATATGTTTTCAGTGGTTTCGGAAGTGTTTCTTCATTCATTGACAACATAGATTGAGTCTTTGTTAGCCAGAAGGTTTATGAGTCCCACCAGTTGGTGTAATAGAGCCCAAATTCTTACAACTTATGTAAAAAAAAAAAAAAATTTAAACAGTACTTAGTTATCAAATTTGGGAATAACAATCTGAAATGAGAAATTTTTCTTTGTTCTAGTTTATAATATAAAAATATGTAGAAACGTTTGTTATTTTCACTGTATTAAAAATGTTTGAGTCTACGATGTCTAAAATCTAATACAAGATTACTCTTTTAGAATTTGAAATCGAGTTAATGGATGAACATTACATATAGAAATAATAAAATAAATTTATAAAGAAATAACATCGGACTCTTCTTCAACTATATAGCTCCTATACGAACAGTTCTTGTGGCAGTAAGGTAATAAATACAATTTACACAATTGTATTTCTACAATCTACATATGTACAGTGGCGGACAGCTTATTAGGCACAGAGTCAAAGAAAAAAAGTAATTGCCTGCCATAAACTAATCATTAATTATTTTTCAAAAATTCCAAAGACCGATGGTAGGTACAGGTATTAACCACCTAAATTAATATATGACCCCAATACACTGGGGTTTCCCCACCTGCTAGGTAGGATTATGTAAAAAAGTAGCCTATTTTCTTTGACTCTGTGCCTAATAAGCTGTCCGCCACTGTATATCTGAGAGAGAATTTCCCTTGTTATTAAATTCATACGTACAATGCATATACTACTCGATACACACACACATATACACACTAACCCACACGCAGATGTAAATTGAACGCAATTCGCCTTTGTTTGGATTTTATTGAAGGCCGTTGGACACAAGCAAAATATTTAAATAGTAGGCAAGTCGAACATTATTTAATTAATACACACAAAATAGCGTCTGTTAATAAAAAATAAATCTGTTATAAAATAACGAAAATGTCGATAATCTCTGAACAGAAGAGATACACGTAAATTGCATGTAAGCACACACACACCCATACATTCGTGCATCCGTTTAGCGCACGCAACACACACCTACAACAAAACGAGAGCAGCAGCAGCAACGTCACATATACGCACAAGCACACGCACCTACTCACACATACGCACGCAGTACTCACCTTCTTACGAAGTTTCCCCCGAATGTGACACAGACGTTTGACGCCATCAAAGCACATTGCCTCCAAGCGACCGTTGCCCAGCATTTTGGTCACCTGTGCGTACTCCTGTTGATCCTCTTTGAAGATCAGCTCACGCTTCTCGAACTCATTTTCATTCTTTCCACGACGACGATTTTTACCACCTTTTCCTTTATTCTTGGGCATTTTGCTTCGATGCTGGTCTAGTGTTGCTGTCTGCTGTGTTCCGCTATGCTTTCGACGTTACGATTGATGATTAAGCGATGAATCACTCACTGCACTATGGATTGAGAACTATTAAAACATATTTCAAGATTATTTGCACTTGAAATTATATGGCAAAACTTACAATTTTGCCAACGAAATGTGACAAATTTTGCCTCGCTTAAGTGAAAAGGAGGGAGAGAGTAGGGCTAGAGATGTTCGTATCGATATATCGATAGCTCGTACTCATTCATTCAAAAGTGTTTGTCAATACGGTCACACTGCTTACGTTTATGTTAGTAGCTAACAATTAAAAACATGCCACCTAAAAGGGAAGCGAAGAGCGCAAAAGATGGCGCAAAGGGTGGCAAAAAACCAGCAGCAGATGACAAAGGTGGCAGCTAGTTATTAACTAGTTATTAACTGTGTAATCAAACATTTGAATTTTACACAGGTGCCGGCAAAGAGAAGAAGGGCGGCAATGCTGTCAAGGTTCGACACATTCTCTGTGAGAAGCAGGGCAAGATTATGGAGGCCATGGATAAGTTGAAGGCGGGCCAAAAGTTTCCCGAGGTGGCGACCGCTTACAGCGAGGACAAGGCACGTCAGGGCGGCGATTTGGGCTGGCAAATACGTGGTGCCATGGTCGGTCCTTTCCAGGACGCAGCCTTCGCTCTGCCCATATCCAATGTGAATAATCCCGTTTACACGGATCCACCGATTAAAACGAAATTTGGCTACCATATCATCATGGTTGAGGGCAAGAAATGAATACTGCATTTTATAACACCTATTTATTTTGAGCATATTACAATTTAAAGAAATAAACTTTCAAATTGGTTTTTCTATTTTTTGCCCGAATCCTCTTTCAGTCCCACGGTGCGATTGAAGACAATTCGATTGCCGGTTGTGTCCGGATCTACCGAGAAGAAACCTATGCGCTCGAACTGGAACTTATCGTAGACCTTGACGCCGCTCAGCGACTGATCCGCGTACGCCTTAACAACCGTCATGGAGTTCTCAGCGATGTCGGAGAGGAATCCACCAGGCACCTCGTTGGCATCCTCGGGATTCTTGTGCTTGAACAGCTGCTCATAGAGACGCACCTCCAGCTCAATGGGCTGTGAAACCCACTGGACAAATGCCTTTGGCTTCTCAGCCTGTTCAGCTGACTCGCAGCTGCAGATGAGTTCGAGGATCTCATCAGTGGCTGAATCACGTATAACTTGCTGTACGCTTATGACCAGACCGGCATGACGCATTCCAACCGATTGCTCACTGGACAGACGACGATATCCCGTCTCCGGCTGCAGCTTGAAGTCAGTGCGCTCAATGTAGATGACACGATCCAGAGTTATCTTGTGCATGCCCAACGCTGGATTCTGTGGAAAGTTGGGCACATCCAGTTCTACTGGCGCCGCATAGGGAAAATTGATAATGGTCACCCGGAGGGGCTGCAGCACAATGAGTCGACGTGGTGCGCTCACATTGAGTACATCCCGCACAGCCGCCTCCAACATGGCCGGATCAACGGATATTAGTGCACCGGTCACGCCCATCTTGGCGCAGAAATTATTGATTGCCTCCGCCGGATAGCCGCGACGACGCAGCGCCGTCAGCGTAAATAGCCGAGGATCATCCCAGTCGTGAACGATGCGTTCGCTGATCAGCTTGGCAATCTTGCGCTTAGAGACGAGGGCATAGTTCATGTTGAGACGTCCATATTCCCACTGCACCGGACAATAGATGCCCAGGGCGTTGCAGAGCCAGTAGTAGGAGGAGCGACGCGACTGGAACTCCTTGGTGCACAGCGAGTGCGTGATGTCCTCGATGGAGTCGCACAGACAGTGCGTGTAATCGTACGTAGGATATATGCACCACGAGGCGCCCGTTCGATGATGCGGAATGAACTTAATCCGATATGCGACCGGATCCTGTTTGCCCTCCTCCAGAGTCAGTTTCAAGCGCAGCGTTGCCAGTCCCTCATCGATTTTGCCTCGCTTCATGTCCTCAAACAGATGCAGCGACTCCTCGATGGGTCGTTCGCGCCATGGACTCGGTGGTGGATTAAAGCCCTTAAGTTCATCGGCCTTCTGGTGGCACACGTAGGCCAGATTCTTGCGTATGAGGAGCACGGCCCATTCGTACAGCTGCTGGAAGTTGTCCGAGGAGTGAGTGACCTTGAACGGCTTATAGCCGAGCCACTCGACCATGTCAAGTATGCCCACAAAGAACTTCTCCTCCTCCTTCTCGGGGTTGGTGTCGTCGTAGCGCAGATAGCATACTCCCTTCTGAGCCGCCGCATAGCCAAAATTTATGTTGATCGCCTTCGCATGGCCAATGTGTAGGATGCCATTTGGCTCGGGGGGAAAACGGGTCTGCACACGTCCGCCCGTCCGTTGCAAATGCTCGCGTAGCAGGCGCTCCGTGTGCTCGGTAACCGCATAGCCATCGGTCTTGAAATTCTCCCCGGGCGCATGAAAATTAACCTTTGTCTTCATCAGCTCAGCGATGGTGTTTGCACCATCTTCTGCAGCGGCAGTTGACTCGGTCGTGTTGGATTGTTTCAGTTCCGTTTTGGCCTTGGGCTGCTTGTCCACCTGCTTAGGCAGTGGCTTCAAATCGGCCTCTGTCTTGGGACCGAGCAGATCAAAGATCTCCACATCGATCGCCGATTTCAGGGATTTGGCATCTGCCCATTTGAGTTCCGTGCGCACTTCCTGCAGGATTTTGAACACATTGAAATGATAACGCTGCTCCAGCAGTGTATGCTTGTAGCTGATCCTAATCTTCTGCTGCACAGCACGCTCGATTTCCTCGGGGTTGACCACGACGCCAACGCCGCATTCCCGCTCCAATTCGGCTACATCGACACCGGCGCCCTTTTTCTGGCCGCACCGCAATAAATACTCCAAGGCGGCATCCACACGCTGAGTGTTGTCCAGCTTGCGTTGCGCTATGTAGCGCACCAGCAGCGGCAACTGTTCTCCAATTTGTGGCTTTAGTTTGGTGGCCATGTGGTAAATCAGCATGCCAACTCCATCGGCTAGCGGTTTCTGATTGAGTTCGGCTAGTGCCAGCTGCAGATTGCGTGTCACATTGGCGTTCTTCAGCGTCTCTTTAGCCTTTTGCTCGCTCATGCCGAGCTGCTGAAAATTTACAATCAAATCCTCACCAGCCATGTCCTCAAATGATGAAATATACAATTTTCTCTTCTATTTCCCAACACCAAAAGCCACACATGCAGCTGTGGGCACTCTAAAATTGTTATTAACAGCGCTCCCCGATTGTTGCACAATGTGTAAATCGTATCGATTATTGCACGGCGCAAAATTGGTACGCTGATTGTCATATTTATGTCATATTTAAATATTCATTTATTTATTATTGATCGAAACTAAATTTTAGTGCGAGAATCTGTTTGACAGCTCATTTATCGAAATGATCAATGTTATCGATTAGTATGCTGATCGTTTAAAATAGTTGCTGAGTTTTTAATAAGTATAATTAAAATATTTATTATTTACCTGAAACCCAAATTCATAAGTGACAGATATTTTTATTCGAAATTAGATTCAGTATTAAAGTATTTATATACAAAATAAATTACACAATTGCGATTCTTCATAAACGACGTGAATTATTTGTATGATTAAAACTATTTGTTTATTAAAATTATATATTTATATATATAAAATTTGATCCATTTCTTATATTCCAAATTGTGTGTTTGACTGAGTATTTTATTTAATTTTTTTTTCATACACATTCAGATTTATTTCATGTTTATTGAGAATTTCACATGACCCAAGCCGTTATGCTTCGTATCGATCTCAATATTTTTGGCCCAAGCCGTGCAGATGAAAGTAACATCCTGATTTTGGGGCAAGCCACGGAGTTGCATGGCAATAACACGACTGATGCCATCCAAACCGTTTGTTGTGTCAAAATAAGGTCCAGGAAAATATTTGATTTCGGTCGATTTACCATTAGTAATATCGCATGTCATCCAAATCCGACCGCTGCCCGAATAATTCTCCAGTATCGTTGTCAAATCGCCTGGTGAATCGGACGGCAACTGATCGGCGTTCTCATAGGTTTCCGGCTTGAATCCAATCACTTTATTTATCTTGATAAAAACGCACGGTATTCGGTCCTCGTAGCCCCAGACTTTGTCTCTGTTGCAGTCGGTTGCAAATTGATTTTCAGCATCTGGATCTAATTTGAATAGGAATTCATCTATCTGATCAGCAAGAGGATAAACTTCTTTCTGAAGACTCGCGTGAAAGGAAATAATTTTATGGACACATGCAGGCACAACAGAAATGCCGGGTTGCATTTTAAGGTAAACTGGTGTTTTCGGATCGTAGGTGCCGAAATAGAAAATCGCTACCCAAAGGAACATAATTATTGTAATGATGAAATATAAAAAAAGATAAAATAAAACAATTCTAGTCCAGCCCCACAATGTACGTCCGAACAACTGATTGCGATCCAAGTCCAATATTTTTTTCGACCAAGGCATGTCCTTTGCCTTTCTCGTTAGTTCCTCATTCCGAAATTGTTTCCGCACATTGTACTCCCCAGCGGCAACCACAAAATCTTGAGGCATTTTAAATTTTAAAAAATCCCTATATTTGTTTTTCTATGTAATACGTATACGTTTATGAATACTAACTAATACTAAAATGCCTACTAATCTTTCAAATTTAACATGCATGAAATTTAATATGATAACTATGATTCAATCCTGTACAACGACCAAAGTGTACATATTCATATACATATTCACTTAATAGTCGTCATCTGGATCGGGATTCGGAAAAACTTCAATTCCTTTTAAATGGAATACAAGATATATGGAAGCGACACCCATGGGAATATTTTTCGCCCATGCAACGCACTTAACGGTTATATCTCGATTCATGGGAAGATTTCGAAATTGAACGCCAATAACGCGACGATAGGCAGGATTTTCATACGTTTGTCTTGCAGTCATATTTTCCGATAGATAATGTAAATATATATATTCCTTTTCAAATAAGCCATCGGAATCATAATAGCGATTCGGTATATATTCAATTCTCGCATCAGTTATATTCTCCATAAAGCTACAGCTAGCCCAAATGCGATGGGTTCGCTGCTCCAGAGACAACTGTAGTATAAAATCGTATAGATCGTTGGGCACCTCCTTTGGTAGTGAGAATGTATCGCCATATGTTATCGGAGTAAAGTTTTTAGCGAAATTCAGTTTAAGCAGAACGCATGGCAGGCCAGTATTGTAGCCCCAGTTATTATCTAAATTACATGCTCTTAAGTGGCGAATGCCATCGTTGCCATATTTCTCAAGAAACTTGTAGATTTGTTCAACATACGGCGTAATGCTCAGCCTTTGATCTGGAGAATATCGTATCATTTTCGTGCTACCCGCAAAATTACCTGGCACCGATGAGAGACTTGTGCATTTCGCTTCATGGGGTTGATTTTCGGGCACCCGAAGATTGAAAACTATTGCAAAATTACAAATCAAAACAATGGCAATGCACACATATAGTACCAAATAATATCCGACCAATTTAAGCAATCGCACCAGCGTATTCTTTCGATTAGGTCCACGCACTAGACCATTCCAATTGTGATCGTGTTCTTCATGGCGCTCCTCCACTCGGCGGAATTTTTTAGTTATTTTGTAGGAGCCTTTGGGTAAAATTAACTCATTTGGCATGTTCTTGAATCGATTTGATTTACTTACATATATATGTATGCTTTGATCTAAAAACTTTACATTTCGATGAATGTGCTGATCTGTTGTGAATTAATGAATAAAGTCCCATAGATTCAAATCAATTTATTTACTAAATATTTCAGTTTGATTTAGTGTTGATCAAATGCAATTAATATTCAATTTATTAAATGCCTTATCGTGCAGGGTGCGAATTTAGGTAAGTTTTTACCGCAATTGGACATTTTATAAAACCAGATATGTTATAATTAAAATTGCCAATACTGTTTTAAGACGATCGTAGGATTGTTTTGAAAATGGAAATTATTCGCTATTCGACACTTATCGATAGGTCTTAGAAGCGATGACAGGGCGCTGTGTAGTGCAATGTTAACAAAATGTTGTGCAAATGTTAAAGTATATGGGCGCCAACAGCTGTGCACACAGCAGTCAGTGTTGACAAGCAACGGCGCAAAGAGAATAGTCACTGGCCAAGATTTTTTGCTTAACTAAATTTTGTGAAATTGAAATATAAAACGATCGACATGAACGCGCCACCTTTGAATAAAATTCCTGGCACATTACAAGCTAAGCAACAAAATAGCAAAGACCTTAAAAAACTGAGCTACCACGAACTGATCGAAATTAAAGAGAGGCAAATCCATCTTTTGGCTTCCAAGTAAGTCTCCAATCCTTGTTTATCTGCGAGCTATGCTTTCATTGAATATGATTATTATTCTTATTGCTCTGTTTTGACGCAGAAATCGATTACAAATGCTACCTGACAAGGGAAGGCGCATACAGCAGTCGTACGAGAAATTGCTGGCCGAGATCCAAAGTCGAGACGAAGTAGAGGCAGCCGCCAAGCTTCTTGGCGAGTTAAACATTGCGTCCAAGGGCAAAATAACGCTAAATAATCTCGAGTGGCATGCTCGCACTCCTGATCTGGACTCGAACGCGTTCGATCTGTTGGACAGCGACGATGAGCAGGAAATGGATCCGTTACGCGTTGTCGCTCAGAGCACAATACTTCAGCGTCAGGTTAAAATCTTACCTCCGCCCGCTACACTTATCACACCCGAAGATCTGGCGGAGATTGAGTCGTTTAGGACCGATCAGAGCGTATCGAGTAGCTGCAGTGGACAGGCGGATGGCAGCAATGCGGTTGCAGCTGAAATAATCGAGATTGATGTTGCCACATTGGTTGGCAAGCGTGCGCCGGCAACGACGCTGGAACAGCATGCATTGTATCTCATTGACAAAACCGAATTGCAAGCAACGGCAACAGAACGAGAGAAATTCAAACCATTCCGCACAACAGTGTCCAATGTGCATGATCCTGCCAAGGAGCGTATGCGTAAAAAGGGCAAGCAGTGGGAAAACACTGCTGCTACGCCGCCACTCATACAACACAAGCAGATTCAACTGGTACCGCTGGGTGAATCCGCTAGCCTGCAGCTCGACTACATGCAGCGAGTGAAGGTAAGCGCTGGTATATGATCAGCTATTTGCCTATCTCTAAACATATATACTTTGTTTGCAGGAGCTACGCATTAAGCAGGCGGAGCAGCGAATAGCCCGGCAAACGGGAAAGGGGGGCATACGCTTGCCTGAGGACATTGCACTGGAGAGCAAGGCTTCATTTCACAATTATCGCAATCCACAGGTTTATCTAATTGAGGGCAAGCGAAGTGCCAGCGAAGATAGTGAAGTAAATGATTCGATGATAGCCGAGAAAATCACCACTGGAATTAGCTATTCAGTTTATGAGTGATATTTATTAAATGTTGAAGCCAATCAGCAATTAAACTGCACAAATTTAAATAAGAAATAATGAAATATTAGTGTGTAGTCTCAGTTATGGTTTGTGATTTTATTGGTTGCAGTATTTTACTTCTGCATAAAGATTAATATATTTATAATCACTATATAACTTTTGCTTCATATCTATTTACTTCGTTGTGTTAACAATAATATTTACCAAACTTTAGAGGTATTTACTAATAGAAATATTGGATAAACCGGGCTTAGATTGAGTAGAACTGTGTTGCCGTAGAGGCTTGCAACTCAATCTGGCCCATTTTGAATTGCAAACGTTGCAGCCACTTAAGTAGCGCCTCCGATTTGTGGGTCTGCTGCTCCTCAAAATCTGGCGCGTAATCACGTACATTCTGGAGTCGCACGTGCAACGTATCAGACAGCTGTGTTTGAGAGGAGAGCACCGTGCTCCACATGGGCAACAATTTACCTAGCACTGTTGAGTTTGTCTCCTTGAGGGCTTCCAGCAGGCTGAGGAAGTGCAAGTTAACCATCTCCGACAGCTTCGAGTTGACACTCTGCGTTTGAAAGTCGACGCTTGGCTGCGCATGTAGCTCCTTGTTGGCCGGCTTACCATGCGACACCAGCTGCAGTATGCATGGTGTTACCTTCGTCCAAAACTCAAAGAGCACCCCGAGCGTGCTGCCTTCGGCATTGCTACTGGTGTTGTGCGCCATCTGCTCCAAGTAGACCGTCCACAGTTGACACAGTGTGAACGCATGAAACAGCGATGACATGTGCAGCACCGAGGTCTTCGACTGCTCGGCAAAGCCCGCAAAGATCACCTGTATGTGATCGGCAATGTGACAAGATGCCTCCTGCGGCACAGGCTGCGAGTATGTGACTCCCATATGTTGATAATGCACCGTGGCCACCTGCGGTTGTCCCTGCGCAGGTGCAGCATTCGCTCCCGGGGGTGGTGGCAAAGACTGCGTCTCTTGACGTCGCTGCATCAGCGCCATGTGGGTAAGGGAGCCGAGCAGCAGCCACGAGAGCAGGCGCATGTGGCCCACACATTCCGTGAATTCCTTGGGTCTGTAAAAAAAAGTCATCGGGTTATTTTTACTCAAGGCTATTTCCTGTTTGTTTACTAAATATATAAAAACCCTAGTTAAACTATTTCTGAAAAATAAAAATCAATGTCAACGGAGACAGAACCCAAGCTATCTATTTCTCTAGCAAAAATTCAGTCATGAAAATAATGTGAAATATTTTGGTGTTATTTTAGACAAAAAAGTCCGCCTTGATATGGTAAATAGTCATATCAGAATTCCATATCCCTTTATAAAAAGAAACTTCTGATTATCCATGGAGAATAAATCATATCTCGTTAGTGTATTGGATTCTAGATAATAAATTTCAAATCGGTCCAAATAAGGTAATGACACAGTTCTTAAATCTGCGCTGGATTCACTACACCAACTGCATGGGACAAATTTTAAAATAGATAGGCTGGAGAAGTTGGTCCTGATATTTTATCACATATATTAATTAATTAGATGCATAAATCATAGCCTTAATTCTTAAAATAAGAAATCAGTTGGGTTGTGTAAAAATTTTTTTTTGGAAAATTCTGAAAATTTATATATAATAATTATAACAATAGCCTCAATAAATAATTAAGTTGAATAGGACGCACAAGTCTGAATATATTTCATTAGAAACAAGAATTACACATTTACATGCAATACAAATTTTAATTAAAGCGAAATATTTTCAGCATGAATAGATTATTACTTACCCTTGCTGGAGTGAGGAGGGAGCATTGTTCAGCCAGGGAAGATAGCGCGAGACTGCCTTGTTATCGCGATTGTTGCCCCGCGACATCTCCAGTGCCAGATACTGGGCCACAGCGCCCTTGAGAACGCCACCCAAGGTGTCCTCGCCTAGGCCTGTGCTTGGCTGACCATTCTTGAAATTCTAAAAAGGTCTTTTTAATCAACGATTGTTCTATAAGTGTTCTGCGAACTTACCTTGATCTTACTGAGCGTGTGGAAATCGGCCAGAAAATCGATGACATCGTTAATATACTGCCTCAAACAGTCGGCCGCGTTTGTGGTGAAGATTGGTGCTGCATCAGGCAGAGCACGTAATGTACCGGGAGGCAAGGTGCCGCCCGCATCGAGGAGCACGAATCCAATGATCATTAGCAGATTGTGATCGGGTATATTCGACTTAAACTTGAGCGCCTGCACAAACTCAAAGATCATCTGGCGACAAAGTAAATTCTTGTCGCGGTCCTTGCTAAAAGAGCGTGTGTTAAGCGTGCACAAATCGTAGAGAGTCTGGTATTCCAGATTCGTGTGCTGCACACAGTGCGCCATAATCTTTGAGTATGGATCGAGCAGCGTTTTGGGCACACAATTTAAACGTAGAGTGGCCGCTATCAAATCCAGCATATACTCGGCATTACTCAAACTGGGCATAATGACAATGACCTGGCGCAGCAGGGACTCCACCGCCTGCATGGCTTGGGACCAGACGGCAAGACCGACACCAGCCTCCGTGGGCATACACTGCAGATACTCGGCCATGTTCCGAAAAATTATGGGCAGCTGATCAATGGGCAGCGCCTTCTTTGAGGTTAGCGACTCGCAGACCATATAAATGGGACTTGTTGCATTAAGATCCTGGAAATCTTGCAGGGCTTTGGCAATGCTCCGGAAATGATTATGACGAACTTTAACTGTGGACAAAAGAGAAATAGATATTATTAAATTATTTCTTATTTCGTATTGATGACTTGTGGCCAACTTACTTTTCATTTGTGTTTGGAAGACCTGCAGAAATATGCCATTGGGCGCCAGCTGGTGCAGAACACAGCGTATGAATTGCAGGGCCACGGCCTGGGCGCTACTAGCCAAGGGCAAACCATTTTCACCTTGCCACGCATGCGTGCTGCTCAGACAAATTCTGCAAAAAGTATAAAGATAATTAGCAATGCTAAAGGATTTGCTTCATATTCGTATGCCACTCACCGCGATGTCATGGTGAGCACCTCGGGCAGAAAGGGTGCTGCAATGGCCGGTTCGCGGTGAATAAAGGTGCCCAGGATAACGATGAATATGCCAATCTCTTCATCAGTGTACTCCTCGATGACAGCACCACAATCCGAGCATCGTTCCACAATGGTATAGTCGCCAACACGTCTGGAACTCTATGTTTAAGAAAAGTCATAAATTTTATTTTAAATCATTAGCGTTACTATGGAATTATTGAGCTAATTTACGTTTAAATAGCACTTATAGGTAATGTGGTCAGTATCAGATATAGATAATAACTTTGGTATTAATAATAAGATAAAAAAACAACAAAAACCCTTATATATATATCATTTTATAATTTAAGCTAATTTAAAATCATTAGAATTTCTAAGTACATTTTTTAAAAATTAAAATATCACTACGACAATGCTCTAGTCGAGGCTGCTCTCTTTTACAATAGCCGCAGTGTATAAGCCCTCTAAAATAATAAAAATAAGAGTTAAAATAATAAATTAAATAACAAAACAAAACAATATATGTAGGATATATAAAATAGTCCACAAGAATTTGTAAACTTAAAAAATCCAATCAGACCAAAACACGTTAATAGCTCATTCCATGAATCCAAGTTTTAAAAAAAATATTAGACTTGCAATATAATTTTTAAAAATTTAAAATTGAGGTTACAAGTTAAATAATACAAAATTAAAAGCGAATAATAAAGTTAAAATTTATAATAAGAAAAATTAATAAATCATATATTTCTGGCCTATAAAAATGTAAAATGGTCTAACATTAAAAATTTAACAGAAATTATTAAACGCTAATAGCTTATTTTCTGAACTCAGCTTAAAAAAAATGGGAGGTTTGTTTTTTTTCAATAATAAAATGCGTTTTGGTTAACCAAATTTTTGTTTCTTATCCGATCTTAATGAAATTATATCAATAATTTGTCTTGGTAATAATCTATGAATTGCAGGGCTACGTCTTTACAGTTTTTGGCAAAATGAAATAAATTTGATTTACACACGGTACACGGGAGCTTATATACAACGTTCAAGTCTCTAGCTATTATAGCTTTTATATATCTTTGTTACACTCTTTTTTACTAATTTTTAATGGGTATAAAAGTGCATTAAGAATAAAGTTCTACATCGCCAAACCCTTCTCGGTAACTTATAGTTGATAGCTTATTTGTTTGATCTGTGGATTGATCATTACTCAACCCATATTGAAAGCGTACTCACCCCACGTGGCGCATGGGAGTGCGCAGTGTGAATTGTGTGCCCATTTGCGATATCGGGCGAATCTTCTCCATTTTCCTCATGCTCCTCGGCTGGCTGGAATGGTGGCGGCGGCCAGGAACCGGCGAAACGCGACCGGATGTCTGGTATAGCATTGGAGTCAACGTTAAATGGCGCCAGCTTTTGTCTCGGGCGCTTTATGCTATTTGATGCGGTCGATGGACCCGCCACATTCTGCTGGCGCTCACTGGGCAGCTGCTTTAGATCCTGGGTGACATTCTTTAAAATGGATGTGTGCAGGTCTTGTGGAGGTTGCGACTGCGTCTGTGGCTGTGGTTCAGCTTGTGCTGCTGTTGTTGTTGTCGTTGTTACAGCAGCGCTTGCGGGTGCATTTGGATTGGGCGGCGATTCGAGGGCCACCTGTTTGATGAGGCGTCGAGGCGAGTTGTTCCGACTGCTGGGCGTTACATCGTCTTTGATGCTCTCGGACACATCCAAGCTGTCCTGCTTCAGATGACTGATATCCGGCAAATTGAGGCCGTCCCGAACACGCTCCACCAGTGCGGTAACCGTGTCATGTGTACCAATTGGCAGCAGCCGCTCCGGCGTTGGAATCTCCAGCGCTGCAATGTTTTTTGGAGGCGGCAAGAGACTGGAGTCAACTTCATCACACGGATTGGGCATAACGCTCATCTTGGACAGCGGTGAATCGGGCGAACCATATGACTTGTCCGTCCGTCTCAGCGACTTAGTGAGCGACTTCTTCTGACGGGCCTCATCCGCAGAGGAGCTAGACGTGCCGGCACTGCATTCCACAATATTCTTATGGCGTCCTATTGGCTTGACAACTCCAACCGTTGACGATGCGCTGGGCGCTGGAGCGGCACCGCTGCCGTTTATGGAGCGACTGCCGCTGCCACTGGTGGAGCCTTGCTTGCTGCTTCCTGTCGGCACGTCCTGCAGGGCACCAAGCGCTTTCAGATGATTGGTGGCAATAGCCGCAAACATTTTCGATGTGGACGCAGCTGCATTTTCCAGCGACTTGTTGCGTACGGTCACCGCACGATGCACATCCACAGGCGGACTGACAATAGCCGTCTCCGTAGTCTCCGAGCCCACTAGCGGCGTGACAATCATGCGGACACCTTCCTGCAGGCTGTGACGTGTGTGGGTGGTCACCACGGTGGTGCTGACGGATTCACTGGTGTGCTTAATTTTTGTGGAGTATGTGTCACCTGTTTTGGTGGTGATCATTGACTTGTGCGATTTTGTAGATTTCTACATTTAGTTAAAATTAATAAGTAAAAAGAAAGAATGCTGTAGTCGACTGCGATTTGTTCTGAGATTCAGATTTTATTTATATTCTATATTCACTCGAATTTAAGCAGCAAGTGTTCTCATTTCGTATAGCAGGATAAAACTAAGATGATTGATTACTATTATTAAATTGGGGTATCCGCACTGCGACCTATCAGAACTATAGTGCCCCTTCTGAGCGTACAGCTCATCCATCAACCCCAGCTCCTGCATGAATGCTAGAATCTTTGTTGTGTTGAGGGCTTCTATGTCTTTAGATGCAACATCTTTTCCCGCCCAAGGCGACGCATTTAGCTAGGATGTGCGTTGAGGAATCCTCCTCGCTTTCTCTAAACCTGCGTGCATCGCTGCTAAAAATACATAATTTGGTTAGGTGACTTCTTAGTCTGCAATGTCCTGTCAGTAGACCGGTGAGTATCCTAAGCCTATTCTTCCCCATGGATATTACTCGCTTAAATCATTTTTGATTATTTTTGATTATAGATTGATTAATTAATTAACAATACAGAAAATGCTTGTGCCTGCTATATTTTTTTTTTCCGAAATTGATGGAATTTGTTGTTAAAAAATATGTCAATGTGTATATTAATAAGAAGCAATAAAGGCAGAACCTTTCAGTTTTTAGCTTTTTTTTCTATGAGAAATCGATATTTATCGATATTAGCGAAACGGAGGGAGTCATTGATACAATGAAATATACTTGATCTGCGCGTGATATACATATGATATCTTCACTCCGAATCTGAAGTCTATAGATCTTATCGTCTCTGATTAAAAACATATGGGGTCAAAGATGCTTCTCGCCTATTACATATACTCAAAGCCCCGATATCGTTTTGTTCAGGGTATTAGCATATATTTCTGAAGATTTTTAATGGCATTTACCTCTTCGGAGTACTCCATGGAACGGCGATTGCGCAGTGATTCTATTTTTGTTGGCAATACGTCTTCAAAATGTATGGTGTCATCAAAAGAGCCCTAAAAACAAAATACAAAAAATTAATTTTTAGGATAAAACATATATAAGTATTGTCTTTAAGCAATCCATCTAAAATTAATTTAAAAATCACTCTCTTAAGCAGAGTATTTTCGTCCTTTTTATAATATGTGAAATGTATTTTTACTAAAATATTGTAGAAATAATCCTACCGGTGCGCTGCTGCCGTGTAGTGTGCTGTCAGAGAGATCACTCTCGGGTATCGCCACCAGTTCGGATTCGGTTTCGTCTGCATCCAAGCTAGAGTCGTTGTACTTGCGAAAGGCGTGCTGCAGCTTGGGTGTGAAAGCGACATTTTGACATTTGCTCTTGGAAGCGGCGCTGGTTCCCTCGGATGGAAACATGGGGCTGACCGGCGGACTAGCCTCCTTGTCATCGGGATCTGTACCTAACGACGGCTGGCTAACATCACGCGAGCGGGCTACGCCGCCATGAATGTCCAGTATAGTGGTGGTAGGAATGCGTCGGCACTGATGGAAATGGCCACGGAGGCTGTTCATAATCATGCGAATGGCCGAGATGACATAGCCACTGAGCGGCGGCTGTGTATAGGAGTACTTATAGAGGACGACGAGCAACGTGAAGAGCCAATTGCGACGCGGATACTGCTCCAGATTCCACAATGAGTAATTAAAGACAATATTCTGATAGGATTCGCCCGAGGTGTTTGTGGGATTGGGTGCATACAGAATGATCTGCATGACAGACGGCAATATGAGACCTCCAATCAGATGATTCTGGTCCAAGACTTGTGGTAAATTTGCCAAAAATGCATTGAAAACGGCTGAAACGCTGTCAAGAGATAAAGAGAGTTTTTTTATTCCATTTTTTTTTTTTATTTAGGGTCGACTATTGTCGATATTTGTGCATTTAACTTACCGCAATGAATCGGGCGTGGTGTGGAATGTCTTGTCGATTTGATTGTGACCCAATAGTAAGAACAAATGTTTTAATACAATATTTTGTGTCCGGGTGACGGGCTTGTCTTCTGATGGAAAGGCCTGATCTGTGCGGGACATGAACTGCATCAGCATAAAGACAAGCAAATGAATTGTTTCCTTGTCCGATTCCTCCAGCTCCGTAATGCGGCTAAGCAGGCCGATAAGATTATCGTCGTTTAGACCACCCAATGAGTGGATATGTCCATCTAAATAGAATATAATAATGTTTCAAATCAGATCAAACGCATTTTTCAAATTATACAGTTAGGGATGAACATCGATTTCGTAATTTTTGTTGTTGTACAGCCACATGCCAATTGCACAAATAGATTGAAATTTTTATATATAAAATAGTGTATATGTACGATTTTATATATACACAAGTGTTTTGTTAAAAAAACTCAGTTCGAAAATTGTCTGTTGACTTGTTGTTTTCATTTGAGTTTAGAGTACAGTACATTAAGTTTACAATAGTTCTTGGGGGCATACATACCAGTTCGGAAGGGTACACGTAAGATGATTTTGTTTTGTGTGGAAGCCAAAGTTACATACATATATCTATAAATACTGATATGCCAAAAACATCGTTAACGTCCAACATTTACACACACATTCAAAATATAAAGTCTATTTTTAAATAAACAAACGTAATTCTTTTCTTAACTAGATGGTATATTTTGATATAAGTGACAAAATGTTAAAATGTTAAAGCTAACTAAGCGCTCAAAGAAATTAAACGTAAACATTTTAAAATTAAATGTTTAATTTAGAAAATACATAAGAAATAAATAAAATACAATTTAACAATAAAAAAAATTGTTGTAAATAAAAATGTAAATAAAACTTTAATTTTTAAATGTTAAGAATAATATTTGTATAATAAAATTTGTATGAAAGATTGAATTAATTACTTTTTAAAATTGTGAGATTATGTCTTGCTGGGATCATAACCAATTTTAATACACTAAATAAGACAATATATATTTGATATAAAGTTCAATACTAGTCTAACCGATGTCCAGGATACAGCTTACAAAGTTAAAAAATACATTTAGAACATTATTTTGCTTGTGAGGTTTTTTCTTTTGGTTGCTATGTAAATAGTTTTAATTGCATTTTTTCAATCGCTTCTAAAATTGTATTAAAAAAAATATTTGGGTTAAATTCAAAATTTTAATAGCTACCGGACACTTAATATGTACATATTACAAATTAAAAAAATGTAAGACAAAATTCAAACCACATAGAAAACTATAAATGATTATGAAGCCCAATTCTAAATATTTAATGCCTGAAATGATCTGAATAAAAAGGTAAAAGCAACATTAAAATCGTTGGAAAGCCAACGTTAATCATTATATTATTCACAAAGTGTCTGAAAATATTGGGAAATTGGTATTACTTATCAAACGATACCAGTCTTCTGTGTGATGATTGTATGTATGATTTCGATGTGAAATCAATATAAGTACAGAAAGTTTTCGTATTGAAATAAAATATAGTCAGATATAATTTCATTAATTTTGTGAACTATAAAATGTACATAGAACACATAGCTCACATAGCTTGGTGGATAAAACGAGAGGGAGGGACAACACAGACAGCAAATTTGATTTGTTGGTTTCTTAGTAAATGGACACACATGCTCTACAACCTACCTGGATTGGCCGTGGTGCTGCCCGTGGTGCCAGCAATGTTGGCACCGGAATGCAGTGCGACATCACATGTGCAATGCATGGGAAAGGCCAGTGCTGAGGGACTGGGACTGGGTGCAACCACAGCGGGCTGAGACGGCAGCAAATTTGGTGCCGAGGGATGCTTTTGGAAATGGGAGTGAAACGAGGTGGCAACAGTGTGACCCGCAGTGGTCATAGCCGAGATGGTTGTTCTTGTTGTTGTTATTATTGCTGTTGTTGTTGTTGCTGGTGTTTGGGAACGAGACTGCTCGGCGATCGGTTGGTGCGACGCTGTTGTCGTTGGTGGATGCTGAAACGGCTGCTGGGCAGCCTGGAAGCGCAGCATTGTCTCCGCCTCCTGCAGCGTTGGCATTGGACTATGGTGACTAGGCGGTACACAATGCACTAAATACTGGTGACTTTGACTATGAGCCGAGGCAAACGTCGCTACATGTGCACTACTACCAGCATAATGTTGGTGTGTGTGTGGATGGTGTTGGTGTTGGTGTGATGGGTGTGCGTGTGCGTGTGCGTGTTGCTGGTTTTGTGTGGATTGATGGGGAACTTGTTGGTGTATGGGACAGGGTGTTGTTACTTTCGATTTTGTATGCAATGTAGTACTAGTGGTGGCGACACTATGGTTGGCTGAATTTTGGTTGGCACTACTACCAGTGCCAAGGAACTGACCCAATCCAAAACGCGAGGTCTTCCGCTTGAGTATGGGTGCCGACACCTGACGATTATAGATTTTCTCTTTCTCGGGCACTGCAAATTGAAATATTAAATAATTACTCTTAGTGGATTCAATTGGAAGAGCTTACCGAACTTGGAGTCCTGACGGGGTGCCATGCTGGCTGGAGCGGACATGGTCCTCTTGTAAGGCCACTTGGTACCAAAGGAGGCGCTGAGGGTTTTGGCCATGCTGCCGGTGGTGTCTGATTGGCTGAGTGCCTCTCTGGCCTTTAGTATTTTGGCCGAGAGGGCTTCGCTGCCATTGTCGGAGTTGCGCAGATCTCGGAGATAGGAAATGTCTCCGCACTTTTCCAGATTGATTTGCGCCTCCACGAAGAGAGTGTCGAAGCGATTGAGAAAGAACTCCCAGCCGAGCATTTTGCGATCGGATAGGGAGTTGTGCAGCTGATAGACCGATTGAAGCACCACGGGCCGGTCGACAATAAAAAGATCAAATTGCGACTCCAAGCAGAAGAGCAGTGACCGTATTGCCGTATCATGTATGGTTCCGATATAGAGAGTCGCCCGCTGCGCCACATACACATTGATGTCATCCATGCTGGCGATCAGATGACAGAAGGCGGTGGCTAATGCCGTTTGCAAGCCCACCTCGGAGCGCAGCGGTGTCGAATCCATAAAACGTGTAATCACGGTTACTCGTTCAACTGCCGTGAACCGAACACGCCAATCGACATCGTGGAAGGCCTCCTGCACCACCCGCCAGAACACATCGGAGCCCAGTGGCAATGTGATGCAGTGCAGTAGCAGCGGTACACACACCTGACAGATGTGTGAGTGCTCCGCATTGCACAGCTCCCAAAGACTGTGTAGATATAGAGTGCACACATTAATCGATTTACTCATGCAGAAATCACCAATCACCAACTTTTTGATCAACAAATTCTCCTGGCACCATATAAAAAAGCCTCGTTGTTCCCGAGCTGCTTTGGCTAAAGCATCGCCGTGCAGCGCCATTGTCTTGAGGCATTGCAGCACATAATAGAGTATCTCCGGTTTTTTTATTGTGGGTATTTCCTGCAGAAATATTTGGTTAATAGTATTCTGAAGAACCTCGATTTACGTCCTCTCTTCTCGAGCTACGTTTTTTTTTTTTTCAGAGTCTCGAATGTTGTTTCGGAACAAACAAAGTGTATTTTTTAACAGCTGCTTGTGTTAAAATATTTTATTTTAATTCTGTTCAAGAAGTAACTAAGAATTTATAAAAAAAACTATCAGATAAGAGACATTAGAGTCATTTGGGTCGTAAAGATCAAATTTAGTGATATATTTTTTAGGATTGCAAATGCCTGCCAAATACTCTCAGATTTCTGTTAGACTCTATTGAACTCAGATTTTCTTAAGGCTGGTACCTCAAATTTGATCCTGATACCACATCTTTTAATCAAGTTAAACTGACTGAAAATCTGATTTCAATTACACTTAAGGTTAGATTTATAATGATTTATGATTTATCCGATTTATGAATATTAATAATTAATATAGGGATAAGGATTGAAATTAAGCTTGAGGATTTGGAGAACTTTAACCAACTAATGTTTGATCTTAATTAATTAGCGGTCATTTACGGTACAAGCATAAATCCTTGGTCTGTTCGTTGAAGGTGTTTTGAGTGAAATTACTTTCATTTTGATGGAGATTTAATTTATCGAAAGTGATGAAAAAGTGTTAAGTTGATGTGAAAGGAGGATCATACGTGAAGAGAATTTCCTTCAGTGAAATGCTTCCAGCCAGTGAATTAGAGTGGTATTGTAATTTATCGAGCTGTTTGCTTGAAATTAAGTAAATTATGTCCGTCAGCGAAGCCAATCGGAAGAAAATTATTAAGTTTTTTGTATTTTGCAGAGTAATTTCGACCATAAGAAAAAGTTCAGAACTGGTCTTCAGGTAGTTCAACTCTAAAGGAAACTATTTTATGTGATATGGTTTATGCCACCAAACAATCAGTCCGTCAGTTTGTACAAAAAGATGTGTGCAAATTTACATATACATCTGTTAATATAGACATGTATTTATTTTACTAATACGTACTGTGAGCAATTGGTGTATATACTGCAGCGGCTGGGGCAGCTGATCTAGGGTAAACTTGAACTTGCCCACCGAAGTGTGCCAGAAATCATCGCTATCCTCTTCATCTTCTTCGTCGTCAGATCCACTGCCATTCTCGCCGCCACCAGCTGTGCTGCCATTTGCACCATTCTCACCCATAACGGACGCCTTGGTGACACTGACATTGGCACTGCCCACATCCGCATCTGATAGTGTTATGGAGCGTGCTATGGCTCTGTCCGTGGGCAGGATAGAGGCCAGATCCAGTTGCTCTGAAACCGTTTCTACGGTGGCCGTCATGATCTGCATTTAGATAGCAAGGGATTCAATACTGAGGTGAAGCATCTTTCTCATTATTGGACACAGCCATACAGTAAGTGGTATACATATTTACACTGTATTTTCGATTAAGTGCTTGTACGTTATATTACATTCATCACATAAAGTACACATGTACATAGATAAATGCAACGTTGATTGCTTAAACTTACACATCCATTTAATGTTTTTCTTTCGGTATATTTAAAATAACAATGTTATAGCTTACAAAAATGATTACACAAAAACATGTAAGATTGCATTAAATCGATAAGTTACAAGTATTTGTGCATTAAGGGTATTTTGTACATTTGTTAACTGCTTGGTGTAGGTATTAAGAAACTGTGACGGTGCTGATACACGGAGCATGCTCTTCAACAATGGCCATTAATCAAAGTAAAATTTTTTTAAAAATACGAAAATATAAAAATAAACGTAATATTTACATGTTTAAATTTATGGTAAATTGAGAATTATATAAATTAAATGTACATTTATTAACAAATTTTCGATTACAATTTTTCCTTTGCTGTATTTTGTCATTTATTTTCACACACATACAAGATACTTTGAGACACGGGATTGAAAAGATACTTGTAAAATATAATTAATAAATTTTGTAAATTTGTTTTATTTAAAGCTATGCAGTCACCTAACTAAATTTTTTTGTAGCCTAATATAAAAATCTAAAACACATATGTAGCTTATGCCAGCAAAAATTGTATTTGTGATCTTAAAAAATGTTCTATTAACAATAAGCATTTCGTGTTGTTCTTTTTCTATGTGCCTAAGAAAAAAACAAATCTTATTAAAAAAAAAAAAAATTTCATTTATTTATTTGAGAATCTTAGCTATTTCCGATTGTCTAGGAAAAATTGAACATTGTGTATTTTTAAAGCGCTGTAGATAATCAAGTAATCAAGTCGAAGCCTAGTGCAGTTAAAAATAAAATACCAAGAAACTTTACATAAACTGCTAAATTTTTTTTTTTTATATTTGAGTGGCTTAAAAAATAAGATTGATGTTTTATGTGTAGAATATTTTCTAAACATCACACTATATGTTTATTTTTAATTTTTTTTTTTTTAATTGATTTATTTGTAAATAATAATAACTGATAAGAATGAAGGAAGAATTTTTGTAATCAAAGTAAAGAGGAAAAACACTCTGTACAATTTTATATACACTTAACATGGAGAGTACATTTTTCTGGACATCATAAGAATATATTAAAAATCGAATTATACAAATATCGAATTGTATGGAAGGGTTTTAATATCCAAATAATACAACTAATATTTAAAATATTGTTTGTTTGGGTTTTGTTAATGAATGCACAAAGTACCTCGTCTGTGGCGTGAACTTTTCTCAATTCAATACTATCAACTGAATGCCCATTTTCGTTATTCTATAAAAAATATATGAAGAAATGAAAAGATTTGAATAATTTTTGAACGGTTTCGTATTTCGAAATGAAAAATTCGATTCTTAACTTGATTGTCAAAGGAAAATATAATAATGTTTGTGTAAGTAAACGAAATCTTCAGTTTTAATTGGAATTGTACTGTTGCTGTAATAAATTAATTATGAATATAAATAGTATATAGGGTGTTGTTATTAAATACCTACTTAATCGCATAATATTTGCTGTTTATTGGTTAATTTTTTTTTTTTTTTTGGGTATTGTAAGTATATGAAAACTTTCCAGTAATATGTTATTGGCAATAAAGGGCTGTTAACCAAGGAACGTAATAGTATAAAAGTTTTGATAATACTTATGCGATATATTTTCAAATACATACGGAACAAACGTGAGGCATATGGACGAGTACCCCGCCCACAGAGTGCGGCTCGGGTTGGGGCACGGCAACAGGCACAGGACCTTGATAACGAGAATATACACATAGATATTTAAGATTAGTAATCGCTTGGATCTGAGAACGGTCGTCAGTTGCACAACTCTGCTAGAAATTAAATCGAAATCATTTAAGTGGTCAAGAGAACTCATTGCATTCACTAATTCGGGCATGCATCCAAGTACATACACATAAGTATAAATCCTAAAAAAATTGTTGATTTTTAATTTATCATGGAACACACAATAAATTTTTAAAATTCACTGAAAAAGAATACATGCAAGTTTAGAATTTTCCAAATTTTCAATTTCCAATTAGGGCCAATGACCATGTATGTCCAGTTTAATTTGAACCATATGCAAAATACATCAATCAATTCAATTATTATTTAATCATATAATTAAAAAAAAAGATGTTTTAAATTGGTCACTTTTTAAAATGGGCACACACAGACACATATTCTACTAAGAAAATTCCTAATGAATTATAGCTCATCAAAATTAATTCAAGGCACTCATGGCAACGATGGTGTGCAATTAGTATTTGGTATCGATGTGGACTTTGTATTTAGTGGTAGTAGTGAGAGCCACATTTGTGTGAGGTGTTTGTACCGAACCGAAAGAAAATAGAACCAAATTCAGCAATGCGGCTCTTAAATGTAAACACTACTTAGAAGGTCATCTATATAAAAGCTTGTATGCTAAAGAATATGCTAGGAAGCTAAACAGTGAAAATTAGGTATAAAAGTGTTCTTTTTATGGTTTTGGGGTAGGTGGATTGAGTGGCTTGGTTTGTTTACTGTCTGTTCTGAAGTGATATGGTGTTATGTTGTGGATAAAGTCTTCTCTGGTTTTCGTGTGGGACATGTGTATAAAGTATTCAAATTTATTTGAATCGTAACGAAATGTTTCAACTGATTAACAATGTTAATATTGTAATGCAAATATTTGATTAATTTTATTTGTGGTTTGTTTTGATATGTGTTTCGGTTTTTTTTTTTCGTAAGAAATGAAAAATTTGCTTGTTGGTGCATCACCTGCCATTATAATAATTTTTCCATCGTCTGAAAAGAATTGATCTAGCTTAAAGATATCTGATAATGATTGATAGAATGTAAATTTTTAGTTTTTAGTATTTGATGAGTAATTGACGTTTGTTTATTGTTTAAGAGAGAGCAAGTTACAAGTTAATCATATAGACCGATTGTTACGACATAGCGACAGTGTGTGACAGAGATAGACAGACAGTTGGTACGCGCGAGAAAGTGCGTGTGTGAGCGAGACAGCGATCGAGCGTTAGTAATTATTATACAGTAGTCGCGTAGAATGTGTTAGAGATAGAGAGAGAGAAAGATATACATATTTATGTAGAGAAAGATAGCAAGATAGACATATAAAATAAAGCCAAATGAGAAGAATGGAAAATGATACGATACGAAAAATGATACATATTTGGAATTTAGGCGATTCACATTTTCAACAACGATCTTTTTTTTTTAATTTGTTACGTTTCTTATGACAAGTGTAGCAAGTTTGGAATTAGTCTTAACCTTGTTTATGTATTGTTAAGTACAATACGTTTATATGTCATTTAAATCGGGTCTGGACTTATGTTATTTCGAATGGTTTACATAGCATAACAGGTGCAGATTACTAGAAACAAGGGTCTTAACTGGGCTTTAAACGTGGGTTTTAGGCTAAGAAACTTGTTTATAAAGACGCTTTCAAAGACGTCATACCATTAATTTCTGCCTGCATATAGTCCAGGCAATCATGTACAGTCTACATTTTGACTACATTTTGGTGACTTTGACTGCATTACTTTAACAGTGGCTAGTTAAGAGTATTTGTAAAGGGTTGGGTTCTGTAGTCTCTCCGAAAATATTGATCGAATTAACTAAAATACGTTCGGGCACACCCTTGCTTACCTGCAAAACCTCCGAGTGGACCCAGTGGAATGGGCAGTGGAGCCATGGAGAGTGAAACATCGCGTTCCCGGGATTTCTCCTTGTCAGATTCCGGCGGCGATTTGCGGGAAGACTTCTCCTCTTCAATTATGTCCTCAAGGGGCACCTAAGGTGTTGAGTGTTGATAATTAAGCTTTTAATCATTTTTGGGTACCTACATCGGGTGGTCTAACGGGATTCAGCGGTGCCATAAACTCGACCAACTTCGTCGACAGCTGATGCCACATAGTGGATGCCTCGCAGTAAGCACACTCTGCCACCTGTATAGTTAATTAGTGAATATTTTGAATAATGATCGAGTGTTAAACATTAACCCACCTTTAATGCACATACGTGACTACTTAGACCCACCCGGGCTGCAGTCACCATGCATTTAATCAAACGTGAGACGTTCTCACATACGCTGGTGTGTATGCCCATGTGCTGCTCCACATCTTGCAGCTCCATCTGCTTCAGCAGTATGTCCAGCATAAGTATGCAACAGGTGAGGTTGTGTTCGGCATCCGTCGAGAACTCCGTGTGACGATTGGTGGGCGCTTCATCGTCCGATATGGCCGACGTATTGCCAGAGTCATCCTCCACAACAGGTGCTAAAAGCATATCATTTTATTTAAAAAAAAAAAAACAGGAGAAGAATAAATAAATAAAAATGTTCGAGTCTTTTTAGAATATCAACAGGACTAGTTTTCATAAATATAAATATAAGAAGCATATTTAATGAGCAGCTCAGGTTGTCTTTTATACCTCTATAAGAAATTACATTATATAAGCGATCACCATAAATTAGTAGTAGTTTTCATTAAAAAAAAACATTTGAAAGATGAATTGGCCAAGGATCACTCTATTTATAGGTAAAAGTTCTCATGCCAGCTATGTGTCTCATTTTTCAAATCTAGGGAGGCTTATTATAATATATATACGTACAAATGGAACTGCGTCTGGGTGGATTGGCCATTTCGGCCTTGCTCTCCTTGCACGGTGTCTTCGGTGCCTTGGCCTGCTGCTGCTGCTGGGTCTGTGGCTCCTTCTCCTTTTCGCGCATTAGCTCGTGCTGTATGCCATACTTCATGATGCGCACTCCATCGCCGAACATGGCAAAGAGCTGGACGAGTGGGATAAGTATTTGTAACTTGGTGAGTATCTGGAGCCAGTGTAGAGCCTGCTGTTGGACCTTGGCCGTTGTTTTCTCAAACCGGATGGCCACAAAATTGTACATGGTCTTTGCATCAAAGCCGAGCGGAGACATTTCTGGATCGAGTATTTTGCTCAGTACAATTTTCAGTTCGTTGAGCTCCTTTTCGGCAACATCGTTCGTAATGGCCTCCATCCAGTGCGGCATCACATAGTCCCAGATCTCCGAAGTGATCACTTCATACGGCACCAGGCAAATCAATCGCTGGAGACCCTCCTTCAGGTGGCTGGTGCGTGAGGCTAGCGTCTCCCAGTGGCCACCGACACGGGCGTACTCTGGTGGATGGGGAAGTAAACAGGAGATGAACACATTGTAGTGTATGCGACAAATCTCTTTTAGCCAGTTGCACACGTGATCCACCTTCAGCTTCTCTATAGTGCTCTCAATCTGACCGGCAGCTGGTGGGAAGGACCATAAAATCATCAATAATTATGTCAAAAACAATTATTTGGTGTTTCTCGTTACCATCGTATGAATAGGCTGTGACATGGAACCAGTGAAAGAGCATGCTTAGAATGCGACCCAGGACCTCGACGGGTGTATCGGGAGTGGGTGTGCACCTACCCACCAGCAACCAAATGCCATAGCGACCCAGCATCTGGCGCTCCTCCAGCGAAATGTTGTCGGGCGTAATGGCCAAGCCGTTCTTCTTTGCCTCCGATGAGGAGAACTCCTTGCCGGGCTCAAAGTTCAGGGGCTTGGCTTCGCGCAACAAACTAACCACCGACTCGACCATGTGCATTTGCATCTCTGGGTCCATTTGCCAAGCAGGCTGCAAGCTGCGATGAACAACATGATCACCGCCACGTCGAGAATTGTGACGATTGCTGTGGCATTGGGCACAGTAGCGAATGGGATGGTTGCCGTTAAAGCTGGCGCATTCGGTTGAGAAGCAAATAGAGAAGGCAGACTTCTCGTTGGAACGACAGTTTTTGTTCTCGCACACCATCGACACCTGTTGCATGGGATGCAGAATGTCGCCAAACTCCAGATTTGCATGCTCCCGGTGTATCTCGTTGGCGCACTCGATGCACAGATACAATGGCGGGGGGCAGTCCTGGGCATAGGTGATACTGATGCTATGATCATAGCACACCTTGGCCGCCTCAGCGTTTCCGGCATTCGGGCAATGTTCACGCTGACAGGTGAATGGAACTAGGTCATCTGTTCAGTAGAATAAGCCCAAATTTATATATTTCTATTATATATGCACTCTTTGTATACTTACTGGTTAATTTGGAGAGTAGAACCTTGCGATCAAATAGATTGGCATCGAAGGCGGGCCAGTAGTAGAAGAGCAGCTTGGCAGCGGAGGATCGGGAAACAGCAGTGCCATAAGCTACCACACACAGTATATCCTTAACCACATTATGCTTGAGAGTCATCAGACATTCGAGTAGTTGACAGTGATGTGCTGAAAGAGTGGATGAATTTAATGAACAGGGTTTGTAAGCTACCACATATCTGAACTTTGCATAGAAACCCAGGCTACGCTTTATATAATTAAGTAAAACCTCCTCTTGACAACCGTGTGTGAAAAACGACGGTGGAAGACAAATACGAAAGATTTTTAAATGGCCTTCAGCCCGAATCGTTCGTTGTATTTTAAGGACATATAACTATGATGATTTCAGCTTTCTCAATTGCTAAATAGTCACCACAAAACCAGTTTATGTAAAAAATACATAATCACTGCTTACCTGGATTTTTGGAATACTGCAAAACCATTATGATGACAGAGGACACAGATTGACAGGCTTGGCACTCTTGCTCATCGGCGCTGCGACGTGCTGGGATACATTTTAAAATCAGGTCAGTCTAAAAGCAGTAAATTACTGAAAGTTTAACATACTTATAGTAAATGGTAAGATATAATAGCACAGTGCATTGACAATATCCTGATGTAAGGCCGGCGGTAGTACAGATATAGTAGAGCTAACTAGATAGGGTAGGTTATCAATAAGGTCCTTATCGAGAAACGGTAATATGCAGCTTAGACACTGCAGCAAAGCCTTGCCGAAAACTGCAAAAATACATGATTTATTAAAAATGGTTGCAATAATATAAATACAAATTACTCACCGATTTGTCCATACTGTATGCAAGGCGCCACATCAATAAGCATAGTTAAAGCATTATAGAGATTGCCATATTCAAGATTTGGGTAGGCAGACATGCGTGTGGGATCTTCGAGGGGATCGCGTATAAGTTCATGCGGAGAAGTGCGCACATCTTTAAGGACAGCTTTAACAAATTATTTAAATATATTAATCAATCTCATCAATGGGCTAAGTTAATACTTACTTAATAGAGTTTGAGAAAAGTATTTGATATTGTTAGCAATATCGACGCCAGAGGGCGCAGGTAAGACATTGTGCAATAGGCGTACATGGTATTCATGGAGGGCTCTCAGTTTTGCCTGAACTGCAAAATGACGCATTGCGTAATAAAATCCAAGCTTGTCACTTGAGGCTTTTTGGGGCATACTTACAGGCGGCAGCGCGAGTGCCCATGTTGATGAGTTGCACCCTAAAGCTACCAGTCATTATATCAGACAAATCCTTTGCATTGCCGAAACTGCTGCCCAGCGACTTCGCATTCTATAATTCACAATTAAGTATTGAAAAATGTATATCTAATTATATTATGCGAGAGCATTACGTAATCTGTGTCAGCATAAAGCTGATGCTGCAAAATGTTGCAAATTATACGAAATTTCATAGAAAAAGTAGAAACTTCATATGCATAGCAGAGTCAGTAGCAATGACTTTGTGCTTTTGAAAAGCTTACCTCGAAATTTGTTAGTTTTTTCAATAAATTTGCAATTTTTTACGGGTTGCACTGCGCACCTTGACCACAAAGAAAAATCTCTATAACTAAAGTAAGTTCTGTATGTGTTCTCTGAATGTGGGGTGTGTATCTATGGAAGAATTTTTCGTATCTTTGTTGAAGGTGTTTCAATTGGATGGCATTTATGCTACATGACTTTTAAGTCGTTTTCACTTGTTCAGTAGAACTTTCCGTTTTTACGATTTTTTTATAAGGATTTTAGTAAATTTTCTTATTGAAATGCAAAATAATTTACAGCCGGAAAATTGTGAGGTATGTGCTGACCCACTTTTCTTACTACTGATTACCACTCACCCCGAAAGCGGACTAAAAAACCAGCTGCAACTGGGACATGCGCATTTCGAATGTTTACTACGCATTTTTGCAGTAGCCGCGATTTTTCGCTTTTGCAACTCAACAGTCGGAGGAGAACAACAAGTGTTTGTTTTGGTCGTCTCGCATGTAAATATTTACCACATTCGAGTAGAGTTTGCGCAGTTGCTGAGCACTGTTTGTAAATATTTTTCATCTGTTCTCAGCAAATGCAACAAGTTACTTTTTGGAGACTTTTCAAGTATTTGTGTAGACTTTTGAAAATATACCGTTAGTCTGCTGAATGTTGACATTGAATATAAAGAATTTAAAGAATTTAAAATATTTAAAAAGACATCAGTTATTTCAAACAAGTAGAGCTTTACCAAAGTGCCGGAAAACAATCGCTCGTACAGACATTGTAGTTACATATTTAGATAGTGTTTTTAATCGTGATTTTATCTTTCTAACATATACTATGTCGCTTACGTTGATCCCGTTTCCAGCGCATAGTATCTTGAAATCTAAATTGCCTGTCTCTTTTGTTTGCTCTTTGTATGTTTTTTAAGGGAATGATTAAATTTGCATGTGAGCAGATGGACTATGTTATATATGAAAATTTGTTCCATTCGGACTTAATAATTGATTTTGTATTATTAACTGGAATCAGATATCCAAATTACTTCTAACTTTATCTTTATTTAAATACTGTTTATTTTTTTTTATTCAGTTGAGTCCGAACGGTGTCTTATTTTAGGGCTTCCATTGAAAGTGAAAAATATTTGTGCATAGGGGTTGGTCCGGACTTTTGTCTGGCTTAAGCGGCACCTTTTAACCTGCTCCAAACAAGGGGAGAAATCAAAACCAGGATTTATTTTAACAACAGATTTAACTGAACTATGTGAACTGACTGTCAGAAAAGTTGGAATCGGTTTACAAGCTGAAAATGTGGCGTGTAGTCGCAAATTTCAATTAACATTAATATCATATTCAGTTTTTGTAATGCTACATTTAATTATTATAATTTGAAGCTGAACTGCAGACGAACTATAGGTGTGTACGTATGTGTATGTGGGACAGACTGGCTGGCAGTCCATTACAAATTGGGTAACAATAAATTTAAGTAGTTTGTAGCCTTGACCTAGGCTTCCTTTTTGTCCACTATCTCATCAGAAATGGCGAGCAGCTGAACCTCCTCTTCTAACGACTTTTCTGTCTTAATCATTTTTATGCTCTCACGTGATGTAATTGGTGTTTCTGGTAGACCTGTTTCGGAGATAGCCGTTTGCTGTACTTGGTTCAGCTCGATTGCCTCCTGTTCCGTTTCTGGGAAATCTTGCTGATTCTGGGATTCCTGTATGTTGACCGCCTTCTGGCGATGGAAAAGATGCTTCCAATAGGTTGATATCGACGACTTCAATGTTGGTTTTGGATTTGGCGACGGCTTAGCAGAGGTACCCTCAATGTCCGGGTTGGTGCTGGTTGAGGGCTCGATGGACTCTGAAAAGTTACATTTTGTAGAGTTGCTTGAGTCAATATAATTTATCATTGTTGTCACCTGATTTTGAAGTGTTCTTCAATCGTGTCAATAGGCGATTAATGGTGCCCGGCTTAGCGGTGTCTTTGTTGACCTCGGCTTCCAGTTCGTTCCCATCCTCCTCAAAATTTTGCATGGTGTTGGCTTTTTTGGCAAGCTTAAAGAAGCGCTTCAGCGAATTGCTTTTCGGGCTGCTTGTGTCATTTTCTGTTCTACTATCATCAGTGGTTGGTACAATGTTCTCCGGCTCGGTAAGTGGTACATCTTGAAGGTTAGACATTGTGCAACCACTTTAATTTTTCAAATTTTCGTATTTTTATTCAGCTCGTTGACTTACGAAATAAAAATGAATGTGACTAAACAGATTACACAAACTGCTTTAACTTTCAATCCAAAGCATACTGAAAATCATTCCATAGCCATAATATCCTGCTGTTTACATTTGAAAATTGATATGTCTGCCAATTGGTAGTAGATTTCGGAACCGGCCAACATGTGTTAACGACAACGACATCGAATATGGTTTCGATTGATACGATATTAATTTTTTATTTTTCTCGCAACGATTGTTGGTGAATACCAATACTAATGCCAACAGGCGCCGACATCAATTCATTCAATATGTACCGTATAATACTCCTCGTTATTTTTTTTAGCCCATTGTTCCAATTGTTTTCTGCACATTCCTCCACATTCCTTTTCAAAAGTGGACCAGTGGCCACCAACAAAGCCGTTTGGTCTCGTTCCGAGCTGCCCTGTCAAAATCAGTTGAAGAAGTGGCGATTTCTGCTGTCGACACTGTTTCGTATAGGTTGTTATTACGATTGTACTACAAGTATTGTGTGCACATTTATTTATGTAGCTATATTGTGTACCAGCACTAGCAGAACAATGGACCATCGCCAACAGCGCTTATTAATTATTGATCTGCTTTTATTTGTAAGGAGTATTTTTTATTTAAACTGATTGCCTTTTAACGGTATGTTGCGCATGTATTTTATCAACGCTTTATATTCTTCAATGAATCGTTCTTAGCACATATTACGATACCTTAGCTTAATAACGAAAATAGCAGTTTAAAAGGCTAACTTGATACATCTTGGCAGGGATGCTTCATTTTAAAGCAATTAAAAATTTCGGCACAGAAAGAATTTAATTGTAAATTGATCATCTTGATCAAATTCGGAAATTACTAAGATATAGCGAATTTTTGATTCTAAAAAAAAATTATTTGTGAATGGCACTCGATCAGTGCAGGTCATTTTTTGTTCAAATGATATAAAGAAATACCACAGCCAGCTACGCTCAACTGGAAAATTCTCACTCATTTTTTCAAAAAAGTTGGGAAAATAGCAAACTATTTACCGGAATTGTTATACTTTACGTACCAGAATCGGATCCCTAATTGGCTTCAGTGTGTCAAAACACACAGCATTCGAGATTAAAGCATTCATTTTATAAAAGTACTTCACTTTATTTATGCACTTCACAATATCAAATTTAGGTAAAATTGTGAAATTTAAAACTCGTATTTAATTAAATGTTGGAGTTGAGCTTACGGAAGCATTGCAATAAATCATTAGTATAAAAAATTAAAAATGGAAATACGGGAATTAACCTCGCCAGGGAGCATCTGCTAGTGAGCCAACGAGTTTTTCTCCCACTCCAAGGAAAGTGTGAAAATGTCAGTGACAATGAAGTGAAGTTGCTTTTGCGTAGATATAACTGCCATGGAGGAGTTGAGTTTGTGGGATTGGGAAGGGGGTGCAATATGATGCCAAAAGGAAATGTTGCCTGTGGCATGGCGGCAAATTCATTGCCAACACATTCATAAATACCAAATGCCCCATAACAAGCAGCGGCAACAGCAGCAACCAGGAATACAACAATAATATCAACACCCCCCGGCCTACGCATCAACAAAAGGGCAGCAGTGAAGCAAGTGAAAACAATGGCAGCAGAAGCTGCAGCAGACCGCAAAATGTGTTGCATGCCCCCTGGCGCTGGTGTGGAGATGAAGTGCTTGCTGCTGCTAGAGTTGGAGTTGGAGCTGCCTCATCTGGCAAAGGCACAGTAGACAATCCTCACAGACAAAAGGCAGCAAGTGCATTCATTCATTGGCAATAACAATCAAACTGCTTCTGGCACTGGGCTGCTGTTGCCATTAAAGTAGCAGGAGAAACCTTTACAACCTTCACATCTTTCTCTCTCTCTCTCTTTCTCTCCCTCTCTCTGTCCCACTCACTCATGGCATTTATTGTTGCGCTTTTGCAATGCCATTCAACTTGCTTGTGCTGCCGACACAAGCAACGACAACAACTTCTAAACATAACCATTAAATGTTGTTGACTTTAATATTTCGTTGGGTCCGTTTTGTCTAATTTCAATAGATGTAATAAAATACTCGTTCTCTGTGGCTTTCCTCATGTGGGAAAAGTAAACTTCCAACCAGTCGGACTTTGATAAAGGTCATAAATTCATTGGAAGATAGTTCAGTTTGGCACTACTTCAAATCCGTTTTATAGAATTATAGTAGATTAGTGCGTCTCTGTTTACATGAAACCCCTTGCGATAAAGAGTTCAATCGCTTGGTTTATTGGCCCCTCAGCAGCAAGAAGAAGAACACCTAGTTAAAATAAATATTTTATGGATAACGATATCTGTATTTGTATTGGCGCATTGATAATGCTCTTTTTATTATTTCACACTTTCACTGTAACGCTTACGATATGTAACTCAATATCGAAAGAGAGAGTAGAGATATGAATGATAATGGGCATTGGTAAATTCCGTTGACCTTATAAGCGGACTTTGGTGATAAGAAAAATGCTTAGCATAATGGAAACAATATAGTCAATTGTAAGATGTGTTTAATTCGCAGAATACGTTTTTTTTATGATTTTCCGTCTAAGAACCTTTTAAGCTATATTATGTAATTTATTATATTTATTTTAAATTAATTCATTTGGGAACTTGAATAATTTACTAAATATATATAATTATTTATATGTTGATAATATTAATTTAAAGGGAATTGGTTTTAGCAACCAGAGAGCTAAAATGCTAACTCAAATGTTCAAATGTTAAATTTACACTATCATGTTGTCATAATTATTTTATGGCTGATATTGCTCTGTAAATATAGTCTTCGACTATAAGTTAACTCTAAATTAAACATAAATAAATGATTGCGTACATTCGGATTTACCCCATTTGCATTTGTGATCAAATGTCTAAAATATAATTGCGAGAATATTTATTTAGTGTAATGTATAGTGAGATGGCTTGTATCTAATTTATAATTACAGCTCAACATTATTAAATCAAATTGAAAACATTATTGGCTACTTTAACTATAACTGGGACTCGAACCCGGAACGCCATTCTTCGCTAATGTTTCGATTACGTAGCCAATCCATTTGTGGCTAAGTGTATTGATTTAAATCTCTGTAACTCAGATGCTTATATATGTTTTTCTTGCATGTTTACATTTACTTTACTTATTACCCGTTCACTGTTTGTGACACTAATGCTTAAGAGTAGAACCGTTGACAACAAGTTGCGGCTTGCCATCAATTTAATCAATTACTACCAGCCGTAATAAATTTAACCGTTGCAGGCGCCAACGAAGCTGTTGATTTCGATATCGGGAGAAGGAATCAAAAGAAACACAGCGCCACAGTGAACAGAATGTCAACAGTTTAATAAATAAAATCAGTCAGCACCACAACAGATCCACATCCAGCTCCAGATCCAGGGCCCCAAACTCAGACTTCAGCAGTGGGGACTGGCAGCAGGCGCGCGATCGCAATTAAAAAAGCCACAAGCACGAAACGCGATTGCAAGTGCGCGAGATCAAACTCCGGTTCAGATTTAGAGTCAGAGTCAGACTCAAAGTCAGAGTTGGGGACAGTGCAGGGTGTTCCAAGGTTGTTGGCAACATATGTGGGCATACTGAAAGAATCTTTGGCGTCGCGTCGTGTGCGACAGGAGCAGATTGCCGCTGATGATCAAAATCAACGCTGAAGTTTTATTTTTATAATTTTTTTGATAGTTGAGTCTGCTTGAAAAATATGATCGATTTATTATGCGACGAGTCGATAGCCACACGCTGACGTCTGACGGCAGCAACAAGCCCAACGACAACATGCCAAGGGACAGCTTCGAACTTCTTTCGTGGCCCACAGAATATGCGCGACATTGAGTTTCGAAAAGTAATGAGGCAACTCATTAATCATTTTTTTAATTGTGTGTGTGTGTGCAAAAATGCATCGTCTGGGGTATTATGTTGCTAACGTCGCAGCAGCATCAGCAGCAACAGTCGACCGCACTGACGGAATATTGGCAACATGTTGCGCTTGCTCCCAGCTGCAGCAGCAGAGTTTTCGAAGAACCTCTCGCTGCACAGTTGCCCCTCGCGTACCTCTCTGCCCACCGTTGGGGTTCTCACTGTGTTCAGCGTGTTTTTTTGGCGCACACTGCTTGATTTTGTTAACCTTTTGACCATTTGGAGTTATTTTTGTATGCTTTACTGCCAATTTGGTGGTCATTGGCCATTCACTTGACTTGCGCCTGTTGCTTGTCGGTTGTCGGCTGTCCATGTCCGATGTCTGCCGCTTGCTGCTTGCCAGTTGCCAATTGTCTGTTGTCTGTTGTCTGCGGTTGCTCTTTTGGCACACAAAGCACAATGTTTGACAGTTTGGCCGATTGCCTGGCCTTTACCTATATATACATCTCTCTCGCTCTCTCTCCGTCGCTGACTATGTTGCGGTTTGCTGTCGCGGTCGCGGTCAATTCCTGGCTTGTGGCACACACATGCGTCAGTGTGCACCGGCTTCGTAGAGTTTTCGGTGCACTACAATTATTTTGGCGTTCTTGACATTCAATTGGGGCTAATGTTTACCTTATGAGAAGTTATTCATTTATTTGATGTCTAGCATTTGGAATCCTCTTAAATAAAGTGATTTTCGTAGAACAAAAGTAAAAAGCACTGATATCTTATTTTGGATATAAAATTGAATAAATATGAATTTATAAAATCGCTAGCACATTCTACACTTTCATTTTAAAATTGTAAATTAAGTTAAATTAAAATTTTGATATGTAAATTTGTTCTATACATTTTTAATTTCTAATTTTAAAATATGGGTAGCAGAAAAATAAGAAATTTAAATTTTAAAATAACTTGAATCTTGAATTCTTAAATTCTTAAATCTTTAAATTTTTAAATCTTGGAGCGGGTCAATTGCCTTTTCTGGTCGTTGGATTATATGGTTGTATTGCCGTTGTTTTCTGATTTACCTGTGAGTTTTTGCGATGGATGTGACTGGTGTACAGAGGGCCACCAGACCCAGTTGATGGTGATGGAGTTACCTGCACTTGTCTCGCGCATTTGACCATCTTGTATGCTGTTGTTGTTATGTTGTTGTTGTTGTTGCGGTGTGTTGGGGCCATTAGCCTTCACTGGTAGGCACTCACAAGGCACTCGCAGACATAAATACATTTTTGAAAAATTGCAATTCTAACAAAATTTCTTCATTTGCTGCTGAACTTGTAGCTTGCTTGCAGTTGTTGGTAATTATTTATAGTTTCTGATGTATTCAATTAATTATGCAGATGTAGAAGGCTGCTGAATACTTGATGTATGACTTTACACACAGAAAATAATCATTTTTGCTTAATTTTTCAAGCAACTTGTCGGAAACTTATTTACCTCAGCAAATTTCGAATTTAGTTTGTAAATTAAGCACTCATAATTGAAAATTAGATATGAACGTGTTTTTTGCTGCTGCTTGTGAATCTGTACATTTAATGAATACAGTGGGTAATATTCATTTATTTAAAGGAGGCATTTGCTACTCAAAATTTACACATACACTTCCTACATTCAAAATGATATCGAATGTTTATTTATAGTTTTTAGATATTATTGAATTATGGAGTATTAAACATACATATTTTTATTATTAATATGAAATCTATGAATGATATATGAAAATATGAATAAATGTCAATTAAAAATGGGTTGGAATAAAATGGTGAATTTGAATTTGAATTTGAATATTAAAACATGAAAGCTGCATTATGGGATTCGTTTTCATTAGTAAAACCGGAAATAATCAAACTAAATTCACATAATCATAATTATAAATTAATGTTTATGATTATTAAAGCATTCAAGCATTGAATTCTTATATATACTCAAGAGAGTAAAATGAATTTTATGAATTAGAGTGAACTTGGATTCCTCATCTTATAAATTTCCCACGATTATCAAATTCTTCGGCTAACTCTTGATTTATGCACAATTTGTCTGCTTAAATTCCAATTGTATGCAGGTAATTACTATCAATAACCGCTTAAAGTTCATCACACTTTGATTGGTAATTAATTACGGCCACTGCAAAAAAAAACAACACAGTTGCTAACGGAGCTGCAAGTAATTAAAACTAACCGAGACAACTTAATTTTGAAGGTTGCTGTGGCCAATTCACCTATCAGCATGCATTTTTCCATGTATTAAAGTTTAAAGGCCAGCAGCCGAGGGGAGAATTACAGCAAAAAGTTTTTCTTATTTATTAAAATGTTTAAAATGGGTTGGTGGCCAAAAAAAGGTAGTCTGAAATATATTAAGCAAACAAGCGACGCTGACAGGCAACATAGATCGCCAGGCGAGCTGGGCCATTAGAAAGCGATTAGATAGCGATACAGATACAGATACCAGATACAGATATGTAGATACACATACTAGTACCACAAATACAAGACTTTGGTGCATATGTAACCCACGAGCTAAGACTAAGCCAAACAATGTCTGAACAGGCCAAACAATGGCAGCTAAACATGGCAAGTTAACAGTTTAATTTTGCAGCGCCACAGAGACAAACAAAAAATGCCGCTACATACGAAAAGCGGATGATTGCTCTGCATCTGAGAGATACGTAACTAAAGCATCGCTAAAAAGCCCGCTTAATCTCAGGACGAAACAAAAGCACAGCGCGCTTTGTTTGCAACAACCGAGCAGCAGCAAAAAAACACAACTGCAGATATCGCTCATTATGGATCTTGATCAATGAGCTGCTGTGTGAGGAACGCTATGAGCAATCCACAAAAAAAAAACCGCAAGCCACGCACAGGAGTCGAGCACAAAACAAAAGAGCTGGCTTGTCTTGGCGGAACAACAAGTGTTGCCGTAACAAAAAAGCCAAAGGCAATGGCCGTAGCAATGGCAACAACAATGAAGCCAATGCGCTCCAGTTTCCACCTCGCATCCTTTTCGGGTAATTTTGCATGGCACAGAATTTGCCAACATAAATATTAATAAGCTGAGACGCACTTTTCTGAGCGCTACCATGAATCATTTACATCCTGCACTGATAAGATGTATTATGTTCTGAATCCGCTTTAGATATTTACAGCTGATGTTTCCTTTTTAAATTATTATTTATACGTATAATTTAAGTTAGATACCTAAATAAATAAAAGATAATTCCCTTTACATCGGAGTATCGTTTTTAATGTGACATAAGCAAAGTATGAATGACAATTTTTGTAGGTTATTTTTCCTAATACACCCCCTGCTCATATTTGGCAACGCCAATGATTATTATTATCTTTGGTCTTAGTAAAGTAACTATTTATCCTTATTATAAAATAATTCTCATGCCAATTAGCTAACTAATAAAGAAAAATTATCGGCTATATTTTATTATGTTACGAAAATTTTACCTTTACCTAAAATAAAACATTTTTAATTTAAATAAAATTAAAATTTGTTTGAATCTTTATATATTAATATTTATTTGTATTTCTGTAGCGCCAAAATAATATTAGGAAATGGTTTGTATATATTGTTATTGAAATTAAGAAAATAGTTTTAATTTATCTAAACTGAAAATTTGATTGATTTTTTATTTAATAATATTTATTTGAATTTCTGTAGCGCATCCGGCGGCACACATTTCCCCACACTTTTACACATTTCATTAAAATAACAAAACATTTAATTAACGCACCATTTATGGCAAGCTTCAAATCGATCTCTCGTTTTTGGTGCGTGCAACATGGCAAAGATACAAAAACCGACACGGCTGCGGTTTAGGCGGCATTATAACAAGATCTAAAAAACCGTAACCGCAAAAGTTGTTTTGCACCTTATACATTTTTTTTTGCTGAAATCGTTCGATTTGAACGTCACTTTCAGTGACAGCTTCACTCTGGCTTTGTTTCAACAAAAATGACATTGAAAAGCATTTTAAAATTTTTTGAAGGGCTGGACGACATTTGCTGTTGTGGCTCAGTAGGCACACAAGTCGACATTTTAAAAAAACTTGTCATTGAAAATGTGAGCAAAGTAAGTCAATTCATATTTTTAGTCATAGACTAAATCAATGAAGCGGCCTCCAAAGAAACCACCTAAGCTACATGCCGCTTATGCAAAGTAGTTTTCTATGTCAAATGCGCAAAAATTTGTAACCGATTTGGTTGCATTATGTGCCATATCCATGCATATACATATGCATACGCACAACTTCTGAGCTGACAAACGGAACAATAATAATTTCCAAACACAAAACAGGCAAGCGAATTGGCCAAAAAGCCAAAATAAGAAAGAAAACTTTTCGATATACCGTTAACGGCGTATAACCCATCAATTATATTGTAATGATGTCTGACTTGCTACTTCTCCTGCCGCATCTTCAGAAATCATGGCTACAACAACAACGACAGCAATCAGCAGCAGCTGCAGCGAGGAGGCAACATGCTCATTATCAACGTCATCATCATTGGCGTGGCTGTGGCTAAAGTCGCATTAGAATGCCAGCCCATTCAACAAATGGACAGCAGTCCAAAAGGAACACTACTTATAGCACTGATGTGCATCGCCTGCCGTTTAACACAGTTTCTATCTTTGGCACTCGTTTTGCAACAACAACTGCAACTGCCACTGCGACTGGTCATCCTCCAGCATTTAAGTTTTCATTCGTATCTGCATTCGAGTGTCCACTAAATGTCAATTAAGTGGGTTTTGCCACGGTTTGATTTGCCGGTTGCCAACTGCCCAGCACACAGCAGCCAGCACGCAGCTTACTGATCTGCTCCACTACTAGTACCCAGCTAGTCTACCTCTACCTCCCACTCTTACTCTTACCCTCTCATTTTAATAAGATCAAAGTTGATGCTTAGAGGAGGCACTTTTTTGTGTTCACCTATGTTCGAACTGGTTCAGAGGGTTGTGACTTATTTTAATAAATGTAAAACACGATCACTTTACATTGTTTTCTTTCATGTGTTGATCCAATTTTTATTGTTTTGGTTACTTCAAATTAACATCAGCGTATGCGTTTGTATTTATATTATAAGCCTTATTTGCTAGCTTAACTTTGACTATTGATGCGCGTATCTATTTATGCCAATGCATAACCGTGACCGACAAGTGGTAAAACGAGAGTGAGTAAATTAGATAAAGTTGCATGTGCAAGGCAAAGACAAAAATTAGAGATGAGCAAGCAAATTACGTTATAAACTACGTTAGATTTTTATTGAATGTTCTGCTTAATTATTTGTTGGCTGCTGCTGCCTCTGACAGTTAATATATTTGTTAAAACTATATACAAATTTATGTCAATCTTGTGACTAATACTCATTTGATTTGACATTATCGCAAGTTCATTAAATATGTTATTTATTTATATTACTTGGAAAATTTTATTTATTTTTTTTTTTTAATATTTTTGATATTTTTTACCTACAATTCACAAAAAATTACAAATGTTTGCTGCTTTAATATAATTTTATCTACAGTTCAATAATAAATATCAAATTTAATTTTAAATAGTTGGTTTTTTGAATTGAAAATAATTGCTCCTTAAATAGCTTCTTATCGACAGTTGAATAAATACCTAATTTGTATTTTTTCGAACAAGTCTTAAAAAACAATGGGTTTAACAAAAATGTGTGAAAAATCGAACTTTTGATTCACACAAGTTGCTTAGATTGACAAACGCATTAAAAATATATATTCAAAAGTAAGTAAATATTTTGAATTCAAGGATATATTATTTTTAGCTGAGTGCTGAGTGCCCTCCAACTGCGATTTCAATTTGGCTCATACAAATACATAACATAATAGAAATAACTATAATGTGTACACAATCCGCTGTCTGAAATGGACAGCCTGGCCAGGCCTGGTCCGATCTGGCATGGCCTGGACTGGTCTGGTCTGGTCTGCGCTCATCCCTGAAACATGGTCATCATCAACTACGGCAGCACATGTGTGAGCCTTTCCCAGTAACTTGGATACGAGCATTGGCGGCTCTTTTTGTCTTTTGGCGTGACGCATGCGTAACGTTCGATTTGATTCAATACATGAATGCGAATTGCCTGTACGTGCCATCTATATAGTGTACAAATAGCCGATATCAAGGCACCAGCTGGTCGCTCAAGTTTGGCAAGAGTTGACGGATGCAGATGGAGTTAAACGCAAACTTTTGCCATCATCATTGTTCTTGCTTATCAAAAAATAGAGAGAATTCAAGACATGCATTTTTTTACTACTCTTCTACATACTTTTAAACATTGTTCTTTATGACATTCTCATCTATATACCAATTACTCGCCTGCTGATAGCATTTTACATTGATATCTTGCGCAATAACTTTCTAAAGTATAGTCCCAATCCCCATAAAAGTACACACATAAGTGCTAACCCGTTTTCCTGATGTCGACTGCTGAGTATTTACTTATTTGAGTACTCGCCAGCACTTGAATAACTCCGAGTCATAAAGAGACCGTCGACGCAAATACCATCAACCTCATCGATGTCAGTTGTGTTAAACGCAATTACTTTCAAATAAATTAAATACTAACGAGTCAAGTCGTTAGCGGATTCAATTGACATTGCAGCATTGACACATAAGTTTCGATGAGACGTTGGACTATTCAAAATCAATTAAAACTTTCATAATTAATAGTGCCTAATGAGAGTGTTGCCGGCAATCGAGTATGCAAATCGGTAACATCAGGTAATATCAATGTCAATGATTGCGATGATGGAGCTTGGGTTTCATAAGATCGAAGTCATTTTAATTGCAAAACCGATTGAAGAGCACTTGACTGTGCAGAGTAAAGAAACGAAAAGCATCACACACATAAACCAAAATCAAAATCCCAATCATTTAGGATCATTTTATGCACAAGAACTACTGCAAGCACATTATTTTACTATCATCAGCAGCATCATCATGATCATCAACTGAGGTTTGAGAGAAGCACATGCATCATGCACAACAAGGCTAAAATTGTTAATTGCTGGCAGAGTCGACTGGAATTGGTATTATTATGCACTACTGACAACAACAACAATAAAAAAAACTACTTGCAGCTGTTGTCGCCTATTATTGTTGTAGAGAGACACAACTTGTTGCTGGCATCATCTAAACAGCTTGGCAAAAATTATAAATAATTGCGCACTTGAAAAATAAAGCTAAAACGCAAATCTAACATGACAGATATTTTGAAGCGACAATGCGGGCCTTTAGTTTTAAATATTATGATTATGAGTCGTTGATTTTCCACTTCGTGATCATTGGTGATATAACAAAGACATATAACTACTTGTACAAAGTGCAAAGTCTATGAATGCAATTTACATACAATAGATTTGAGTGCGAAGCTCAATTCTAATCAACTAATTAAAATATACTTATATAGTATACAGTATAAGCAATTTCAAATTGTTTTCAGTATTTAAAAAACTAATTAACTCACTTGATAAAAATTAGTTTTAATAGCCAAGAAAAATATATTATGTATGTATATTTCATATTTATATAATTTTGGTTTTGTATAAAGCGAATATCTAATCTATAATGTATATTAAAGATAAATAGCACCGAAGACCTTCAACTCATTGAGTTTTCGCTTTAATTAACAAATTTATAATGTTAACTATTTACAAGTTGATATTTTGTATTTTATTTGATAATGTGTTTTTTTTTCTTAAGAAATGTTAGAAAAGATTTAGTCTTAAAGTAAGTGCAATTGATTGGAGTTGGAGAAGAAGGAAGATCCATGATGTGAGAGATTTGGACAATATCTTATAATATATTTGATATTAATGCTTAGCCTATTACTGAGACATAATTTTAAGAAAGCAGATGCTGTTAATACTTATTTGTTGTCTTCTATGAAGATTAAGTTGTCAGCTTGTCTTTTTTCTAATGTGCCACATCTTAGCCGCATTTTGGTCAACTCATCTTCTCAGGTCATTTCATTCTATTGCCCAGACCTCCCCAAGGCAAAAGAGTTACTTCGAAGTACTTTGCAAAAATATTTCACATTTCGTTAGATAGCTCGACAGCTCAATTGTTGCTGAACAACAACAAACCGCTGCAACAATTGCACATGCCACAAGGGAGGGCAACACTCAACAAGGGGCGCATGTGCAACTACAGTGGCGTGACTTCGTTGCTTGATTGTCTAGGAACGCAAGAAAATACTGGAAAAGTGAAGGTTACCCGGCAGCCAAGATGGGAAAAGCTGAAAAGCCGACTGCGATGACAACGATGACAACCGACAACATCGTTGGCGGGGACTACAATTAATGCTCTAATAAAGCCAAAGAAAACATGCAGCAGTTGCATGCCGAGATTGTGGCAGATGAAGCCCCAACACCGATTGCATCTTGCAGCAATCTGCAGACAGTCGCTGAGCGAAGTTCCGTTAATAATGTTGTCGAAACGCTGTGCGTTGATAAGTGCTCTCGTTTTGACGCTTTATTATGTGGGCGTGGTCGCGACTGAAGATGATCAAACAGACTTTGTGACACTGGGCGAGAAAAAGAGTAGGCATGGCAGCAGTGACGCCATAAGGACCACAAAACGTTTGGGTGGCTTGGCCATCGAAGGAGTCGGCTTTCATTATACGTTGCGCTATCAGCCGGGTATGCGACCTCAGAAATTTGCACAGCAGCCAGAAGAGGGGGAGCCACCAGAGCCAGAGCCGGCACCCATAGACCCTGACCCTACAGACGCTGAAGGTCCTGAGCCGACCATTCCAATGCGTCCGACTATCATGGAACCGTCGACTGATGTGCCTGGAACAGCACCCTCTACGGATATGATGCCCACGCCAAGTAGCACCGAAATGATGCCAAGTCCAGGTCCAACGCAAAGACCCTCAATGGTGCCGCCAGTGATGCCAACTCCTTCCAGCACACGCACCTCCATAATGCGGCCACAGACGTTCTCTGGAAAATTGGCGCAAAAGCTGAATCAGCTCATCCATGGCTCTGCGATTGAAGCGAATCTCATACTTAAGCAGCCGAGCGCACCCAAATCCAAGGGCAAAGGTTTCCTCAGTCTCTTCGAGGTGATCAAGTTCCCCAACACCAAGTGCAGCGTCTCCATGGGCGACATACGCACCATGGAGGGTGTCTGCTATCATGAGTTCGAGTGTAAGAGTTTGGGTGGCATACCCACCGAAAGCTGTGCCGAGGGTGTTGGTGCCTGTTGTATCTGTAAGTATGCATTGCATGTGTGCTCATACGCACCATCAATAAAGAGTGATCAAGTGCTCAAATGATCAAGTGATCAAGTGGTCATGTGCTTCATTGTGGCTTATCAAGTGCTCTGGCTTAACGGTTTTCGCTTTCAGTTGTTAATGGCTGCGGTGATGTTACCAGCCAGCAGACCGTGTACTTCGAGAGTCCCAACTATCCGCAGCCAGTGCGCGAAATGATGATCTGCGTACTGATCGTGAATGTCAAAAAAGGTGTGCAGCAGCTGCGCCTAGATTTTCAAATGTTCGAGGTATGTACATAAACATATGGCCGTACAAATATATATAACAGATACATTAACAGTCGCTTCGATTATCGTGCGTCCCTTTCACAGAAAAATCTTGTGCCTGATGATAGTAATGAGATTAATATGACAAAACGACTATAAAATTACAATAAATAAATTTGTACTTTGTTCAGCAATAAAAATGTATAGTCGTATTATCATTTTATAGTCGCTTTGTCATTACTCTGATACCAATAACTCATACCATTTGATAACAGGTGCTAAGAACATGGCGGGTGTAGCCAATGAATACCGATCTTTGAAGAAGGTTCCTAGCCTTTCAAATTGCGGTAGATATAAGCGTTATTGAGTGTTGGGGGCTGGAGTGGACGTGGCTGAAAAAATATTATAGAAGGTTCCTAGTAATCTTCCCTCCAATTTTAGTAACTGCAGATGTTAAAGTGTGGAAGATATAAACTTATATCGTTTTTGGGGACGGGAGCGGGCGTAGTCCAAAATTTCTTTTCCCGAATTTTTGTAGGGTGATACTATTTATATGCCTTTTATATTTGGCGGCTCATGCTTTCAAATTGTGTGAGATATATAGTTTTATCAATTTACATAAGCAAGTGTAACGCTTAGAAATATATAGTCTGAAAATGAGGTTAACAGGAAGTTACATTCTAAGTTTTGGTAAATTTATCTTTAAAATTGTGGCAGATATGCATTTTTATCGATTAACACTTTCCGAAATATTGGCTTTTGGCGACTATGTGCGCAGGTGTGGGCGTGGCAAACAAATATTATCTCATCTTAAAGGCGGCTACCAGTAAAATATCTTCCAAAGTTGAGGGTTCTAACTCAAAAACTGCAGAGGACTGGATGAGGCGGAGGTGGGCTTGGCATACGACGATCTTTGAAGGACATCGCCAACAATATACCAACCAATTTTGGTTACTGTACCTTACCTTAAAACTCTGGGTGATATGTCGCTTTATCGATTTGCAAATATCAATTTTATCGATTTCATAAACTACTCCAACTTTAACATTTTGCAAGTTTCAAGTTTTTGTCCCTAAGGGGTCGAAAAAAGTTTATTCATACAGGCGGACAAATGGGAAGACAGTATGACCAACATTGCACAACACCAATGTTTGCGTTATCAGCTTTTTGATAGCTTCATTTTCCAATTATTAACACAAAGTTATTTCTAATAAGTTTTAGAGTTATAAAGTTTATTCCAATAGATGATGAGGCCAACGCTAAGCCTTTTATTCACCCTAAAAGTAACTAACACGATGGCTCAGCCAAATGAAGAGTTGTAGCTACCGCTAAACATTCTCAATAACGAGAGTAAATAGTTGAGCTAAATAACTGATTTGCTGCAGCAACCGGTATATAAGCGAACACCCTTTATCTAGAGAGAGAGAGAGAGCTGCACAAAGAAAGCGCTGTACTATAAGAGAGCTGCTAACGCGGGCTGTTGCAGCTCAAATTGCACTTAACATAGTGTGGATATCCAATTAAGATTAACAATAAGCTATTTATATTAACCCACGCAGGGCTCCAAATTCAAGTAGAAAATCAATTCATTATCAATATAATACCTTCGGTATCAGAGTTTAAATAGACCCAGATAAGCAATCTGTTCCTGTCGCACAAACTTTTCACTTTCAATAACATCTATAGCTCAACTCTAAATAGACGTAACCTGATTTACATTAAAATATATTAAACTATTAAAATTCGGTTTTTGCATAACATCCAAAAAATTAGGCATACAATCGATTGCCTTTTCATTAATAAAATGTCTTAAGCAACTCCCCCATTCTGAGCTTCATTATTTATTTATTTATTTATTAAATGTGGTATACAATTTTAAAAAAAGTTTTATGCAACAAAAATTGTTAATTAAAATGCAATTCACAAATCATATGATTCAAAATTAAAAGTCAATAATGTTAATTTGAAATTTAATGTAAAGAACAATAAAATAAGGGATTCATTTTATTATAATGGAAAATGGTTCAACATTTATTTCAAGCATTGAGGAAAACCAGAAGCAAACACCAACCTCACCAGTATTTTTTAAATGTTAGTAGCTTTGTAATAAGGAAAGTAAAAAATAAAGAAAGGCAGGAGCTAAAGAGAAATAAAATATAAGAAAATCTTTTGAGCCTGTGGAATAAAATGAGTTTACAGTTATGCTTCTTTGTAAAAACCGATTGAAAATTATATTATGACTACGTACATAATTATAGTTCGGTGATAATTTTGTTTCTGGATTGTTACTTTAATTTGCAAACTCTTAATTTTACATATGCAAGCGATATTATTTTTCCAGCTTAGTCGTCCCACAAATGGCGATTGCCTTGATGATCAATTCATCATATCTGGATATAACGCCAATTTTAAAATACCTATGCTCTGTGGCATTAACACAGGTCAACACAGTAAGTACATAAGTCACCGATCAGCTGATTTTATATTGATGCTTTAATTTGCTATTTTAGTTTATGTACATGTTGGTGACTCCAGTGAGAACAAGATATACCTATCGGTGTTTGTCAAGGTCTCTAGTGGCCAGCGATCGTTTAACATCAAGATCAGTCAACTGGAAGATGATCTTGCGCCTATGAATTGTCTGCAATATTTCAGCGGTGGTGATGGCATAATCAAATCCTTCAACTACGATGTGGATGGCAGTATTGTGGAAAGTCGCGAGGCAACGTACATGGTTAGTAGTTCCCAACAAGCATATGCATATATGGTATTTATGTATCTGTCATTTGTAGAATAATATGAACTACGCAGTATGCTTGGCACGCTCCAAGAATGTGTGCAGCATTAGCTACAGTGTCGAGCAACGTGGTGGAGATCAGCCCGACTTTCAGCTCGTCAACAAGGATGAGGGTAAGCTCAATTTGTTGTATAGTTGAATTTAAGATTTTAGTAGTCGAACTGTTCTCAGCTGAAAATGATCTGGTGAGCGATGGCCAGGCTGGCGCTGGCATCTTCAATTGCCCGGATGACTTCATAGCCATCAATTCGGTGCGTCTGTGCGGGGAGAGACTGAACGATGGCACCGAGAACGAGGATTTTACAATGCATGCCATAGTGAGGGACATTGCCTCCGGTCCCATTGTGCTGCCCTTTCGCACCGATGCCGAATATGTGGGTCGCGGATTTCGTCTGCTCTACAAGCAGGAGTTGTGTGTCTGACATGGATGCTACGGTTGTGCTACGGTTATGGTTACATTTACTGTTACTGTTCCCATATGCCGTTGTTTGCATTAAAGTTTTTGGAATATGTTACGCTTTACTGCGAATCTCGATTCGACTGCAGGGCGAATGGACTGGGTTGCTATGGGAAAACTTAACATGCATGCGATCATTTCCGTTCCCAGTGCTGTGTTAATGTGTTTTATGTATTTTAGCGTTTTGGTGGCTTAGTTTTGGCACCGCCCACCCGCTGTTGACTGGGCGGTCTGCAGTCGGCAAGTTCGTAGTTCACAGTGCTGTGCGCGTTGGTGTCGGTTGACAGGTTTATTTCCAGATTTTCATATCTCGCCTTGCCGAAACTATGACGAAATCTATAACTTGCCGCATCGTAGTCGTCGAAGTTGCATTTGGAGCTAAAGTCCAAGAGTCGCAGTCGTCGCCAGGGACGTCGTCGTGTTGGTTTCTATGCTTAAATTTGTAATAAATTTGATTTTTTCCTTTCGATTGCGAATTTTCATTGTTCCTTTTGGTCGTCGTTTGATAAAGTCACAATTAACCCACGCCTTTTTCGTAGCGGTACTCTTACATATATTTGCATATCATTTTGATTGTTTGGATCGCTGTCTGCGCCGCTGACATGGTGATGACTAAAAGTGTGCAGCACCACCATCACCACTGGCAAACACCACAACAACAAAAACAACCAGCAATCATAAAACACTCAACAACAAATATTGCATGCAAACGCTTTGAAGTTTGTCATCAAATGGCGTCTAAAGCCATGCGGCACAGTGGAGCAATTTAAAGTTTAAGGAATTATTATTCTTCGAAGGGCTACCATTTAGCATTTGCTCAACATTAATTTCTCTTAAATTATATATATACATATAATGTTTTTTTTAAATAATTTTTTTTTTTTAAAACTCACAAATAATGCTTTTTTAATTAGTTTGAACTCAAGCACAGTATTCAAATATGTGGCTCGATTTCTTGCATTGCATTTTACAGTGCTTAGAGCGCTGCGACTCTAGTACAAGTAAATAAAACCGTAATGTCGAAAAGTATAAAATAAAAAGCCCTTCGGGGCGTAACGTGCACTACATTAGAAATTGAAAATCCACAGACAACGACGACATCGGCCAAAAAAGGAAAACATGAGAATTTTTTTGCCATGCAATGGAAAGTCGCAAAGTGGCCACAAAGCCAAATAACGCTGGATATTAGAAATACAGAAAAAAGGAGAGGAAAAATCAAACCTTCGGCTCTTTAGTTAATTTTGAGGAGAGTTATAAATATTTTTTTTTTTTTTTTTTTTTTTTTGTGAAGGTTTGAGGGGAGTTCAACTGCCACAGAGCGTGCTTGGCAACGCCTTTTGTCACAGTTGCGACCGACTCGTCGCTGTTGTCTGGCGGATTTAACAGCGCTGTTGGGGGTGTGCGATAGTGAGATCTGTTGCAACATTTGTGCATTTGCATAAGTTAATCAATTCGCAACGAAGCAAAAGGTGAAAACTATGCGGTTGTCGGGCTTATCAGATCTTAATCGCGCTGTTAACTATCAGCAATCAAGCCAAATTAATGTTGAAAATGTCCGTTGAACGGTAATCGCTTCATTTCTTTTAATTGTCAGCACAACAACAACAATAGAGGCTGACAGCGGGCACAACATACCCAATACAATCGCCGCTGGCGGTCAGTTAAGACATTCGAGGCGGCATACCGTAAATCACAATCTCAATCGCAACAACAACAAGCAAACAAGAAACGCTAATGCATTAAAATGCCAATAAAATTTTGACAATACATTATACAAATGCTGACTTCATTAAATCGCATTGCGGCGTTGCGGGATTTTAATTGCATGGTTATTGATTTAAAACGCATTCAAAGCTGCTGCCAAATTGATTTCGTCTTAAAACAGCGATTAGTTAGGCGATCACTTTTCTGTGAAGATGGTCGAGTGCGAAACCTTTTCTCAACACTACAAGAGCATATGGAAAACACCCTCTAAATGATCAATTAAAAATCATTTGGCCTCTGTTTGGCTATTACAATTACTTATGCGCCATTACAACTACACCCTTTAGCGAAGACCTGAATACCCAGATACTCAATGTTGCTTACCTAACTCATCAACCAATGACCGAATCCTGCTTATTCGCTTATAAATATGGTATACAGAGTATGTTGCGCTTGTGCAATGTTCTTCATGCTGCCTGTGCGTCTGTAAGATCACAACTTTATTCGACATTCGACGAGATATAGCCTTTTAACTTGGAACTTATACTGCTCTGTGCCAGAAACAGACAAACTGATAAATTGAAGTCGAAAATCGATAATCGCAAATCGATAACAAAATCTGCTACAATTTGTAAGCTAGAGCCACTAAATTTTGAAAGTGTTTAATGGAATGACCACACCTCACAAAACCGATACATCTGTTGGTGTAAATCGATAAAGCCATATATCTCTTAGAATTTGAAAGCTGGAGTATCCAAATTTGATATTAACAACCTTCAACAATTCTTGGACCACGCATACTCCTCAAAAATTCTCAAAAACCTATAAATCACGCAATTTTAAAGCTGCAGTTACCAAACATGGAAGGAAGATTCTCCATAATTTTTTCAGCCCACTCCCGCCCTAATATTTTCCAAATCCCATTTCTAACATAATTTAAGAGCTACAGTTACCAAACTTGGAAGGAAGGTTATATCTACAGCAATTTGAAAGGCATACTTGGACAGTATTTCTGGGCTATTCCCTGTTCTTTGTTACCTGTTATTCGCTGGCATTACGTATGTTATCAAAGTATTTCGTTATCGGTTACGCCTGACTGCAACGTTCTCTCTTGTTTTTACTTGGTGTATTGTGCTCTGAAGTATGGAAGTAGAACCAAAATAAATATTACCATCGATGTCTGTATGTATTTAAATTAAATACTATAAAGATGAGTTTTGCTGATGCTCTCCAATTTAAAGTTCTTCACACGTCGTCTTAAATCGTACGTGAAAAGTGAGAATAGAAAATACGACTCAAGACCTACCCTAGCTGTGCTTAATCACCGTTACTAAATTTATCGTCGATGCTTATTTTTCGGTTATATAATGAAGCAATTTTCATACCTGCTGCATTCTTGGGCTGCTTGTCTGCAATTAATTTATTTGCCTGCTTGGCAGTTAATCATATGACTACGACGTCGTCTTTCCCTTGTGAAGGGCCTTTAAGCCTCATGGGGTCTTCGCTCTAAAGTCTCCTATCGACTGCAATTTTCTATAACTATAAAATATTGGCACCCCATCGTAATTCAATATAATTAGTCATTGTAAACTAATGAAATGTCTTGCGAGGCATTTATGAGCTTATCAATTGATTTGGCGAATTGCTGGAACCACTAAGTAAACAATATATATAGGCGTCAAATCAACAAAACGATGCATCAGGCAGAAGGCAATGAGTCAAAATTTGAAGGCCTCAAATCACTTACTGATAAGAAAGTGCTTGTAGCATGTATACAGAAATATTAAAAAAAATTAAAATTAATAATTAAAAAATTCATGTAGTATTATTATTATATACTATTTGGATAAAATTTTTCTAGGCGACTAGGAGATTCTATATCTATCGAAAATACAATCAGAAAAATAAATCGTTTTGATGTTTTTGGCTCCAAGGAAAATATATCTTTAAAATAGAAAGGAGTGTTGTTCTCTTACTAAAAACTGGAGTTTTTCTTTTTTTAATTGCACGACACATTTTTACACACCTATGAAATCACTTTAGGTAGTTTATAAATTCATAAAATGTAGCTTAAATAAATTAACAGTTTTTGAAGCCTTAACTATGGGTTCGATGCTAAATTCTCTATAATAAGGATTTGCCTTATTACTTTTAGAAATATTTATATTGCTATGAGTCAAGCTAGTCGCTGTAGACTGGAGCGAGGTTCCGCATAGGGATCGGATACGCATATGGATTCTGGCTGCACTGAAAGAGTCGGATCAGGTGTTAGCTATGGTGCAGAGATGCAACTCCGCCCTCTCCACAAATTATTGAATAACGATTGAAACAGTCAAGGGTGACTTAATCTTTGCCTTCAGTCCGTAAAGATGTACGAGTCGGATGCAGCTGTAGGTGGAGACTCTGTCGACAAACCTCTCTGGAGATCGAAACACCCAAGGACGAGCTGACGCGTTGACGCTGACTCCTAGAGGCCATGAGTTGCGAGATAGACGAGGGCGACTTTTCACTGTCCGATGAGGAGCACAGAAACCAGACGCTGGTGGGGTTAAAATCCAAAAATGTCACTACGACTTCTACAGGTAACCTCCACCACTGAAATGCAGCATCCGCCGCTCTGATGCTCCGTATGACTAGTGGCGGAGTGGATATAGCACTAGTCTAAGAGTCTTGGGTAATTGGAGACAAGGATAGTAGCGACAAACACAAGCTCATACCAGCTCTAACCGAAGGTAAAATAAGAACCCGCATTCTTGCGAAGAAACACCTTAGTATTTTTCTACTTCATAATTTTAGCCACGGCGATAATACAGCAGTAAGCCTGGATTTCCAGTCAGCTCCGATAAGGATACTCTATACGTACATAGTGCTGGACCACCACCAGACGATATAACAATATCTCTCACCCTTGAGTGCGAGAAGAACAAGATCGGCCTCATTGTAGGCTGTGATGCCAATGCTCACCATTCCCAGTGGGGTAGCACGGATACAAACGAGAAGGGTGAGTCGCTCTTAACCTACATTCTTAATACTAACCTTTTAGTCTGCAATACGGGATCCCACTTTTATTATTAAAAACAAAAAAGAGGTCATGGACTCGACCCTTATCTCACACTCTATGAGTGATCAGTTAACAGGTTGTAGAGTGTCTGAAGACCACTTCTTTTCTGATCACATGTACGTAGAATTTGAGCTTTCATAAGGCCTTCCAAGACCATTTCACTTCTTAAATCAGAACAAGGCGAACTGGCAAACCTTCAAAAGAAAGCTAGATCGAACCCATTCGGAACACTCTCCGAAAGGCCTTGATAATTTCGAATCTCTGTAATCTCACAGACATATTCACAATAGCATGCAATAAGGCCTTCAAAGCAGCTTGTTCCATTAGCAGGCCGACGCCCAAGAATAAGCTTCCATGGTGGACACATCAACTAAATGTTAAAGTTGTAGGTCTCTTTTCAATACTGCAAAATCGCAAAACAATTATCATCACTGGTCTCAATACACGTCCAGTCTGGAGGATTACAAAAAAGCCACCAGACGGACTAAAAGGAAATCATGGAGAGATTTCTGTACAGATATAGATTCATTTAGTGAAGCCGCGGGGCTTAGAAAAGATCTATCGAAAAACAACACCACACTAGATTATCTGCAAAAAAATGATAATTCATTTTGGGTCTACAGTGAAGAGTCACTAAACATCCTCGTTAAGACACACTTCCCAAGCTGCTCTGAAGCGCCTTCGATGTACTCTCAAGAGATATGTCTGTAGAGGTACACCCCATGGGGATGTCCTGTCACCTCTTCTATGGAACCGATAAATGGATTGCGGCGTGACATGGAGGAGACCGGCTGCCAAACTGTTGCATATGCGGATGACGTTGTGGTAATCTTCAGAGGAAAGTACTTCCAAACTCTAAGCGACATAATGACTGGTAAACTAAAAATACTGTAATTTTGGGTACATAAGTGTGGATTAGGCATGAACCCCCATAAAACGGAAATTGTTCTTTTCACAGGAAAAGTTCAAAGGTCTTCCTCTTGTCCCTCCAAAACTAAGTAACGTAACTCTCTCTTTTACTGACAGTGCTAACTTCCTAGGGTTGATACTGGATATTAAACCAGACTGGAAGATTAATACCCAAATACCGGCGAGAAAGGTAACAGTCGCTTTATACACGTGTAGGAAATCGAATGCCTCTTGCTACGTGAAGTTCATTATAAAGGAAGAAAGTATACCTAAGTCGAATTAATTATTAATTAAGTGGTGAAATGCAAATTGCGGTCGCATAGTACACCAAACATGGCCCAATATTAACACAAAACACAGTACATATGTAGCTGTGTAAAATAGGACACTGATTAGTCGGTATTCATGCCAATAGACTCCAGGTGCCGTATAATGAATTCCGCAGAAGGTGTAAAGAAGAGGAAGAAACTGGATCTAAGGATTTACACGATGGCCTATGCGTGTCAACCTTCAGATTGACATTCGTTTAACCTAACCTAATCTAAGAAATATATATACATTTGTGTTTTTGAAAAAATAAAAATTGTAACTTTTATAAACATTATTTTTGTTATATTTAGAAATTTTTAAAAAACCAAAACAATATTTTTATATTTTTCATCACGATTTTCATTTTATGAAGATTGTCTACATTTAAGCTGATTTTTTTCAAAGCGTACTAGTATGAACAATTACTTGTTGATACTTTGCAGGCAAATTTTATATTTTCGCATCGCATATATTATAGATCTCATGTTCACTTTCTGCAAACCTTTAGCGCTACCATATAAATAGAATAGCAAAGTGGCTGAGCTTCATACAGATACATATGTATGTAGGTATAAGAAGGAAACAACTGACACTGGCAGCATCAAGCAGTGATTTTATGACTCACGCTTGCGGTAAAACCTCATCAAACTGGGGTAACAAATCGCGCAAAGGTTGTGCTAGTGTTAGTCGGCTAAATACAAAACGACGGAGTAAGTGCAACTTCACGCCGTAATTAAACTGTCTTTGGTTGTGTGCTGTACGAGCGTTAAAGCAGTAACCCGTCCAAAATTTAAACAGTGCCATTTAAAGTTTCGATTAGTTTACATAATAGCCCCATATATGTACGTGCACTCTGCTATCTTACACATCGGATATGTATGTGTGTACCTATGTTTACGTGTACATATGTATGTATATATGTATTTATGTAGGTACACACTTTTGTCCATTTTCACACTATTTTCTAAAAAATTTACGATTCTGTTCGACTCAGCGCGATGCCGTGAGTTTTATTACCGCACTTTTAGATTTTTTCTTGCGGAGTCCGCGCTGTTGGTCTTAATGCTTACCTATTAATGTGCATTTGCACAATACGAATGATATACAACAATCGAGCTTTGTCGATTATAAAATAATCTTGATTATGAAATTAAATATAACATGATATATGAATATTGCACATATATTTATATACATTATATATATGATAACTGAGCACTGTTGATGTTTATTGTATTCTTATTATCTATAGAATTTATCAAGTAAATGTTCATAACACCCAAATAAACATCAATGCGTACAGGCTATAAATTCAAAGTGTTCGCCACTGCTCTTACCTCAAGGAGGCCAGAGCATTGTTTTATGCTTGACTTATTTGAAAAATTTAAAATACGTTAAGCCCGGAGCAATTTAGAAGCGGCTACTTGTATATTATTTAACAAATATAACTAGTTAAATGCGAGAAGTTTAAAAAATATCTGAGTTGTGTATAGCAATGTATGCATATAATTATGTATTCTGTTTCAGTAATAATGTCAGTGATTTTTTGGAGTCTATTATAACATGTAACATGTAAGAATGTGGTCGTCGGGTATCTTACCTTATTCTAAAAAATCCAATCACGTTGAAATATAGAATATAATGGTTGATTCCGGCACATATCTACACATGTGGAAACAGCAACCATAATCTTAACCACAAAACCCAACAAGCCCTCCCACAAATTTCATCGCGTTGGAATCCGCAGAAGGAAGCGCCTCTGATCGCATAAAGTATTTATATATTCTTCATCATGATCAACAGCCGAGTCGATATAGCCATGTCCGCCTGTCTGTCTGTATGAACAAGCGGATCTCAAAGGCTATAAGAGCTAGAGACTTAAAATTTTGAATATAGGTTTTCGTATTTCCAGCGCAGATCAAGTATATTTGATCGTTAACTGCCTCCGTTTCTCGAATATCCATACATTTCGATTTCCAAAAGCAACAAATGCCCCAATCTAAATCTTCTTATTAATACATAATAAAGCAAGCCATTGCCTATAAATGACAATATGAACTAAATGAGACGCTATTTTTTATATTACACGAACGAGCATTAACAAGCAGCATTATCAAGTTCATTCCTTGACATTGTGTAAGTACGTTATTCCATTCCATCCAAGACTGTGCAAATTCCATGAGTAAATAAAGAAATACCGAATGAGAGGAGGAACCATATTGTTTCATAATAGGTAAACAACACCGAAGCTACATCTTGTTGAAATTACATTATCTCTAAATTAATTTATTTTGTTACTTGATACCTGATCAATATAACTAATTTGTTCAACCAACTAAGTTGGTTTATGAGTTCGAATCAAATCTAAACGGCAGCGGCTTTCAATCGCATCATGTGGAGAGTTCCTAAGACTCAAACGAAAATTCTGACTAAAGCAGCAATCGTTGAAAAATACATTTTAAAATTATATTTGTGCAATCTGTAAACTACAACAAATAAAATATCAAAAATCTCAAATCAAAAAAAAAATAATAGTTCAAATGCAAAACGATATTGTATTTTATATTTATTTGTGTTCAAAAATAAAGCAAAACCTTCAAAAAGGTCGCAGCAAACATCAAAGTGATTATAGGCGAGAATGCACAGGAAAAATTCCACCAGGTCTACGTGAAAAAGCCGACAGTGCCTTCAAACAAGGAAGCCACAAAACGCGCCGTGATCGGCGACCTGCAGAATCGGGCATTAGCTCGTGAAATAACCACAAAAAATGTGGCCTACAAAGAACTGAAGATGTGACCAAGCTGCGCGCCGCTTTGACCATCTTCAATTGCAGTCAAGAAAAAGGTGTTGTTGCCTCGTGCACAGCTCAAGGAGACTAACGCTCCCGTTCAGCTGAGAAAGGAAACTATTGACTTGGACAGGCGGCCAAAGTTGCGCAACAACGTGAAACAGGCAACAGCAGCTGAAGCAAAAACTGCAACAACAATAACAGTAGCCCTGTCCAGTCGACGTCTGGATGAAGTGGAGTATAATGATTCGGATGATGGGTAGAATCTGATTTTGGTCACTGAATACGTAAACGACATTTACGACTATCTTAACGGGGTGGAGGAGCAGCAGCCCATCTACCCGGATCACTTGCAACATCAGCCGGAGGTGTCATATAAGATGCGATTGTATCAACGAGGTGCATTTGCAGTTCTATTTGACAGCGGAGACCTTCCACTTGGCCGTCGCATTTATCGATCGCAATCTGCTGGTGGTGAAGGAAACCAAATACAAGAATCTACAGTTGATCGGCGTCTCCACGCTGTTCATAGTCACCAAATGCGAGGAGCTCTTTCCGCCGGCCATGTGTGACTTTGTCTACATTACGAATGACACGTACACGGCCCACGAGATCCAGAAACTGGAGCTGCTGATACCCAAGGAGGTCGATAACAATCTGTCACATCCATTGCCCATCCATTTCCTGAGGCGCTACTCAAAGGGAGCCGGCGCTGATGATCATTATCATGCCATGGCCAAGATCTTCTCAGCCAGCCTCAACTACTATCTGGCCAGCTATAAGCCCTCTGAGATTGCGGCTGCTTCGCTGTTTCTGTCGCTGCACTTGCTCAATGGCAATGCTCGTGCTCCGACGGACTTCAATGACAGGCACTGGACACCGACGCTGGTGCACTACTCGAGATCCACTGCTGCCCATTTCCGCCCGATTACGCAGTTTTCAACAACTATCCGTCAAACAAGTTCCACAAGATCGCAATGAGCACGGAGCTGTGTGGTCCGCTTATGGACTCGATTATAGGCAAGAAGTAGAATACCCCACCCACATGAATTTAGACGCACTCAGTTCTCAGTTCAGTTTAATTTGTTTTCTATTTAAATTTGTGTAGTTTTCGTTCTCGCTTAATTTATTTGGTTAAGTGTGAACAATAAACATCATTTATTATGTATGCGTATAATTTTGTCCTATGTATGCGTCTGCATTTTTTCCTTGGGGATGATCATCCCCGTCCTAAACGCTTATTGTAATAAGTTACTCTTGCTCATTGGTGTTTTGACGTGACAAACTATTCTAGATTCAGAAGTTCCGCAACCAAATAAGTAATACAAGTTGTTTCAATAATCTTAAGACTTCACTTGTTGAAATTCATATGAAGCTTACATGAGTATATCAGAGACGACCCGTTTTGTTACTCCAATTTGCAGATGCAATCTTCAGGAAATAAAAATAATTTCTTCCATATGCTCTCAAAGATTGACGGGTCAAGCAATAAATGATCAAATATCTAGCGACTTATCATTTCGCTTAGAATAAAGGCAAAGCTGCAAACATATCTAATATTCCATCTTGCGAGTAATGGGTATTTTCCTGCATTTAACCTGCATTTCCCGCTCTGTAACCATTTCGTCAAAGACCGTTGGCAGTTCGTTATCAATGCCAAAGTCAGATTTACAATCTTAGATATGGCGTTATGCAGCCAAGAAAAATTAATTTTTTTCTAATTAATAAACTGTGTTGCATCTGACCTTCTCCATTTGAAATTTCCTGCTATGAGGTTTAAGCTTAGCTACTTTTTCAAACATTCTGCGGAATATTTACATATTTCATTTATTTCTGTTGAATGTTTGATTGATTCTAAATTCCACTTAGAAAAAAAACCTGCTCTTTCATTAACAACTTACTCGACTAGTTCCGAAATTTTAAATAGTTTTATGCTTTTGTAGGTATGACCACCATACTATAACCCCATATAAAAGGATTGATCTGATGATTGATGTGTAGTTAGTGGAAATATAAAACCACAAGAGGATAAATTTTGTTTTCCGTTGTAAAAGAACAAGTTCTATTTTAGTGGAATTTAATCTGAACATAGTTGCCCAGGATGACAGTATTTATACTTTGATACCGAAGGCTTTGTGCAATGTGCGTTATGCTATCTGTCTGTCTGTCTGTCTGTCTGCCCGTCTGTATGAACACAACTTTTCGACACCCTTAGAGATAGAGACTTGAATCTTGGAACATATATTGGTCTGTGCCCGCGTCAGACAAAGTGTAAAAATTGGAGTGCTACCTCCACTAGGTGGCTAGGAAATCGATAAAATCGATATTCGCAAATCGATGAAGCCACAAATTTCCCTCAATTTTAAGGCTACAGTCACCAAATTTGGTTGGTAGGTTGTTGGCTATGTCAGGCTTCCTTGTGGCGTGCACACATATGGCGTGTGGCAACTTTTCAATACTTCGCATCTCCAATAAAATCCCATAAATCAGCACATCATTTACTTTTATTTTCATGAAATTCATTTGATTGTTATATTTTTATAATTGTATTAAGGTTTATTAGTGTTTCACCGAACGAACCCATAATCATAAGAATAATCTCCGCTGTCACTTCCCTTTACGCATCTTGCTTAATAATCTATCTAGTTTGAGTAGCCCTCGTATAATCATTAACCTTCAATATACACGGAAGATATTTAAAAAAAATGTAACAAGTAAACACAGAAAAATAAACACACACACACGCAGATGCGCACATGCGTTAATCACAGACTTTCATGGGCATTCATCAAAATATTAACTCTCACAGCCAAAAAAGAAGCCTTTCGAAAGTTTGTTTGTTGATTGAGAGCCAGAATTCATTGCATGTTAGAGATCTTAGCCAAGTGCCAAGCAAACGACACCTGAAACGAGACGAGAATGGAGCGATAACAGTCACCTTGCATGGGCAAGGAACAACTGGATGGAAATGGAGAGGAAGTGTGGCTGAGACTGTGGCACAAAAAGGTGCATAAATCGCGTGAAAAATGTGAAGGAAAATTGCATTTTGACACTAAAGCAAAATGTGTCTGTTAACTGGCAGTGCGTTAAAGCACGTTGACTAGATGATGATTATGAATATGAAAAATTAATGATAGTCACAGCATGGTAACAGTTGCACGCACACACCACGGACGATGCGAATGCATAGATTAAGTATACGCTACGTTGCCCACTTGGACAACCTGGCCAACTATGCTTGTCAGCGTCAATTTCGCATCGCTTATCCGTTAGTTATACAAACACAAACACGCACAAACTGAAAGAGAAAGATATATAGATTAATAGAGAGTGAGAGAGTGAGAGAAACAGAGAAGAGAAGTGCGTCTCCACTCTTGGCACTCTTGGTTTTTTAATTTTTATTACTCACAGCATTTGGCTGAAATTGGGCATTCAGTTATGGCTGTTATTTTGCATTTCTCTCTTTCGGTCGGTCTTTTGGTTGCTTGGCGTCTCGTTAAGTTGCTGCGTGCATTTTTCATTGGCTCAGTAGCCGGGTCACTAGCAAAACTTTCTATCTTTCTGTCTTCGGGCTCCTGTAGCCTATCAAGCTGAAACTTGACTTTCAGCCTAGTCGCCCATCTGCCGTTTGCGGTTATTCGCTTAAAGATGCGCCAACAGTCACAATCCCAGTCTCACACCCAGTCCTTGTCCCAGTCACAGATCCAGTCGCAGTCATGGTCCAACTCTGAGACCCGCTTCCTGCCTGCGCTCAATGTGCGTGTGCTGTCTTTGAGTCTGGCTCTCCAACTGCCTGAGATTACCAGAAATCACTGGTGAGTTGCATTTATGTGCTGCACATTAATTTAATTTGTATTACGTTTATTTATTGCATTTACTTTTACCACTTTATGCTTATTTTGCTAAAGTTAAATTGCCGACTATTGCCTTGACTTTGACTCTGACATGGCATTAAGTAATCGCTTTCCAGTTGCAGTTTATTCACCTCCGTTGCTAATTATCTAGTAATTAAAACTTGACCATTAACAGAAAGTGCTTACTTAAATGCGCTTGTAAAGAAAAGTTGTGATTCGCCTGTACAATTGGTTTGATATTAGAAGTTAAGTAAACGGGTAATTTGGGAACAGCAATGTATTCAGTAGCCGGCTTGATGGTCGTAAGCGTTGAGTGAGCAAAAACTCATTCATATCGCTTATACGAAAAATCAAGACGCGGGTTCGAATTCCGCTGCAGGCATGGTTGTTTGGTAGCTAAGTCTTCTTCTTATTATTCTTCTCCTATCTCTCTGTCTCTCTGTCTTATCACTCTTTCTTTGAGATGTACGGTATCACAACGGGCCAAAACTGGCCTAGGTATCGAAATTGGACCCAAGAGTGCACAACACTACAGATATCTGTAAATGAATCACAATAGAACGGATATGTTTTAAATTACACACATACATAAATTTCAATAGCTGAAATCAAGTAAAGATGATGAAATATTTATAAAAATGTTACCATTGTAAAGACTGCATTGATGAAAATCTAGATTTTACACTATAGTTCTCTAAAAAACTTCGGACGGGATTATTACAATCTGCCCTCCACATTTGATAAGTATACATCTAAAATTGTGGAAAATATTTAACAATTTAATTTTTGTATTGTGAAACCGAAGGTATCATATTATATTGGTTTTGTGCAATGTCCGTCATGCTGTCTATCTGTCTGTCCGTCTGTCCGTCTATCCGTCGTATGAACGGAAGGCTGATGAGCTAGGTAGGAAAGGAACCTCCTCACGCATATGGGAGGTGTTTGAATGCATCCAGCTATCATATTAAGGAAGCAAGTATACGCAGGTAGAATGAATGGCGAAATGCAAAATAAGGGTAGCATAGTACACCAAACATGGCCCAATATTAACACAAAATAGAGTAGAGAGCTATGCAATCTCAGTCTTACAAACTCATCTGCAGTAATCCGTGCTATAACAATACACTGGTTAGTCAGTATTCATTCCAATAGACTCCAGGTGCCATATGATGGCTTTCTTTAGAAGCTGTAAAGAAGAGGAAGAAACATGATCTGATGACTTTTTTCCACAATTGGATATAAACGCTGTCCTTATACACAAGTTTAATTTAATATAAACCTACATCACATTAAAAATGATTGGTTGATTGAAGAAATTAGAGTAAATGTTATTATTTGCTTAGCAAACTCAGTAAATGATCAAAGCAAAAATAGATTTAATCCGCTTTCGATTTAATGCCATTTTAGAAAATGCTTTTTTCTGGTTGCAGGCCAGAGATTATTTCCAGCTGCATTCATTGCAAAGGCATTTCTTTGCCCCAGTCAGTAAGGATTTTTCGGATGCAAGGCTGACAAAGTCGATTCGTTAGTCAGCAACTAAGCACCGACTTTTAAGAAGTTGGCGATGCTTAAAAACAGCTTCATCTTCAGCAGCGGCTGCGCCCCAGGGTTATTTGTGAATTTTTTTTTTCTTTAGCTGTTTTTGAAGTCATCATCGTGGTTAGCGACGCTCGTAAAACATGTTTTTTCAATTAAAAATCCAAGAAATGCAATTGTCCGCTAACACACCAAAAGTACCACCAACAATAACATATACTAACTCTCAGTTTGCTTATTGTTCAGTGTAAGTAAAATGAAGAGTCTGAGATAGAGCCAAAGTCGGTGCTAGTGTCAGTGCTGGAGGCGAAGTCTCAGTTGAGGCAGTTAGTCAACTGGGTTGTGTTAGTCACTGGTGGCCGTGGGGCCTGTGTGCTTTGCCATCATCATCAACAAGAGGATGATGATCATCATGATCAACTCTTGGTAGGTATGGCGAGCGTGTGATTTTATGTGGCAACTGTTAATATGACAAATTAATTTGTTACCCGGATTTGCCATTACACCCCGAGAGAGATCGGTGAATGGATATGGTGTATTTGCGACAGGTTGATTATGGAAAGGACTCAAGAAGATAATTGTTTGGCTGAGTTTAAAAGAGAAGCGACGTGATGCTGATGCATATATTACCTGGAATTATTTTTATAATATTTATATGGTATCCTAAACTGAAGGTGCGTCATTTACTAAAAAGAAAATTACATGATTCTTATCCATTTACCCGTTTTTAAATAGTTAAGGTAAATTAAATTATTTATATCAGCGCAAAATTAAACAATTTTTTAAGAATAAACTTAATCTATTTAAAACACAAACAGACAAGTAATTAGAAAATTTTCGAAATTCTCTGAAATGTCTGGACAATAAAAAAAACAATTTTAAAACTGTAATTTTAATAATATAAAAATAAATTTAATATGATATATTTTGAAATTAATAACAATTATTTATGCATTTAGAATTTTAAATTGTGTTTCACTTATGATCGATTAATCAAAAAAGCGAAACTATCTTCAGAATAATAAACTATATAATAAAAATTATTTTGTATATTGTTTTACCTACTCTCCCGATCTGAGTCTCTCTCAAAATCACAAATATCAATGTCTCTGACAGTCTTTAAGTTACTCCCTTACAACCACAGATTTAATGTTAAAAGCGCTTTTTATCTCAAATTTTATTACACTTACTCTAATATATGACGATTGATTATTTTACGTCTTAAGCCTTGACTCCGTTATTGTAATACAATCTTTGGGAGTATAGATAGCATATTTTTAGACATGCTTTCTTAAAATGGAACAATCGTCATGCTATTGAAAATACCATAAATTTAACAAGACAATTATGAGTTGCTTGCATAAGAGACTAATACGCGAAAGGCAGCAATAAACAAATGACAAGTATTGCTGCACTGCATCAAAATTTTCCGTTAGGCGCGCCAAGAGAAGAAAGATAAGCGTATCGCCAACGTAATAGCTGCCAGGCAATAAATTCTCCTTATGAGCCCAAGCCGCGTGTGGCAATAATTTTCGCACACTGAGCTACCGAAAAGGCACAACAGCAAACAATGCACTGGCTGCAAAAACAAAACAAAAACAAAAAAGAGCATAAAAAATTGTGTATGAGATGAAGACTGAGGACGGAGGATTGCGGGTAAGACCGAAACGAATCCGCCGCCATCCGCGCCCATCAGAAACGCAAGACCAAGTGACGGTGCCACCAATTGCTTTCAATCAAACACAAACTCTGTCATCGATCATTCAGCCGGTTACCCTGACTGCATGACTGCATGACTAGCTGACTATCGTCAATGTCGGATTGGACTCGGCTCCTTTGGGACCAATAAAGCAGGCCGCTGGACCCTGTTGCACACAGCCAGCCAGTTGGAGGATGGTAGCGTGATGACAATTTGATTTGCATGCAATGCAAGTGCAATTATTATGGCAAAGGTGACCAGGAAAGGCAACATGGCTCGCCCCGGCTCACAACAAGAGCACAAACTCTGTTCATCCATCCGTCCCTCCGTCCGTTCGTCCGTCTCTCAGTCTGTCAGTTCAAAACTTACTGAAAGTACGGCTGCTTGGACGGCTATTTTGCATAAATGTCATTATTGTTCCCGCTGGCTCTCCAGACCGCCGCTATCTCAAACTGATTGACAGTTGAATTGAAAAGCTTGGCGACATTTTTCCTTATTTGATTTGTTGCTGTTGCATTTGTGGTTGTAGTTTCAGTTGCCGCTGTTGCCGGTGACTTGTTGCACACATGCAGAAATTGGTGAAAATGTTTCTGGCACTTTGCGGGAGCACTGCTTTTATATGTAGTTCATAACTTTTCTTCTTTCCAACTTACCCCTGAGTGTTTTAAGCTGTTGCCCGTCATGTTGCCAAATGTATTTTGTTTAATTAATGTTTGCGCTTGTCGCCAAGTGTGACAACCCGTGTTGCGCTTCGTATGGTACATGAACTCTGCGGGTCCGGGTGAATGAAGTGGGTGCTGGACAGGATATTTGGCTGGTACTCAGTCGCTAAGTCACCAAATCGCATTCAGTGATCACAAAATAAATAAATAAACTTTGAAACATTATACATGAGTTCATTAACAAATGCATTTATTTTTAATTTAGTGGCTCGAAAGGTACGAATACAAATATGTATAAGGATATTTCGAAATTTCAAGGTAAGATATCTTTATAATAGAGTAATGTATCTCTAAAGTCTTTCATTGTAACCAAGTTTTCTAATCTAAAAATAAATTAAACTTTCCCATGAGAAATTTTCCGATATTGTCGGACTGACAAACTTATTGACATTTGGGTCATCTGATGAATAACAAAAAATATTAATAAAATTCTTTTGTGCACGCTTTCCGTTCTTGGAGCAGAGTTTTCGAAATCGCATAAGAACAAGAGCTTAAAGAATTAGTGAGAATACAACTTGCCGACTTATTGGAGGAACTGTCAATTTATCCAGCCCTGGCAGTTTAAATATAAAGATTTTGGCTTACACTCATCTTTGACACAAAAAAGGGCACATTTATATGTATATAAATTTTCAACGAATATTTCGAAATCGCAGGGGTCTGAAAACTAATGGTGCCAGTGTGCGATCAGGCACAAAACAAGTATGTTTCTAGGTAAAGATGTTAGCTGATATTAACAGTTTTCTGATCACTTTTATAGAAGTAATCAAATGCGTCCCACTTCAGCATATGGTCATCCGTGAATTACCAGTATGGATCCAAGATATGCTAAGCAGCTAGAGTAACAGCAGTACCCAAAGTGCAACTCAACATTTTTACCAATATGACAACAAATAGTGTCCCACATGCAAGCCGGCTTAGCTTCGAGCCAGGTCAACAACAACTAACCAACCACCCAAAAAGCCAAATGGCAGCAATAGGAAAAGGAACCAATTGCCAGTCGGCCATTCCGCAAAGACTTCTCGACTGTAAATGAAATAAGCTGACATGTATTGACGGCGGCTTTCAGGCGAGTAAGTAGAAGAAGAGGGCAGGTGTTTAGATGAGGCCCAAATGGCAGTGGCTGGAAAAGCAATGAGCGACCAAAATGCATTTTCACATAATTACCAAATGAGCTGGAACGCAAATTACCAAACTGAAATTTGAATAGCCAGTCAGACTGTGACTCGCAGTCTGCATTTCTTTGAAAGGCAGCTGCCTGGATAGCTGGCAGGCAGTCAGGCTTGGCAGGCAGCCAATATGAATGGCATTTCATCGATGTGGCCGTTGTCCAAATTAATTGCCTACGCAGTTGTAGTCGCTGCGACGGTGGCGGTAGCCACAACGACCATTGCCACTACCAGTGGCAGCAACTGCATCAACAGCACCAACAGCAGCAACAGTAACAGCTAACAACGCGTTCAGTCAGGTTCTTGGCTGTGTGCGGCATAATCATAAAATCCTCGACTTTAATAAACATTTCCACAGAATCTTTAGCATCTCGACAGGGTTGACGTTGTTGGTTAACTCGTTTCTTTATTTCATGCCGTTTAACTCCGTGGCTTATGAGCTGCCGCCAATGCACTGGTCAGAACCGCATATTCAACTTGGTTTTGGTCTCTTGGTTTTTGTTTTGGAATTTGGCCTGCTCAGCAGCGCAATGAAATTTGTGAGGCTCTGTCCAGTCATTGGCTCATTTATGACCACTACCGCTCCGACTCCCTCATTTGCACATTTGTGGACTTGATTGTTTTGGCAATAAAATAGAAAAATTAAATTTAATGTTAACTGACAACAAAACCACTCCCACCAGTCGCAGCAATTACAATTTTTGGTTTTGACTGCTAATGAAAATGTCTTCAAGTATTTTTCATTCTCCAATGCACATTTAGCTACTAGTTTGCAATAGATCAAGTCAGACAATGTTTGTCAAAGAGGATGGTTTTTGTTAAAGCATAACTTTGAACGGAAGTTAGTAAGGATGCAGAGTCTTAGAAAGAAATATTGTAGGCTCAGACAATTGTTACTGTCACAGATCTGAAATAAATTTAAATATCAGTAGGTGCTTCTTCTTTTAAATTGTAATATAGTGAGATGTGACCTTCCAATTTAAATATTTTTTTAATCCAAATCTAAGATATTTTGTATAACATTTTTATCACAATAAAAATTATAGAAAACTATTGGTTTTTAGTCAAAAGTTATTCTATTGTTTAATCAATTTAATTTTCATTTACTTTATGAAACTATGGTTGTAAAAAAAATTATACGATTTTTGTGGTTGTTGCAATAAATATTAGCTCAATTTGCTTGATTAATATGTATTGGAAATTGAAATCAATTTAAAATTCATAATATATTAGAGTGTATTCGATATTGAATTGATTAACAGCTCTTACTTTTGTATTGAGAGATGAAATACATAAATTATGTGACTCTCAGAGAAGTCGTTTAACTTACAAACAAATACTTGAAGTGTAAATACAAATTTGTCTTGCCGAAAGCACTTGTCAGCGAACTAATAGCCTGGCCTGCCAAACCAGATCAAAGCTGTACCCACAGCTCCTTGACATTTGGCGTCAAGTATCCCGAGCCATACACAGAAAAAATAGTCTGTAGATTCCCTGCCCCGCTAACACCCACTCCCCATTCAACACTTGAGCAGACAATGGGCGAGTGCACAAAGCCCGCAAAGTTCAGAAGCATGCTCGATACATACATAAGTACAATGCACAACATAATGAATAGCGAAGTGACCCCCGTTAGCCGTAAATGTCAACTGCGCGGCTAATGACGTCACATGCAAATACGAACGAGTATGTCAAGTTGAAAAGCGAGTGCAATTAATAAAAGTAGCTGCGACGAAAAGTACTTACTCACTTACTGTGTGTATCTATCAGATACTTCTGTGGGACAATGCAGCCGGCACATGTACTATGTATGTATTTAAAAATAACAGCAATGCATCATCGAGTGTAGCAAGTTCACCCGCTGGCAACTTAAGCATGATGACACTACAATGAGAATTTCGCCCCACCTCGAAGGGGTACCTCTCTCTCTCTCTGCTACCCAAGTGAATACCAATAATGTATTGATGTTGCTGCACTTGACATTTCGCCGCTACATTTTATAGCCCTTTCCCCTTTTTCGCATGATAAAGCAGTCTCTCCTTTGGTTTTCCGTTCTGCTTGCTCAGACCATAAAAGATATATATATAACAAAAAGAATAATATTAATAACAATCAGCTGCAGCAGAAGACAGAGGACAGAAACCACAAGCAACAATTTTACTTCAGTCATTCAAATTAAGCTGCAAATTTTCCTCAACGCGCAATGCAAAAACCGAGATGCAAAACAGAAGATAGAAGATACTCAAAACATACACAGATACATACATAAATATAAACACAATGACCGCACTGTCGGAAGCTGTAAAACCTGATGTATTGTGATGACTCAAAAGTGCAATTACGTCAGCGGTGTCTGTCTTTATAATGTTGTTTACAAACTGTACATTAACGTATCTAATTGTAGAGAATTGTCAAAGCAAAAAGCGACATGAAAATAAAAAATCAAATGAAAGAAACGACTTTACAACTGCTTGGGCAAAATTCAAGAAAGTTTTGTTAAGATCATTTAATCATACCACCCTCATGCCTCAATACCAGTTGCAGGCTAAGAAATAAATTCGATCAAGCTGCAGTAATTAACCATATCAGCAAGTCCTTGATAAAACAGTCAAGCCAAATAAATTCGTAACTTATATAAACGAAAACGAAAACGCAATTACGGCAATCAATAAACAAATAACTTTTTAGCTGCCACCAATTCCAAATGCAATCGGAACCCACCTTTTGAAGGTGAGCCAGGAAACTGGCGAAAAAGACGCAGTCGTAATACTGCATCATTGTTTATTGTGTGGGGGTTGCGGGGTTGAAAGTGTTCCCTCTGTTGCCTGTCGCTTATAACAATGACGTGACAAAACAATGGCAACGGCAAAGTTTTGGCGTGCTGATTTACAAGGATACAACAGCCTTGCCTGGTGCAGACCTGTGGGTCTGCCATTTACCATATGAACCGATATTCTATATGGTGTACCGGCCAGGGTGCAGGGGTGGCTGCAAGTCCGCATCGAGTGCATGGGCCGGGGCCACTTTGTTTTGTGCCGACACTTCCGTTTGGCTTGACTTGGAAATTTGTGCCATGACACGAATTCGATGGCGCTAAGCAGTCAACTTTATTGAGATTGAGACATTATGGACTTGGAGGCTACTCATTGAGACTAGTGGGTGGCTGACTGACTGGCTGGTTGGCTGACTGGCAATTGGTGTCAAGCTGTGCATGTTGGGTTCAAGTGACTGTTGGCCTAAGTAGAGCAGGTTAACGATGGCCCACAACAATCAATAGTTGCAACATTTTAGCAAAGCAGATAGTAGTCGAGTTAAAGCCAAGTTTGTTTGGCTTTTAATTGAATTGAATCTGTGCAGGGCCAAAGGATATGCCGCAAGATTATGATGCAATAACTTCTGATGAATTTGCAAACTTCTTAATGCCATGCTTTGGTCTATCAATTTCAAAGACATTTTATTGGAAAATCATAAACGCAAAAGGCTGTGGATCATTTTTAATATTTTAACAGCGTGTAGTTATTTGGTTGATGTCACCTAAAATATGCAATCGAAAAATTCTAAGATAATTAATATGTTCAACAAAGGCATCCGCAGACGTCCATAAAGTGTGCATACGCACTAGATAGATGCATGGTCTTCCAATACAAATTTAAATGCTTTGTATATCGTAGGTAGCAATTAGTATAATTGCCTAGAAACCTAGAAACCAAAAATGGCTTTCGAATTTTACGTGATGTAAAGTCTATATAAAATAATTAAAGATTATTTATTCATTACTATAGGATAATTTAAGACTGATGCAATCAAATCATATTTTATGATTAGACACACTTATTGTTTAATAATTTTAAAAGCCTTTATTCGTTATTCGATTGACCGTTAATTCGCCCCACTAAAATATTGAAAATAATAAAAAAGCATCTAACAAAACAAATCAAAATCAATTGAGCAGCAACAACCAAAAGCACTCAGCAGAACAATTAACAATTATTAAAATTAGAAACCGGCCTGAGCCAATGGACACCGCCTACAATCAAACAGATGTATAAAAAGAGACATCTCTTAACAGCCTCAGGGGAGTGCGGTACGCTGATGTCAGTGTTTGTTGGCTTGGTAAAGAACCTGTAACAAGTATTGTTCGTTGGGGTCTTGTCCATCTCATTACCACTTGGCATGGGCATTGGCAAACACAATTAATAAGCCGCACATGGAATTTCATTTCGTTTTCTGTCTGTGAAATTTCAACAGGGCCAGAAAAGGTGTTAATGAACAGCCCGAAGGCATTTTGTTTTAGTCTGACATCGTGTTGACACAAGTAACATTTTTAAGTGGCTAGCACAGACAAATAAACAATTGTTAGGCCTTCAAACTCTTTGAATTGGAATGTTAAGTCTAGTTGAAATCTTCCACCGCATTCTTTGGCTGAAAAGGTCAGCACTGATGAAGGTTACCATACTAATATGATCGGCATGCAATAGGTTCGTTCTGGAACCCCACCTGAAATCATGAATCTAATTAAAATGCAATTCATTGTAGCCCAGCAGCTGGATGCGCATCAACTGGAATGCAAATCGAATATTACCCAATAGGAAGTGCATTGGAAAAATAATAAAATCATCAGCAACAATAACAACAGCAGCAGCAGATACGCGCCGCTGGCAAAACAAACCCATAGCCATGCCATGAACACCCAAACACAAACCTAAATCGAAAAGACTTGCAGCCATCAAACAGCAGCAACAGCGTCAGCAGCACAACCGCCAACACCACCAACAACCACAATAACCACAGCAACAGTTGCCATCTCATGCAGGCAGTGGTGATGTCGATCCAACGAAGGCGTTGAAAATTGTCAAAAGAACGCGCCGCAACAGAGGCACAGTGGAACCAGGCTTCGATTATCTGAATGATATTTGTATTTTATATCCTTCATAAAGGACTAAAAATGTAGGCTAATAATTTTCATATTGGCAATGATTTTTTCCCAAAACTGTAAGCTTTTTACTGGAATATAGATTTTGACAATAGAATTATTTTAAGCATAAAAATTCGAAACAGCATAACTTACATGAAAATCTGACTGTTCAAATTGGAAACGATTTCATTAATTTTACAAATAATGAGAAATTAAAATTAAATAAGGCTTGTTTATTTCAATGATATTCCCAAAGGAGAATAAATGTGGAGGTGCTTAATTAACAAATAGTTTTTAATTTTTGTTTTCCAAAACTATGATGTTTTTAGTAGAATTTAGATATTTTATTTTCAAAATATTTACAGATTTTTAGCACTAGAAAATTATTTTAATAATTTCAAAATTACCTTCCAATCACAGTGCAATAGACGCCGTTGATATTCGATTGTTGGCAGTCATGATTCAAAGCATTTGAAAACATCGACGTGGACGTTGCCCGTCTGTTGCATGCAACCTCATCTCTCATCGCACAGCAACAAATAAATGCGGCTGCAACAGCAGCGGCAGCAAACGTAAACGGTAAACTAACAGGCGTTGCATTTTGAAAATCAGGAGGACCAACCTCAAAAGTGCGCACCTTAAAAATAATCTTTAGACGTGTTGGCTGGCCCACTCCGGCTGGCTGTGACTTCAGCTCAAATCGCAAACCGTCGTAACACAAAAATTGTTGCCAATCGATTTTGTATACAAGTACGAGTGCTACAAAAACGAAATAAAATAGGCGGCATCAATACCATCGTCATCGAGCAACTTGTTGACATTTGCAGCATTTGGATTTTAGTCGGTGCCTCAATAAACTATATGTATAAAAAGTCTAGAGCAACTACACTTTGTGGGGCATCAGCTCGAGGAACATGCAACAAGTGCAGCCAATTCTAAGATACTTGCACCGCTGACAATCAGTTGTCGTCGACCGACTGCTGTCCGAGATGGCAACGCCAACGGGTTTGGCTAAGTGTGGGGCCGTCTATGCTCCCTCAAAGTAGGTTAGACTTTGGCTTACTCATAAGCGCATTAAATGGGAGAGCAGGCAATGAGACTCTGCACGCAAAAGCTAAATCAGTGCGGATTTTCTAGCGTACTTATGGGAAATATTTTTTAAATGTAGGAATTCAAATCTATCTTATTCCGAGGAATGCGTGAAAAACTGCAAGTGCTTGATTTATAGCTCAATTAAGAGAAACATCTTAATTCGTTTTTTTTATTTCTATGCTGCAGCTATAATATGTTATTAAGACATGAATTCCATAAGATTAAGAGTTGAGCTAATCATATGCATATGTGTAAGAAACATGAAAATGGTAAACAAAATGAAATTATAAAACATATAGAAACGAGAATTCAAAAGTGATATCAATATATCAAAATGCTGCCATACAAGCAGCATATAAGCAGTTCTCATGTGTAGCTCAGGTAGCTAAAAATAAGCACATAGAGCCGGTATTAATTACAAGTTCCAACTATCAATTACATGCTTATGGACATTCAGTGCTCAAAACAATAAATCAAGTATGTGCAAACAAAAGGCAACAACAAGCTAGACTCATTGTCGGATGGGCTTTTCGACCGGATCCAATAGGCATTGTTTGGGCCAGCTGACCAAGCTGTCTGCCAACTGGTTGAACGTAAAACAATTGGCCAATTTATTGCATGATTAGATTTTTTTTTTAAGATTTCCAACATTGGACGCCAAAAATCAATAAAATTAATTTTTGCTACCCAACATAATTGAGCAAGCAAAACAAACTGAAAAGTCAGACGCTCACTCAAATGGGCATCATGATTTTGATGCTGACGATGATGGCGACGATGATGATGATTATGGCGAAGGCGATGACCAAGTCACTAGTTAGCGTACACGACGCGATATTTGTTTTATGAAGCCGCTGTCGTGGCTAACTGCACAATGTGTTGATCTTGAGATTAACAGACGGCAGCTCGCACAGATTCAAATGAGCACACAACACCCGACGACGACGACCACGTTGACGATGCTGAGGACGAGTTTAATCATGGGGTATTCAAACGGTCAGTCGTCTGGCAATGGCGATGGCGACGGCGTTGGCGTTTTGTGAGAACAACGCCAAACTGCTTATTAGACGCAATTAACAAGACACACAGACGAGGGCCGGGTGTCGGAATCAGAATCACTCGGAGTCGGAGGCGTAAAGCTCCAAACTAAAGATTGGCAGCGGCATTTCGTTGCCAGTTGATCTGTTCGTTTTCGTCATCTTTGTCGGCATTTGGCATTAGCTGGGTGTTAATTTTGTTGGAACCGCAGCTCAGTCAGCCATGGGCCATATTGTTGATTAATAGGATTTTGATTTTCGAATTCAATGTAAACTCTCTGCGCCTGCTTGGCGTCTCCTCGTCGTGTGATTTATGTCCCTAAGCCTATCCCTAACTCTATGCCTGTCTCCTTTTCGCTCTTACTTCATCTGTTAATTCGGGTCTGGGACATAAGAACAAAGCTAATTTTCATTCAATATTACTGTATAATTAAGGGCTTGGCATCTAATGCAATAATTTTGCAGGCTTCCGGTATTTAATTGCTCACGTTTAAATTGGATCGAGCTCTAAGCCTGGGTGGTCGTCGTGGGTGTGGGTAATAATTAGAGTTTTAATTTTAGCTCTTAGGTCAATAGACGTGTGAAGCATTTGAATATTCAAGGTTGTTATAGTGTAATACCAGTGCTATAAGCTATACCAACTATTGCTACAAGTGGGCAACGATAATTGTTAATAGGTAATAAACAATGTTCGCAGATCGTTGATTACAGTCAATTAGCGATACTTATGCCAATATTAAATAAAAAGATAGAGTTAAGCCACAAAATAATTTAAAAACGTTGCAATTTTTTAGAGGTGTAATGAATAAATATCAGTATCAAAAGATGGCTATAAACTTAAATCAATTTAACTATGTACAGTGGCGGACAGCTTATTAGGCACAAAGTCAGAGAAAATAGGCTACTTTTTTACATAATCCTACCTAGCAGGTGGGGAAACCCCAGTGTATTGGGGTCATATATTAATTTAGGTGGTTAATACCTGTACCTACCATCGGTCTTTGGAATTTTTGAAAAATAATTAATGATTAGTTTATGGCAGGCAATTACTTGTTTTCTTTGACTCTGTGCCTAATAAGGTGTCGGTCACTGTATGTATATAAATATATATGTACACGCAGTGTAGGTAACGGGGCTCTGCAGAATACACACAATAACATATTGACGCTCGCGTCGACTATCATTCCATCTCTTTCTCACACATGCGCTCATGTACTTATGCATACAGAAAATGCTTGCTTGGAATATTGATCTGAGTATATATTTTCGACTATAACTTCGGTGTTTCTTATCCGATCTTGATGAAAGTTGGGCAGTGGATATGAATATGTATATTATGTATTAATTCGAAGATTCTGTCTTCAAAATTGTGGTATTTATTGCTATCGGAAATCGAATTGTATCGATATTCGAGAAACTGAGCCAGTTATCGATCAAATAAAAAAAAACGAAATGCGCCGGATTCATATTGCAAATTTGAAGTCTCTAGCTCTAATAGTCTCTGACGGAAGGGCAGATGGACATGGCTATATCGGCTCGGCTGCTGATCCTGATGTAGAATGTATGTATATACATATATACTTTATGGGGTCGGAGATACTTCCATCTGCCTGATGCATACATTTGCACATATGCTAAATAACTTACGGTGTCACAGGGAAATAAAACTGTATACTTCATACGGTAGATTCTGCGTTCACATCGTTAATTATATGATTGATGATAATTTTCAGTTAGTAAAAATCATATACTGTGAAATGAATAAGCTTTTGTTGCAACACCTCTTGTTTTGAACGAAAGTCATCGGTCAGAATGCATTGCAGTTTATTTCAAGGTTAGCTGAGTGTCTACTGGACTAGGCCCAGTCTTGTGGGCTTGCAACTGGGTTAGTTGTATAGCATTGGCTTTCTTTGCCAGCTATTTCTGGTTTAGCAGGGGTAGAGGGGCAGAGAATCCTCATTATGAGCAACGACAAGCCACAAAGAAAACCAGCCGGAAAAACTCAAACACAATTGATGGCACTCCTAGGCACGATAAATAGGAAAACTTAGTCGGTGCACAAGCCAAAAGTAGACACAAATATTTTATCAAAAAACGTAGAGAAAAAAATGTTTGCAAAAAAAAAAATGTAAATCACGCCTTTCTGGCAAAAAAACAAACACTACAAAGCGACGAGTGGAGCGCAGAGTCGAGACACACTCCAAAGATGACAAAAACCAAGCAACCAAGCTGAAGATGATGACGCCGATGATTTCAATGAAAATCAAGTGCCACGAGCAGCATAGCGAAATAGGGTAGGGCAAAAAGCGCCCACAGATGTGGTGGACTCTGAAGAGGGGGCCGAGGGGGTTTAGTTGGGAGGGTTTCGCTGTGCAGCGATGCGCGCGATATGTCAGGAAGCGGTAGAGCAAATAAAATAAAAATAATAAACCAATTATGCACTTTGCCGCAACATTGACTGCAACAGCAGGGGAGCGGAGGGCTTTGGTCTTGGGTTGGTCAGCTGCTTGATGGAAGTGTTGCCAGGTTTTGCAACATGAAAATTAAATCAACAAAATGTGTAACTCACAGATGCATCATCCAGATAGTCAAGGCAAGGAAGGCTAAGGTAAGTAGCTGGCCGGGATAATTCAACTAACGGCCCCGCCAGCCCTGCCAGCTCCGCCTGCTAAGTGGGACCAGATCTCGGATCAGGGGTCTCTGGGCCTGGCTAGATGAGCGGCAGATTGGGGGATCGAGCTCTTATCTGACGACTGCATGTTGTACTTACTTATGTTGCCATATATATACAGTTCGAGGAGCTGGGCGGGCGTTATAATCTGGGGTCAGACCGCGGAGGTCAACTGAATTCGCAGTCGCGGTTTCACTCTTTAAAAGGTTTCACTCGACTTGAACGTCTCTTCTTGCTAATGAAGCTCCGGCTAAAGCGTCGATATTGTTATTGTTGATGAGACCATGTTGATAGCTCTGACTGCCTGACAGTCAGGCAGACTGCCTGCTTGCCAGCCTCTGACGACAACATCTTTAGACCTAGCAGAGCTGCAGTCTTTGTTTATCGTGCATAAAGTGTTTTGTATTTAGTTGGTTGTTTCTTTGTTTTTTTATGCCTTACAAATTATCTGGCAACTATGTGCGGCCCATTGCCATTTTAGAGGCTGGTCCCCGCTATGTAAATATGTGCTTAAAAATTTGTTTCGAGTACCCCAGGTGTAATTAGTACCCCCGGCAACAACAGGTTGCTGTCTCTCGTTGATAGTTTGTGCAGCTCGTCGCTGCTCGGTTTGTACTCAAAATACGACATTTTCTGTAATTTTGTTTAATGCTCTCTCAAAAACAATGTGTATAAGTATTGCCAAATGATGATTAAATATTTGCCAAAGGTGAAAGTTTGTAGGTTCATTTTGTCTTCTGTCACAAGTCGTTGTATACAATTTGTCTACCTCAAACCTCGTCAATCTAACGGCGAAACTGAAAGTTTGTGCAAATAGTTTCAGAGAACTATCAATTAGCGATGCATTTGCCAAAATGCTGGGCGGGACAACAATTCACCAAATGGATTGTACCTCTTCCGAACTCTAGGCAATTTTCGAAAAAAGACACAGGCAATACATTAAGTACATGTACAGCTAAAAATGTTTAGTTGTAGTGTACTGAAGAATTTACACATGCACATGTACAATATTATATATGGTGTTTTTAAAATTGAGTGTTTCAAATGGCCTTTTCTATATACATAACATGTATTTAAGAATCGGCATTACAAATTTTGCAAATTGCTTGGACGTACGAACTTTAATGTTGTAATTACTTGTCTGCAAATCAAATATCAGTTCTCTTTACTGTATGTACTAATTTGAAAGACAATATATTATCATTGATATTCACCTTCATATTTTAGTAATTAACTGAAAGAAAAAAATAATCTTAATAAAAAAAATTTACATTATGCAGTAAGTGAAGCTGACCTTGATATCATTCATGCCAATTTTATTTAATATTAACTTCGAAGCTCTGCAACTGAACGGCTTTATTTGTTGCTGTAAATGTAATTGATATTAGTAAATTTAAATATATTTTACTAATGTTCAAAAGCCTGGATGTTATTTAAATAATTTACTTACTTATATTTTGTAGTTTTCGCATAACTATCTCAACACACATATACACTCTGCGAAATTCGATAAAAGGTCCATGATTTTTTCCTTATAAAATTTTAAATAAAATATTACAAATTTTATTTCATTCTACAAAAGTTGTTTATTTTAAATAGACTTTAAATAAATTTGAATTAAATTTTTCAAATTTACAAAAACTTTAATTTTTATTTTTTTTTGTTTTTAAAGTGATTTTAAGGTGCGAAATTCGATTAAAGGCAGAGCTAATAAAACTAATATAACATATAACAATGACATGAAAATATCATATTAATAATACGTTCAGCCTCCCGATTTGTTTATTACTAAAAATAATTCGATTGGACGTCGATTCAACTACTTTTTAGAACTCAGATAGTGGGATTTTGAATCATTCCGTAACGACAGCCTTCGTAGCTGCTCAACTGTCTCAAGCCCTCGGGTACCAACTTAAACTCGACGGAACAGGTGTCTCCACATGTTCTCTATAAGATTCAAGCCTGATGATCTTGCTGGCCACGAATCCACCCACGACAGGCCCGCGACACATGTTTTGGACCACCATCCTCTTGGAATAAGGCATTTGGGTCTGGTTGATGATCCCTAAAGTTCGTTAAAACTGCGTCCAACAGGTTTATATAACCCTCCGAAGACAGAATGCAGCCCAGATCATTAGTGAAGCACCGCCACAGGTTCGAGTAAGAATATATCTCTCAGACTTCTTTAAATCATGCCAGAAAAAATTTAAACCGTTTGGATCATCATTAGAACTGACAATTGCCTGCTGCTCGCATTCAAAATTTTTGTATAAGACTAATCTTTTCTACCTATAAAACATTAAATAAATATGTATTCTATATTATCGCATTCAAAGAAATTCCATATATCGCCTAACCCCCATTTCCGAAGGCTTCAAAGTGACTGCCTCTAACCGAATTTCGCACCTTAACCTCATTTTAAAAACAAAATTAATAAACAAGTAAGAGTGCTGTAGTCGAGTGAGCTCGAAATCGATATTCCTGAAAAGATGGCAGTTATCGCCAACTTGATCTGCGCCTGGTATTCGAGAACGTATATTCCAAATTTGAAGTCACTAGCTCTTATAGTCTCTGAGATCCGCGTGTTTCTAACAGACGGACGGACAGACGGACATGGCTACATCGACTCGTCTGTTGATCCTGATCAAGAATATATGTACAGTGAGAGACAGCTTATTAGGCACAGAGTCAAAGAAAATAGGGGTCATATATTAATTTAGGTGGTTAATACCTGTACCTACCATCGGTCTTTGGAATTTTTGAAAAATAATTAATGATTAGTTTATGGTAGGCAATTACTTTTTTTCTTTGACTCTGTGCCTAATAAGCTGTCCGCCACTGTATATACTGTATGGGGCTGGAGATGCTTCCTTCTGCCTGTTACATACATTTGCACAAAACTATTATACCATTTTTACCCATTTTTAATGGGTTCATGGTATTAAAATGTTAAGTTCATTTTAGAAATTTAATTCCATTTATATTTGACGTGTAACTTTTGTAGAACAAAATAAAATTTTAAAAATTTTAAATCTTGTAAGGAAAAAATAAGTGTCTAATCGAATTTTGCAAAGTGTATGTTATTATACGTGCTGCTTACTCAGCGCTTTGATAATTTTTCTTGGCATAAACAGAAACAATAACCAATCAGTTTCCATGTGACTAATACTTTACAATTAATCCCTTCCTGAGTCAAAACATAATTAGTTCAAAATTCTCATTGGCGGCGGCGCCTTTTTGAAGTCACCTAAAATAATTAAATAAATAAACTGTCATAATTAATTTGAATAAAGCATCAGAAAGACTCTCCAGTAACAAAACAGTAATCCGAGCAGAAAAAACCAGTTAAGCCAAATAATATGAAAAACAGCAAAGAGCCAATGCCAACCCAAATACTAACCGTAAATGATTCCCAGACATAGGGGCCCAGTTTCATTTGCCAGTCAAGACAAAGAAATTTACACAATTTAAATAAATAAAATCCAAAATAGCCAAATAAAATGCTGCAAAAATGCTAAAACAACACCAACAAGTCAGAAGAACTCCTGAGAGACTGTGGACGCACAGCTACAGCAATCGCATATTAGATTTGCTTTTTTGTTCCTAAGCTGCCACTCAGTACATTAGTGTTACATATTCCACTGTCAAGTCATAATACCAAAAAAAGTATAAAAAATATTTAAAAAGTAGAAAATAGGGTATCATAACACACAAAATATTTATCGCTTCCGGATTTTCAAATGTCGTTAAAGTCGCCGCGATCTGTTGAATATCATATGCATAAATGTTCACTTCATCGATTTCGGATCGTTTATTTGTCTGCCGCTGCTTACGGTTGTCAACGGCTTTGAGTAGAAGTTTGATTTTCATTATTTGTTTTTCTGGTTTTTTCTTTTCTATGGATTTGATTGATATTCGTATCGATTGCGTTTGCGTTTGACAAGTTTTGCAATGCAACTGCGACAGGCACGAAACACGGCAGTAACCTGTTGCAGGCTTGTTGGTGGCTCGCTTGTTGGTTTGGGCCAACTCGAATTAAATACATATATTTAATGCATTTACAAAATATCGATGACGTGCGCGATTGCCTTTCGTTTTGAAATTTGCTTGGCTCTTTGGTGGGAAGCGTGGCCACAGAGCACCTGACTCTGGCTCCAAGTTGCAGATTGCAATGGAGCCTGTGTCTGAGCTTCGAACTGGATGTCGAGCTCGGCTTTGGCTTGTCTTCGGCGCATTTTCTACGCCTGTATGACATATCACCATAGATTTACATTGAATTTCAATAACTGCAAGTTGTCGGTTTGCAGTTTGTTTGTGTATAAGATGAAGATGAAATGCAGGCATTAAGTTGATTTCAAATAACTTTGTCTCAAAGCTTTCACTTTTGAGTTTTGCCTTTAAAACGCTTTGCGGTTATGGTGACTTATAGACCAGGTAGGGTATTACTTAAAACTGCGCTTCAGTCAATCTTCCAAGAGTCCCCAATTTTGAGAAAATGTATTTCGTCTTCGATGCGTAATTTAAATTAATTTTTCTCTGATATTTGTAATTAAGCTGTATCATTCCAACGTTGATTTTGATTTAATATAATCAAATAATGGTTTTACTAAGCAGTTAGTTCTTAATACTATTCTAATACTATTGTGAAGAAAAATTTTTTTCAAAATTATGTTTTCGATTTTATTAGGAAGAAAACATGTGCATCTCACTAAATTTCGCAGGGAGTATATGTATGATATTGCTCGTCTAATTGTAAGCAATTTAATGTATTCAAGATATGTATGGAAACCCTTGACCATTTCAGTGCAAATTGACAGATGACTCGTTGACTGTATTAATTTCCGACAATACTCGGAAACAAATATAGGCATAAAGAAAATCCACCTTATATAAGCGTATAACAATAATTGTTTTACAGTACATATAAAATGAAAGAAAAAGAAAAAACAGACGCCTCGGACACATAATTGAGTTAAATTTTCAGAAGTCCTTATAAAAATAATTCCTTTCATCTCAACGTAGCGGCGACAGAAACAAAAATAAAAATAAAGCAAAGTTGAAACCACAAAAAAAGGTATGCCGACGATAATTATGACGAGGCTTCTTGCAGATCGATGCAAACCGTGGAGTCGGGACGGCGGACAGCCGACTGCGGACTCCTTCTCGATATAAAAACTCTCGATGCGGTCGCTGACTTTTTCAGCTCCGTTCGTTGATGATAGTGAGCACGATAACCAATAAGCTGTTGATTAATTTTGACTCTGCACCGGAAATGTAAAAGAAAAGTCGTAAAAACGTCGCTAAATGATAATGCAGATCAGGTATTGAATCTATGGATCGCACCAGTAGAAATCACGCAAAAAAAAGAAAGAAAAAAAAACAAAAATAACACACGCCACCGAAGCAGTTTGCGCATGCCGCAAACAGAAAAAATATTGTAGGCATTCAGTTTTTGTTGTTTTTTTTTTTGCCAACATTTTGGTCAACAAAATTATGAAGACAGCAATTGTGCATGTGGTTTTTTTTGCGCTGGCGAAATTTATGCCAATTTTGAATACTCAGTCAAGGCTGTTGAACAATTAAGCCACGTGTTGAAATACCTTATGTTATTTTTGTATAAAGCTTTTGAACATTTTGCATATGGAATTAAAGAGTTTGCAATTTACGATCTTGAATTTTGCAAAAGATTCTGTACCACTATCAGCTAGTAAGGTGTAAGATTAATGAGCAACGAAGTTTGTCCTTTTTGGCGCCGACAGGCGCTCCACCAAACTGTTTGGAGATATGCTCCAGTTGTATCTGGCTGCGCAATACGTTTTTCAGCTAATTAGCCTACAAGATGTCCATGCTGGGTTGGGTAGGGGAAGGGAGGAGATGGGGTGAAAGAGCAAGAGATAAAGCTACAGGCAACCAAAGTTCAGACGCCTTTTTGGTTTTTGGGGCATTCGTTTTAAGCACATTGACCAAAAGCAAACTCTGGGTCAGGCACTGGACCAAATTGTGACTTGTGTTTCTTAACCCCGTCCCTCTGACTTCATGAAGATTGCGGTGCAAAGCTCACGAAGCTGCCTTCAAAAGCTGTCAAGTTAACAATCCAGACAACACTGTCCCAGCCAGTTTTATTTCCATTCGCAGTCCCGGTCTCAGTCTCGGCCTCAGTCACAGTTCAAGTCCAATTCCCAGTTCCAGTTGAAAACGTCTCTTATTTCGTGTCCCTGATGTTGTCGTCTTCTTCTTCTGTCGGTTAATGTCATTATCAAGATCGTTTGCATTTAATCTGCATAAACAAATCAAATAAGTAAAACCGAGACGCAGCCCCGCAAAAGTGGCGCAGAAGTCACTCGAGCACCGCCACCACCACCACCATCACCACTACCGTCACCACCACCGTCACGACTCCCTCGTCGTCCTTCGTCTCCTACTGAGTTAGTCAGTCAACGACGCGTCGGTAATGCGGTAATTGTTGTTGCTTTTCCATGGCAGGTACTGGTCAGCAGATGATGCCCAATGCTGCAGGTGAGACTGGACTGAGGGCGAAGGTGTCTCTCCTCTCACTACCTCTGTCCCCCAGCCAGCGTTGCCGGAGGCTTGGCGCTGCACCCTCAGTCTCAGCCAAATCAGCAACGCACGCTGCAGCAAATTAAGTAGAACAGCAGTTGAATATGCGGTTGGTCGCGGCTGCAGTTGCTGCTTCTGCTTCTGCTGCTGCTGAAATTTTTGCCAACAAACACAACGAATCTTGTCTGTGTGTGTACGTATATATGTGTATGGTTTACACTACCAAAAGGTGAGCAGTAATATTTTTTTAGAGATGTGCTTACTCAATGCTTAAATTAATAAATTTATTATTATTAGTAAATATAACAGATAAATATTAATTTTTTTTATATTATATAAAATAAATAGGGTATTTAATAAGATTTATATACAAATCATTTTACTATCAATAATATAGGTAAGAGCACCAGCAACCTTCAGCTCATTGGATAAATAACATAGATTAAAGGGAATGGTCTTTTATAAAGATAAGCATTTCTTTTTGATCGACATTTTACCTAAGATTTGAGTGTAAAAGCTGTATTACAAGTCTTAAAATATATAAGCCAAGCCTAGTGTAAACGTAAGGTTGCATATAATTATCGAGAAAAAGGCTGTATGATTGCAGCGTTCCATCATGCATCATAGTATGCAGCTCATTTAAGGCCCATAGGACCTGAAGTCGTGATAATGACCACCTATAGCGCACAAGCACACACCGCATACCAAAGGAGACAGTGTAAGCAGCATTTGGCCAAAAAGAAACTGTGCACACACACACACATACTCTGCAACACTGTGGTTCTATGGTGCTCTGTAGCCCTTAAAAATCTCCAATAAACGGAGTGGCCGGGACTCAACTTTTGGAAAACGACTGCACATGCTGAGCGTTGCACTTGGGTTATGGTTGCTTTGTTGGCATCTCTGGGATGCTGAGATGCTGGGATGCTGGCACTGACTGCGTCGCAGATCGTCGCAGCCTGATTGGAAACTGGCTGCATTTGAGCCTTTGAATATGCAAGCATACGCAACAGCGAGAGGCACTTTTCATAATCTTAGAAGAAGTGGGCAGACGAATGACTGCCTGCCGGCCTGCCAGGTTGTTTGGCTGGCTGGCCAAAAATTACAGCAGAGCTGTATTTAACAGGGATCAAGACCCATGCTGAGCCTCACGTTGGCTAATAACTTCTCATACGCTTTGCCCAGTTGGCTGTTTTTTTTTTTGGGTTTGCTCTGCTGCAGCAGGTTAATGAAATGCGTTTTAACAAAGTCTTCAATGCTGTCCGTCTCTCGCTCTCTGTATTCTTTGGTTCTCTTACTGCATCCTCGTTCTACGGCCTATTTTAATGTTTCAATATAAGTTAGCAAAGTTTCAGGATGATCAATGATTGTTGGCGTAGCGTGTGGCCGCACAGTCAGGTAATCAGTTGGATGAGAGGAACAATGTTATGGTCATGCATAGGTTTCAAATTGTTGTACCTACACAGATGGTTTCCAGAAAAACGCAAAAATTTCTTCATCAGGTGCTCCGATTAAGAAACCAAGGAAATATAATAAATTGAACTTTTCTTTGAGTTCAATTATTTTATCAAACTTTCTTCAGGAAAGTAGTTTTTACCTAGCCAGCATTTAGGAAGAACTATAAATTAAAGTTTGTTATTTTTTTACATATATATTTATATTAATTTATTCTGTGTAAATGGCTTGTATGGAGTGCTCTTTGGAGGTAAGGTTATAAATATAATTAAATAACAATATTATCAAAAACAATTGTAAGAAAATATAGATTAAATAGATTTACATGTGAAATACAAAAACAACGCTGTTAAATAAGATATTTTTGTAATAAAACCAATAAAAAATCAAATTGAATTAGGCAAAAGAGTGTTTATTTTATCAAAATTTATTCGAAAAGTGAAAATGTAATTATTTAAGATACTCTATTTAATCGCAAATACTGACATTAGTGCCCTTTATTCAACTTTACTCCAAACTAAGTGCTAGTGCGGTCTATTCAATTACCCAACAACGGTCATATCACTGACTCATCAACACCAGTCAAACCGAAACACAAATCCAAATACGCTGCGAAAAGACGACTTTTGGCCTCCGGGCAATCTGTCAACTGGAGTCAAACGATCTAAGACAAGAGGCAGTCAAGCAGCCAAGCAGCCTACCTACAACTCAACTGGCAAAAACTGAAGACTACTACAAACAGACGTAAGGCCTAAGGCGCTCTGCACCGCGTTACGCGTTTTGTCCGCTGGTGACGATGAACTTCGATTGGAGCCTGCCTGTGCTCGTTACTGGGACTGAAACTGGAACCGAGGCTGTAACTTTAGACAAACTGTGGAGATGGAGTTATACTGACTGTGGGTTAACTTCTGCTGGATGGCTGCATGGCTATCAATTGCCCAAAAGCGTTGCACAAATTGAAACGTTTGACTATATTTGGGTCAGTTAAAGTGATCACATTAACAAGTCAATAGGAGTGCAACATCCTTTTAGGGCATAGCACGTCAACAGGAGTAACAGTTGGTGGTAACCGGTGCCGTTGTTGTCTACTGCTCCTAGACAGCGCCAACTGGCGAATGGCGATTGGCGGATGGTGGTTGCTGGATGTCGCCAGCCGGGGTGTTGACACTAGCAGATTGATGTGTACTGGTTTCCACTGGTCACCAAAAGGTGACTAGACGCAGCGTGAGAACTGGTACTGGACGCAACTCTGCTGGGCTGGCTGGGTGTGTTTTTATGCCCCAAGGGAGTTGCCCGAAAAGCTGCACAATCTGGCATGTACAGTGTCTCACAGCTTATTCCGATCAGTGTCAAAGAAAAAAAGTAATTGCCTGCCATAAACTAATCATTCATTATTTTTCAGAAATTCCAAAGACCGATGGTAGGTACATGTATTAACCACCAAAATTAATATATGACCCCAATACACTGGGGTTTCCCCACCTGCTAGGTTGAGTTATGTAAAAAAGTACCCTATTTTGAGGGGAAATTTTATTTCGACCAGGTACATTGTGGACACCTGGGTGCCATAAAACCCGGATTTTTTACCTAAAGTTGAGTATTTCCGGTATAAATAGACCAATCCTTCGTAGTCAGTTTAGTTTTATCCTGCATCTTGGGTGCAATAAGCCAACAAGGACTATGGACAAACAGACTACCATTTCTCAACGGAAACTCATCCTGGAACACCACAAAAACGGATATTCACATCTCCAAATAGCTGAAATGGTCAATCTGAGTTACTCAACTGTGTATAACATCATTCGGCGCTTCGTCGACGCAAATCGGATTGAGGATTGCACCAAACAAGATTTTCACCGAAGAGGAGGAGCGAAGGATCACCAGGAAAATAAAGGGAAATCCCAAGCTATCGGCTCCAAAAGTGGCTCAACAGGTGGAGGATGAAATGGGGAAAAAGTGCTGTGTGGAAACTGTGTGCAGGTTTTCTGCGCAAACATGACTTTAATGCCCGAGTACCACGAAAAAATATCTTTATAAGCGTACAAAATATTAGGCACTAGGATGACGTTCGCCAAAAACCACTTGGACATGGATTTGGAGTTCTGGAACACAGTCATATTTGCAGATGAGTCCAAATTAACCGTTTTTGACTCGGACGGACGGAATTATGTGTGGCGACAGTCCAATACTGACCTGAATCCCAAACGCGTAAAGGCAACAGTCAAGCATGGTGGAGGAAGTGTCATGGTCTGGGCATGTATCTCGTCAGCCGGATTCGGGAATTTTGTGATTTTTGAAACAACAATGGACAAGAATGTGTACTTCAACATACTAAATGAAAATTTACTAAAAAGTGCCGAGAAGCTAATAATCCGACGTACTTTCCGGTTCAACCAGGACATCGATCCCAAGCATAAGGCCAAGATAGTGCAGTCCTGGCTCATCAGGAACTGCCCCCACATGATAATTCCACCGGCCCAGTCTCAAGATTTAAATGTTATTGAGAATTTGTGGGCTCTGCTGGAAAATAACATCCGGAAGCACAGCATATCCAGCAAAGAAGACCTCAAAAATGCTCTGCGGGGATGAGTGGAGCAGAATCAGCCCAGAAGCTACCAGGAAGCTGGTATCTTCCATGAATATTAGGTTAAGGGATGTTCTTAAGGCCAAAGGATATCATACTAAGTATTAACATCCTTATTTATGTTTTTATACTCAAAATATATTATTTTATTTAGACTGATCCAAAAAAATTTCCCCTCGAAATAGGGTACTTTTTTACATAATCCTACCTAGCAGGTGGGGAAACCCCAGTGTATTGGGGTCATATATTAATTTTGGTGGTTAATACATGTACCTACCATCGGTCTTTGGAATTTTTGAAAAATAAAGAATGATTAGTTTATGGCAGGCAATTACTTTTTTCTTTGACACTGATCGGAATAAGCTGTGAGACACTGTATATCGGAGCAGGCATAGAGATTGTTTCATTGGGATATGTGAATAAGCGGCATTAAAGTTAGAAAATGAAACCATTGCTGAGATTGCTAAACAGAGGTCAGATCAGGATAGGGAAAGTTAATTAAGAGACTAAAATATTGCAAAGGAGATTTCAAAAGTAAATATGTATTCGTATTCATTCTTCATCTTGTGCAGAATGACGCAGTCATTAAGTGAATTATTTCATAGCAACTTCGTCGCACAATATGTGATCGTGACTGATTTAAACAGCAGCCATTACAACAGATAGCTGCCTTAGAGTGTCCGGGAGGATACTGCTGGATGTGTAACCTTTCAACCGTTTAATCTGACAAAGGAAATAAATAAAAGAATTAACATTTATTTTTAAGTATGCGCTCAAGTATGTGCTTTACCCAATCCCCGCCATATCACCTCCAGCAGCCAGAAGCAACGCTCGCCCAACCGAGAACCGAGTGCAAGTTGACGGCGACCAAAACTGCCCGATGTGGCTGCTGCAGGCCGCCTAAAAACCACCAGCACCGCACCGAGACAAACAGAGGGGCCATGTCCAAAGCATTTTTGAAACATGCGAATTGCTTGTACGTGACACGCAACAGCAAAAGGAACAGACAAAAGGAGCTGGACGAGGATGATGATGTCGGAAAAGAAGTTGTGCACCCAAACACACACACATAAGAAATAAGATGACCATGTCCAGCCAACCACTTAGCCATGAAAGCGGTAACTACATGCAACAGATGAAGCATGCACTGCGGCATGCAGCGCACTCAGCGCTTAAACCTTAAATGCCAAGGTAAAACTAAGCTAAACCTTAAGGTAAAAGCAAAGCTAAAGGCAAAGGCAATGGCATTGGCAATGGCAAAAGCAGAGGTAAATGTTCAAGCCAAAGGTAGAAGGTATAAGGTAAAGTACTTGGAATGCACCCCAACACAAGGAGGTTTCAGCTACAGCTTGAGCAGCGCACCGTCATGGATCACACAGAGAGTTGTTGCAACAACAGAAACTTTGATCCATGCACAGTGGGATAAAAACACATTACAAAACTACTCTACTTTTTACAGGGATTAATCATTGTAATAATTAATATAGTATTCTTATTTGAACCCATGTATTTTGTATTAAGTAGAAGAGATTTTGGAGAAATAAATCATAAAAAATTATTTATTCGTCTTCTTTAAACTTTGTTGAAAATTTTATTTTTCTGATTTTTAAATAATGGGAAATAGTACGGGTACAACAATATGATATTGTAATTTATTAGACAATAACAATATAAAATTGTGATAAATAAATAAAATATTAAAAATATTGCGAACTGTAAATTTTAGATCCATTTTAACTGTTGCTGTTTTGCTTGATAACAAAACTCCTAAGTGACTCAAAAAAGAAATCAACGCTGAAGTTATTTTCAAAGAACTATGTTATAGAATTTAATTCGAAAATAGTGCAAATTGATTAGTCAGTCTCCCCTAAGAAGTATTTGTTCCATTGTGCAGGGACGCTCAATGAAATTTATTTGGTGATGCTTGAGCGAAGCGTGAAGTTGACTGCCGCAGAAGCCTCGAACTGCAGCCAAGAACCGACACAGAAACAGACACAGTCACAGCCACAGTAGGAGTCACAGTCCCTGACATTAAAAGCCTGAAGGAGACCAGGCCCAACCAGACCAATAAGGCAGCAGCGATCAATTTAATCGCGCAAATAATATGCCTCTGTCTGCGTTCGGGTCTGTGACTGTGACTGAGCTCGAGCTTGAGCTTGGTCATGGGTATTGGTCGGGGCTGGGCTTAGTCAGAGGCTTGAGTCCTGGGACCCAGCAATAAGTATGTACACACAATAAGTAAATATGGAATAATCGTTATGTGTACCATATGCGCAAAGGGGTCGAGCCTTCTTATCGCCATGCAAAGATCAGAAAGTGTGTGACCGACCAAAAGACCAACAGTCGACCAAACAACCGACTGTAAATGCTTTGCATTTCTCAAGAATTGCAACCTGTGCGAGAATTCGACTCTTTCACTTTGACACTTGTCCGCCAGGTTGTTGTTGTCTGTTGACTGCTGCGTCGGCGGTGCTTGAAAATTACGCTAATTTTGTGTCTGCCACTTATGTACAGTAAATAGCCTGTTGCCGGACACAGCAGCTGGGATAATCGGCAGAGTTGAAACGGGTAAACTGGCCTTCTTCAATGCAATTACATGCTCTTGGGCCATAAGTCAGACAGTCGCCACACAGTGTTCCAATTCTCTACAAATATAATTGGCTTTTACACCAAACTGTTTCTGCTACAGTTGCTGCTGCTGCAGATCCAGATCCTCGAGAGCAACTCATGACACGTTGCGCGAATCACTCAAATGTCACCATAAATTCCGCACATGCGCACACATTGGTATGCCTATTTTTGGGATCTCATACACTCGCTGCACATGAGTATCACTTTTTGTCAGCTCCGAGGAGCGCAGCTCAGCGCTTTTGTTACCATTTCCCATCTTGGCCATAAACTGAACCACACTCCTTTCCCTCTTGTTGCTATAACTCTTTCTGAGCTGGTTCGCGTTGTACGTATGTGTATTTACCTGTTGGCGCTTACTAGTTGCCTATTTTGGGAGTGGCGCTTTTTCTTTAGCTCATTTACGCCGCCCCAAATGTGTAAAAGTGTGAATATCCAATTAGCGTTTCCATACCAAAATGGTCAATGGCGCACTCAAGTGAGGTCTCTGACCAACTCTCTGTTAAGTAGATTTATGATTGCCTCATGTTTCATATATATTCGCACTAATCCAATTGTGCTCGCTGTCTTCATGTCTTACTGAATGTCAAATTTAGCATTAGTGGTTGAATGGATATTTTTACTTAGATTTATTATGTGGTCGAATAGCTCTCCGAATTGCATTGCCTTTTTAACACAAAAACCGAAAAAGGCACAAAACTTATATTTAAATTAAGTTCAAAATAATTCAATATAGGAAATAATTATTCTATGAATTAAAAATCTGATATTAGGAAAATTTCGTTTTAGAAATCTTTCGGATCTAAATTTATAAATAGCAATCATTTTTGTAACATCACCTTTATGATTATAACCTTCCAAAATACAGCATTTTTATAAAAATGCGAACTTTTCACACTAAAAAATTAGTGTGACAATTTCTAAATTCTTGATAACAGTTATTTAATTGTGCTTGGCCAATTATTTCAAAATGTTTTATGGCTTCAGGTCAAGTGTTTTTTATATTTTATACTTCGATATATTTCGAAACTCAAGCTCCACAGTTAACATAGATAAATTTGAAACAAGATTTTAAACAAATCAAAATAATGTTTTGTGAAATTCTCTTTTTGAGTAATATTACTTTTTGTGCGGCTCAGTGGATATTTAACTTTTATCTCTACAAAACTTTAATATGAAACTTGCGGTTCCTAATCAAAGGCCCAAAAAAACCGACTATACATTTTGTCCATGAATTAGGAGCAATTAAAGTCAACTAAAGTTCCATTAGTCTTATTGGTAGCTATCAAAACACACTATATGACTTTATTAAAGCTTTAAAAATTAAATATGGGCCACCAGTCAGAGACTTTTTTTTTTTTTTGCACATAGCACGTTTTTAGAGAACACGCCTCCCCAATAGCGATTATATCATAAAAATTAATAACGAAGCTGGAACTGGACATCAACGTGGGCTCGAAACGCACGTACTTTTTGCCGATCGTGTTTTGCCATATTAATTGTGAATCAGAGTTGATGTGTGAGCGGTGGTGACGGTAATTGGAAAACTGAAAGTAAACTTAACAAATTTCCACGCAACTCGACGCAGGTGCAAAAAACGTTGCAGCCTATTAATTAGATCAGAGCTATATGGACATACATTTTTCTTGACCGACTGACTGACTGCCTGGGGCCTGAGTGAGTGAATGAGTGTTTGCGTGCCAAGTGTTGCAACTTCTCCCAACTCCCAACTGATAATTATGATTACAGACAAAGCCAGAGGTCTGATGCTGTCATTTTAAAACTTGTTTACTATAGGCCAATTTCGATGGGACATTAACCAAGATGACTAAGCCGTGATTGCTCGCCAGCATCACCATCATCATTAACATTAGCACCCGATTTAGCTACAGTATAAGTAACAGACACAAATTTAAAGAGAGAGTCACCAAACTAAGACGATAACTTGCTGGTAATCTTCTCCAAGGGTCGGCATATAAATTTTTAGAACACGCCCACACCTGAAATGCGCATATCTTCCACAATTTGTAAGCTAGAGTCACTAAATATTGAAAGTATGTTACTGTTAACTTCCTTTCTTCACAATTATCCGCATGTTGAAAGGCAAACTTGGACAGTATTTCTTGGCTACACCCACACTGTTATTTGTTACCTGTTATCAACAGGCATTACGTATGATATCAAAGTATTTCGCAATCGGTTACGCCCTACTGCAACGTTCTCTCTTGTTAATTTTGTGTCCGCTAGTGGTATTCACCGCAGTTCTTATTACTATGAATTCTTAATGAACTGATGCTGAAATATTCAAAGAGATTTTTTTTTAAATATCAAGTATGTTATTGATATTATTATATATTAACAACAACATCTATGTGCAAGCTGTACGGGCTTAGCCTCTAGGATGTTCGATTTCTATATTGCAACAACTTCCGGGTAACAAAGACTTTTTAATCATCTGGGTATAAAATAACATCCACAATTTACAATGTATTTAACTAAATGGATGCAAATCAACTGCATACATTACTAACACTCTACCAGCTAAGCTAATCTAATATTTCTTGAGCCAGTCACGCATTTTTGACCTTAAGCTGGAGAATGTGGCTTATTTCAGCGTTGACATCAAAATTCCCCATGCTGGACTTTTCTATATCTGCTTGTAAGTTACGGCCAACTCATTAACTCGCACAAGTGCCGATGCACATGCTTAAGACATGGCCATAAACAACAATTTATCTGGCGGGCAGGCTGGCTCTATCACCAAAGCCAACTATGCAGAAATTCCATATGCGACATTATTCTCATAACCGTTGTGCCGGCTCGAAGAGCCTATTAGCTAAGCCAATATACGCATGTACTTCAAAGTGTAGACCCTGGTCGACTGGAAGGCTCACTGGCTGACTGGTTGCCTGGCTGAGTGGCTGGCCATAAATCACAGTGACGACGAAGCGGCTAATTAAAAAATCGACACGCTAAACTGGCAAAAGACAAAATTAACATTTGCTCAAATGTACTGGCACAGAAGGGGGCCAAGGGACACTGGAAAAACAACACCCGCCGAGAGTCATAAAGTCATGGGGATGGGAATCAAAATTGCAATCGGTGGTAAGCGGGACAGGGGCACTGAATCGGACGCTTTGTCAGACGGACTGATTGCCATTGCCATTGCCTTTGTCTTTCCTCTTTCACCTTGTTGTTGTTTTCTTGATGTGTTTATTTCTTTTTTTTTGCTTATAGGACTTACAAGTCGCTGATGAGTGGCTTGTGGCGGCGATTCGCCAGTTAAAATGATCGACAATAATGTCAACAATTTTTGCGTAAATTTGCGCTGCGATTCTGTGGGATGCTCGGGGTTCCTCAGGATGCTCGATTGCCGTTCTTTATGCTGATGATGAACCTGCAGTTGCCAGCAATCAGCGTTGCTGGCGTGCAGGTGATCAATGTTTGGTATCAACTGTCAATGCCTGCAACCGGAAAGATCGGCTCAAACTCAACCGCAATTCAAGCGACAAACATTCACTACAAAAAGGTAAAATCAATACTGTTAAAGTAGTTTAAATTCAAAATCAGCTGCAATTTATTTGCAATTTATTTTTATTTACAATTTGTGCAAATTTTGTATTTCGGTTATATACAATTTAATAAGGCATAATTAATTCATTTATTAATTTATTAATTTTAACCATTTAAACTCAGATTAAAAATATATATAAGCGAATTACAAACAAAAAATTAATAGATGCGAATTACAAAACTTGATTTTCAATTTCAAATTCTTAAAAGACTAGTAATTAAATTAAAAATCAAAATTTCTTTAGGAGTAGTTGGAGTTAATTATAATCAAAATAGAATTGCAGCCATTAGGCTATATTTTCAAGAAATATTTATAACCTTGTAGAGTCTATTAATATTTCCCTTGACTATAATTTTATAAAACCCCGTCTTACTTCTTCTAATTTATATACATCGACTAATAAAAAGAGGATATAAGAAAAGCTCTGAGAGTGGAATTGACCTAGTAATTCTAAATTTTAATCGGAATAATCCCACATCACAGTTAGCAACAGCTTCCAGCAAAAAAATTATAAAGCAACAAATGTATTATTCATGTATAAGCGAAATGCGCACCCTCTTTTTCTTTAAATAAGTATGTCGCCTCCCAGTGTCTTTCTTATCCATATTGCCCCTAGCTCATTATCATCGCCGAAGAGGAGGCTCGTCATCAACGCTCTGGTCCTATGGCATTAATTCGATAATGCATAAAAATAAGGAATACGCTTCATTGGACTCTAATTGCTAAACGCAAATAGAAATGAAAGCAACAACAACAACTTGTACACACTGTGAAGATGACAACGACAGTTGTTGGAACTGCCTCAGCTGGGTTCTCAAGCCGACCAAAAGCTGGCTGTGTTGCAAGTGCATCGGGACGTTGCATTTGATGGGCCTCTGGCCTCAAACTAACTGCCCTTGGCCAGCAGGCGGCGGGCGGATGATCGGCGACTGCTCCAACAAAGTTGCGTGTAATTAAAACGCAAACTTGTACCGGGCCGGGCCTGGCTTGGCCTGAGACTAGGCAGACATGGCAGACCATAGAGTGGATGTCGAGAACGGGCCAAGTAGGTGAAAGACGACTTAGCCGGCGCAGGCTGATTTCTTGAAAGATTTGTAAACGTAAACTTTCGAAAAAGAAGAAATAAACCAGAAGTAAATATCGACAAACATCGTCGTGGTCGGAAAAAATTAAGAAAAACTGAAATGAGTTAAAAATTCCACACAACTGCGTGAGAAGTCGCGGCCGAGTTGCAATGCGACGTTAAGCAGCGCACCAGTCGAAGCCGGAGTCAATTTTTTAGTATTGGGTTTTTTTGTTTTTCGTTTGCGGCTGCATTGGCTTAAACGAATGAGGGTCCCCAGCAACACCAAGACCAACAATAACAAAAACGTTGCATTTATTGATCGCCGCGTACCGATTATTGTTTAAACTGTTTTCAATGCGTTTACTTTGTGTAAATATTATTTTTTCAATTTATGAGCTCGCCGAAGATGCTGTCCGTTTAGCCAGAAGACGGAGCCGTCAGGCCTGAAGCCCCCAAATTTCCCTTCACACCAACGCGAGAGCGCCTGCGTCTGACTGACATAGAGTTTGTCTCTCTGTTTGTTGCAGTGCGTTGGCGCGTAGACAAATATCAATTGGAAATCTCATGAATCGAAATTGAAAATCTTCAAGATACAAAATGAAATGCTCATCATTAAAATGATACCTCATGCATTGTGGATGTTCCTCCACTCCTTACTCTCCTGAAGCTAACATTTGTGATTGAAATTTGCCGAAACATTTTAATGTTATTAATTTATTTTCATTTAACAGCGTCTGCTGCAAAATTATACGTAATTGGCATTCTGTGCGATGCAATAATGCATTAATTTAATTTTCGATTCGACGAGAATTTCTTTTGTAATCTCAATATTTATATGCTCGTTATAATATTTTTGTCATTAAGCTTTGCCTATTTGCTCAACACATATCGAAAACAACAACAAATTTATTTGAAAGCAATGCGTTTATTAAGTCCATAAGCACGATAATACCAATAAAGAGCTTTAACACAAAATACAAAATTGTTCCTTGGTCTATGACACTTTAAAAGCAATTAAAAAATATGTTTATATTATATAATTTAAATTCACTGTTATTATTTATACCTCCACAAAACAATATTTTATAACCTTTCAATAGGTTGATCAATGTTAAATAAAATTGCTACATAAAAAAAAAATGTAGGAAAGCACTAAGCAGCAGAATACAAAGCCAACAAAAACAAGAGAGAACATTGTAGTGGGACGTAACCGACTGCGAAATACTTTGATACCCTATGTAATGCCAGCTGATAACAGGTAGCAAATAACAGGTTGGGTTTAGCCACGAAATACTGCCCGTGTTTGCCTTTCAAATTGCGGTAGATATAAGCTAGTTACCTTCCTTCAAAGTTTTGTAACTTTAGCTCTTGAATTATGGGAGATATAAGCTTCAGGGAATTTTGGAGGCGGAAGTTTGCGTGGCCAAAACAAATGTTGGAGTAATATCTTAGTAATATACCTTCCAACTTTGGTAACTTTAGTTTTTAAATTGCCGGAGATATAGGCTTTTATATATTTTGGGGGCTGGAGTGGGAGTAGTCCAAAACTTCCGGACTTATGAGGAGTATTACTAGCAATATACCTTTAAAATTTGGTGACTCTAGCTTTCAAATTGTCTGAGATATGTGGACTTATCGATTTACACCAACAGGTGTACCGGATGAGGGAGTCGGAGTGGGCGTGGCCATGCAATTTTTATGGATTGCTTAGGGGACTTACCAATAACATACTTTCAAAATTTGATGACTCAATTAAAAATTATGGATGATATGGGCATTTCAAATATATAGAACAGAGACTCCTGGGGGCGAATGTGGGCCTGACATCGCTAACAACCTACCAACCAAATTTGGGGACCGCAACTTTAAAATTGAGGTAGATTTGTGGCTTCATCGATTTGCGAATATCGATTTTATCGATTTCTTAGCCACCTAGTGGAGGTAGCACTCCAATATTTACACTTTGTCTGAAGCGGGCACAGACGAGTACATGTTCCAAATCTCAATCTCAAATCTCTTTTTTTAAGGGTGTCGAAAAAAGTTGCGTTCATACAGACGGGCAGACGGACAGACAGACAGACAGCATGACTATGACAATATACTATGATACCTTCTGTATTAAAACAAAACAACATTAAGCTTTCATACCAAATTTGAAAGTTTGAAATAATGTATGATCAACGTACTATGGACAGACCCCGATCTAACGGACTTAGATAAAATTGCATCAGAACAGTTTAATTTGTTTATAACGATACTTCAGGTCTGCATAAGCGTAAACTAGCTCACAACATTGCTGTACTCCCTGATAGAGTAAAAAAAATAGTCCATTGACAAACAGTAATTATAATAATCATCACATTTCCTTTATTGCGACTTTTCAATAATTATATAGTTTACGATTTCAAGACACTTATGTTTCTAAATACCTTGGTATTTACTATACAAATATGCTGTTTGTAAATAAAATTCAACTTCGATTAATGTTCTAATTTCGCAACTTTTGGAGAAGTATTTGAACATGCCACATGTGACAGGTTCTATTGCAGATACATACCTGCTTGAAGTTTCAGATACTTTAGCTGAAGCATGTTGCCTCACAGACAACATGATAGGCGACAAGCTCATAAGACCCAAACTGAGCCAAACTGTCGCTTTAGCCATATTTGCCAAATTTAACGATTGCATCAAGTTGTCTGCCCCTCGGTACGACTGTCTGCCGCTTAGACATTTTTGTAGCTCAATTGTTACGGTTGCTTATGACAATGGTTGGGGGAATACATACTTTGAATGCACTCACGCAGCTTGTAGCTATTTTAATGCAGTGAAATCATAGTTGGAATGCCCAGTTGCATGTAACTGCCAAATGAGATCGACACCTACCTACTTCAGAGTTAGCACGTCGTAAAAAACACACACTCTAGACAACTGGTCGAGACACAAATCAATGCGACCACAGCATTTGGCAGCTGATGACACCAACTCGAGACCTTTACTCTTACTTTCCTCGACTAATGCCCTACGCGAAAGGCGGAAACAAGAAGCGTGGGTGTAAGTCATTTTCAGCATTTACATGCAAATCGAAGACAAATCATAAAAACAAAATTGAAAAGCAGATGAAACAGCTTTAAAAACACTCACTCCGATATGTGTTAGCGGGTCAAAAAGCGTGAGTGTGACTGGAAACTAGTAGAAGCCATCTAAGGATGGCTGCGTGATATAGGCAATTTAGAGATCAGCTTTTTCACGATACTTATAAAAACACGTTGTATAACAAATTTATTTAATTTTTAGGTACTTGCGATAATCTCTCTTTTTACATATAGTTTTCTAGTTAAACATTGATCAAATTGATCAAAAGAAATTAGACATTGAACTCACATAAATACAAGACAACGTCTTAATCATTTAAGGCTTAACAATTTTGCAAGTAATAAAAACATTATTTAAAAAAAAAATGGTAAACAATATTTTAAGTTTTTGTGACATGAGATACGCAATTGACTTATTGTTAAGTAACCCCAAATTTGACAAGAACAGACGAAAGATATCGAGAGTTAAAAATAAAGGCGTGCTCCAATATGCGAATACGGAAAAGCTTTTCGATTTCATTTTCAAAGCGAGCATTTCGATGCTTTCATTTGCTAAACAGCAATTATGCTAAATACGGAAACAGAAAAGTTTAGAATAAATTTATCGCTCCTTTAAGAATATAGCGAACACCCAATGTGCTGAGGGCGGTGGCTGCTTTATGAACATACATATACTACAAATATAGTTGGTCTCTGCTTGAGTTGGTCTCACGTGATTAACGTGACAACGCAAAGTGTCACGAGCCCATCTTTAGGCTGGGCATGCTGTCGACAGAATACAAAGCGGACCGAAACCAAAGCAAGCCCCCAAACTCCATACTGAACTGTCCCATCAGCGACAACATCTAAAGCTCATTTGTCACATAAAATTCATATATGTAATTTGCTTGACAACTAAAAGTGGACGTCACGCATCGCCGTAGCAAACGCCTCCATATTGGTGTCGCTAACAGAGACGCATGCACATGATGCCAAAGCCTCTCAGCTCTCAACTCGACTCCTGTCCAGGTGCAGGTCTCATTGGTGTTGGTGTTGGAGCTGGTAATGGTGATGCGTTGACCAAGCATTTCCTTAAATTAGCTGCACTTCGGCTGGTGCCTTGTGCTTGACGGAATGGAGCGGGTTGGTACCGTACTGGACTGGACTGGATGGTTTGGACTTGTGATAGACGTCAGTATCATAATATCATAATCGTCGACGCATGGCCTTTTTTGGGTGGGCACTTAACATTAAGTGCTGAGATTTTGATGGAGTGTTGATGCAGCTGAGGTCAGTTGGTACACTTATTCCCTCTCAATGCTTGCTTGGTGATGCACGAGGCTTACTTTCAGGTGGGCGCGTTTTACTCAAGCCCATAATCAACGCTACAAAAGAAATGATCAACAACTGTGCTTCGCTAACACCTTTTCTGTTGTTTCTCCTTAATACTTAAAATATTTATCTTCAGTTCATCATATCATTGGAGTAAAACCAATCAAGTATTGATTAAAAATCGAAAATCGAATTAATGTTATTTTTTTTTAACTGTATTAGTCAAAGTATCAATAAATAGAGTCTGATTGTTCTACACAAAATTGACTGGCAACAAAATCTGCAGACTTCAGATTCAAAATATGTTCTGAATTATTAGTAAACTTAAAAATGCAACTTAGTAAAAAACACATTTTTTTTTTTTTTTGCCAGCTCGCCAGAGAAGTATAGTAAATGAAAATGAAAAATAGAACGTATATACGTAAATAAAGTAATAATCACGTTAATGCTTTCTATTTTGAGTAAGCTTGAAGTTGTAGACTATAAGTTAAGTCTACATAAGCAAAGAAATGGATTAGGGGCGGACACGCAGAAAAATTTAATTCATTAAGCATAATTAACAAATTTAAAGCCCAAAACTACATAATATATGAAACTGACGCATATTTCTTAAGATCAACCGTTAGGTGGGTAAGTGAACTCTCTAAACTCCCGATGCTTCCGTGGCATTCACACCTATGTTCAACCATGCATATTTACTATGTAGCAGTTAGCCTATGGTCAAGTCTTTCACATCCGGTTCTCAGCATTGAAATGGTAAATATGTTCAGTTGAAGACCGTTTAAGAAATTCATTTAAACAACGAAACACTTCAAAGTGAACCCCACTTGCTGCAGCGTTTTCACAAGCGCCGAGGCTGATACTGATGCAACTGCTTACTGCTGTGTGTGTGCCTGTATCTCAGAGTAAAGCCCTTTACAGCTTAGGCAAACATTTGCAATTACAATTTTAGCATATAATTGCAAACATGATAAACAATTTTATCGCCGCTCGCTGCCCAGAACAATGCGACAACAGATGCGCCGATGCTAGAAGCTGAGAGATGCCCCGAACGACTATAGAGCTGAGGATGCTACTGAGGCAAAGACTGGGAATGAGACTGGGGCTCAGACTGGGACTGGGGCTGCAACTCACGCAGCCGTCGACAGGTTTGGCTGCCAAGAAGAAGCGTGTCGCCAATTGATCTTGAGGTTTACCTAGAAAAATGTCGCGACAATTGTTACCAATGGAAGAAAAAAAACGAAACGAAAAGAAAAGAAACAAAACAAAACAAAACGTACAAGCCAACTGGTAGCCAGACCCAAGCAGATAGAGAAGAACTCGATGCTGGAGCTGGTCTAGCGCAGTATGCAATTGAAATTGAAGAATTACGTGAAGAATGTCAGCGAACATAGTAAGGTTGTACATAAGACTACTACTGGCTGGCTCTTCGGACCATGCATTATGCCAAGTTTTTGTGCGCGGATGCAGCGGTTGTATTGATACTACTCGACACGAATTACAACAACGACAAGGCAAAGCAAGAAATTGTCACACAGCTGATCGGTTGATGGCTGATCAGAATCGTGCAGGGCAGAACAGCCCCCGCTATGTGTGCTCTGTGGCGGCATCTAAATGAACTGCAGATCAACTTCAGTTTAGTAGCCTGCGCCTCATTACGAATGGAAATGATGATGGACAATAACGACGCGACAACAGGAAGTCCAAGTCGACGCCGCCAGTTCTACTGTTCAAGCCTTTACCAGACTCTCACACCGTCTTTTTACCAGTCGGATGATAGTGAATGAACAGTGATTACGATTGATGTTGATGTTGCCCAGCCTCGAACCTGATCAGAACTAACCTAACTCCAACTCCAACACCGACTCCGACTCGAACTGGGCTAGTGCATCGTTAAATTGATTTGTGTGTGTCGTCTGGAAATAACTAGTTTTCAATGTCTGAGAAAACTTTTGTCCCTCCCATGTATGCAACTAAACATTTCAGTTATATTTGATCTCTTTCGATATTCTAAAAATGTCACCTATGCTGAAAACCACTTTGTTTGGCACGCCTTTGATGAGCTTTGGCTTCCGTTTATAGAGTTCGACTCACAGTTTTGGCATCATTGCCAGTCATAAGAGAATTGTAAGTACATAATTTACGTGTTAAGCATTGTAATGTTATCTGTACTCCCACAAATTCTTTTTAACTAAAATGAATGTGCTTATAAATATGAATTTTGTACTTGCACTTTTCATTTATTGAATACTTTCAGATTTTTAAATTTACCATGTCACTTTCAATATATGCTTCGCATAGAATCTACTCATGCTTATAAATTGAAGCTGTATTCACAAATCTTATCTGATACAGTCCAAGTCATACCTTGGTATAATCTATATCATAAGAAGTCTGAAGAAACTGATAGCCAACACAAAAAATGAATGCTTTTCTTAACTTTCTGAGAGATTTGTAAAATTGTAATTTTAAAAGAGGATGTAATCATTTGATATTAAGAATTATGCTGGCAACAATTGGCAACCAAATGCAAACGAAAGAATAATAAATGATGAAGTAAAAATTTGTATTATTTTAAATTTTTCTATCTATAAAAGTTTTCCAGCAGTTCTTGTTTAGACTTACGACTACTAAATATAACAAATATGTGTCGAAAAAATATGTTACTTTTCCAGCAAGAAGTCTAAGCATTTAAGTTAATAATTACTCCATGCTAAATATGCATTAGAGAACTCACTAGATAGACCGATTATTTTCAAGAACAAGAGAACCTGATATCCCAACTAATACCGAAATGGCAAAATTCGATTCGGCAGAAGCTGTCGAACAAGTTGACAAACAAATTGACGGCAACTGCAAATGCCAGCCGAGAACCGTTAAAGCTATTGCCAGGATTGTCATAATTTCGATTAGCCAACCAATAAAAGACATCAGCAGCAACATCAACAACAACAGGACCAGTTGAGCATTCAATGGAAATGGCACAACGCCCGCGACTTTCATTTGTTTCTTTGCCAAAATCGTCCGCAAGCAATTTCTTTCTTCTTTTTTTTACAATGCACAGACCGCTGTTCGGCCGGCCTGTCCAAATGCAACTGAAATTAAAGTTAACAAATTTCCGACAATGTTTGGACATTTTCCAAAGCGAACAGCAACAACAACAAGAACAACAGCACCACTAGGCGCATAGCGGTCACACGGACTGGCAATGATCTGAGTACGAGTACCGTAATTGTTCGACGTGTTTTCGGTTCTATTGTGCGCGCATTCAAATGTTGTCAGAGGGCCGTTCAGGAGTACCCAGTAAGTAAGTAAGTACATACATACAAAGCAGCAAGTAGCGATCCAGCTTCCTTCCATCAGCAGACGCCCAAGGCCCGCAACTTGTTCAATTGTTCACATTTTCTGTGTTCGCTATTTCCTTTTTTTGGGCTTTGGCAATTAGAGACACATAGCGACGAAAAGAAAGATAGAGAGATGGAGAAGTCGTTGAAAGGTACACACATAGTTAAAGGATAGGTATGAGGGGAACTTGGCGCTTCTACGCCTGTGCAGATTTGCGACTCAATGTGTGTTAAGTTAAGTTGTTGTCATTGTTGTGATCAAAACCGTTGCTGCTGTATCCAAATGTTTAGTTTTTTTGGGCTGGTTTTTCTCCAAGTCGTGATACTCAATTGAGGTTCAGATTTTCGTGCCTAACTGTTGTTTTGGCATTGTGTGGCATAATTGGCTTAGATTACAAATATGGAAAGTGCGATTTTATGTGTTTGGAATCAATGTTATAATCAGCTACAGCTTCATGGAATCTAATATATTATTTTCATATTTCAATCTAATCTAATCTAATCTTATCAATCTAACGCAAATTTTTGGACTTCTTAGAACTGAAGCCATTAACATTTTAAATAAGTTGATAAAAATTATAAATTTCCTGGAACTTTAAGACTAGAGTCACTAGAGATTTAGTTGGCGTTTTTAAAAAATTGCTAGTAATTTTCCTGGTCGAATATTCCTGCGGTACCCCAACCACAAAATTGATAGATAAATAGTAAGGCATTTTGAGGCAATTATTTAAAATAATTTAAAATGTATCTTGTTTCATGAAAAGAGTAATTAAGCAGCATGCTAAATATAATACTTGCCCTAATATAGGTTAGGTTTTAACGGTTTCAAGCTTATTTTATTTCTTTATTTCTAATTGAATTTTACATTTTTTTTAAAGTTTTTAATTAAATATACACGTTAATAAGGGCACGTCGGTCCCTTAAAACAATATGAGAGCAACATTAAAAACTTTCAAAACATCGTTTATAAAATTGTGTAGAAATCTTAAATGTGCTAATTGGTTCTTAACATTTTCATAGACACATACATGAAAATTCAAATATTCAAAACAAAACTTGATATTTGAGAACAAGCAACTCATTAAAGCCCCGTAAAACGTTTCCGTCACAGAAAATATTGGATAATTGGGATGAGCCGACGAAAATCTATAGGTAGTAGTCGACAACACAGAATATTGACATTTTCAATTCGAGTGGCAAACACTCTCACACTCGCACTGGGCCAGTTGGTGATAATTGGCGATTCGTTGAGGAGTTCACGCAGCAGCCTCGCCTGGGCATCAGATGATGGGTAAATAAATGATTGAGCGGGGAAGGAGGTGAAGATCACAGGCAAAGACAAAGTTCTCACAATTTAATTAGTATGCATTTCCATTATTTATATAGTATGGCCTCAATGACCACATCGTTAGCAACAGGCAGTTAGCAGTCACTCACACTCGACTCAGGCATTGTTTTCGTGCATCCACAAGGGAAGGGGAATACTTTAACTCGGTACGCATGTCAATCTCGTTGGATGCTCTTGCAGTTAAGACTCCACACAAAAACAACAACAGTAGAAACAGCAACAATAACAGCAACAAGCAATAACAACACAAAAACACTTATAACTCATTTGGTTTATAACTCTTGAAGTTGCTGTTGGTGTCTCTGTAATGTTTCACTGCCGCGAGACGATCCGTGTACTTCCACAAACTATTGTAATACATCAATTTGATTATGAGCGCTAGCGCTTCAAGCCAAGTTCCCATTTCCCTCTACGCATTCTCCGCCTCATGTGGCATGTGCTTGATTTATCTGAAGTTTTCAATGTGTGTTATCTTTGGTTACTTTTTCCTGGTTCTGTTTGTCCAATGAAAGTATACCAAATTGAAAATCGGTTTTTGTTTAAGGTATATTTTTTGTTCGTTATTTCTGAATAAGTAAACTGTGCATCGACTGTGAGCTTACATTTTGACATCTTCTGTTTGTTCTTAAACGTTTCAATTTTTCTGTTTGTTGCTGTTAAAGAATAGTTTGACAATTTAGTAACTATGTCTATTTTACTAATTTGTCCCATTTAAATGCAATTGCTTAACAAATTTCTTCTTCTAATAATGTGAAACTGGAAGCCAGATGGTAAATTTCATTGAACAATCTTACAACCTTCGATACAGAAAAGTTTCCTCTGGCTTTATATAGAGGAACATTAGAACTTGTTCTTAAATAGTTGTCAAAATTCAAAAATATATCATGTCACATATAGTTTTCTAAAATTGTAGAAACCGCTTATTTGATGCTATTAACATATCTTCTATTAAATATTATTACGAATTTGCAGGTAGTGCTCAAATCATCCATGGATAACCGAAAGATTTATAAGGACCGTATGGTAATGTAACAGTAATTACATTCTGTCCATTTCTAGTTTGGCAACGTTTTTTTTCGGCATTTTTACCAGTTTCTTAGCCAAACTTACTAATCACCAGTGGTCTGGATACTAACAATAATATATGCATTTTGCAACTGCTTTCAAATTACAAATGTTTGTAAAAATTAAGTTTTGTAAAAATGCGTAATTACCTCTTTACAAGTCCAAAAATATATACGTAATTATTACCAAATTATTAAATCCTTAAAATTTTTTATGTATTAATTGCCTTTTTGACTTAATGTGAAGTTCAGCAAATCAGGTCATAATGCAAAATTAATTAATTATCCACCAAACAGCCTGTTTGAAGAGACCAAGCTGTTTGACTGAGAGTTGAGAGTGAGTTGCGGATGATATTAATGAAAGTACTGATCATAATTAATGAAATCTGAATAGGAGCATTACAAGCAACGCAGACAGCATACACCAAAACAGAAATCAGCGTCCACTCAAAAAAGCTTAGGGAACAGAAGTTCCCACATCATTAATAAAATGAAATGAAGACCAACCACTGATCAGAGGCAGTAAAGTTCGAGAGACACACACGATGATCCCGCGCTGGCGCTGGACAACGAAATTCAAACGAATTGAAGCGACTCCAGCTTACAAATGTGTCTACACGATACTTGATCAAAAACAAATCTCAAACAAAAATAAAATAAAGAAACAAAAAAACTAACAAAAATATACCAAACAAGTTCAAGTCAGACGGTACCGACTGCATAATACTTTGCTATCAATATTTAAAACTGTTAAACTTATCTAATTTAAGCATTATCAGATGTGCTCCAATTTACGCGATACTTTTCCCTTTTCGTAAATTGCCTGAATATTGCCACGTAAATTTGCTTTCCATTTAATACACTTAATCTGGCAACGCTAAATACAGAATTTGATTATAAATTATTTCATTTATTTTGTTTTATTATATAAGTATATACATATATGTATATATATATGTATAATATTATTATTTTTTAAATATTATTATTTATTTAAATATAGATAATAAATATATATATTATACATGTAAAAAAACATTTTCAGATAAGATTTGAGTGCAAGAGCCCTTAAACTAGGGCTTGATCTGAAGGCATAACTCTAATCAAAGTCAGTCGTTATTTGTGGTCCAAGAATGGCTTATTGATTATGACTGCAAACACTTATCCAGAAAATACTTTTTAATTAACGTTAAGAAAGGCTATGAATACTCTAAAAATTAGTTTTGGATTGACTGTGTATATAAGCTTAATCTACAGACGCGCTAGAAGTTGCAGTGTGGCAACAGGCACCTGTAGCGTCGTTGGCGTGTACGCCGTCGCAGGGATCTTGACCAAATTGATGTCAATATGCGCATACGTAGCAGGGATTGGGGCACATCTACTGCGTGCAATGTGCCATGTACTTCATCGATGAGACAGCCATGCGGGCGCATTTCTGTACGAAAGTGCACAGGCGCCGCCTCGATCGCTCGAGTTGGAATCCTACAGCATCGAGGAGTCGGAGCTGGCGACGGGTCACGGCACATTCCGGCAGGTCAAGCAGCGAGTCAGTATGACGCAGCCAACCACATATGAGGTCAAGGCCGACAAAAGCATAAAAGTAGAGCAGAACGATACATAAATGCGGACAACATCCGCATAAGTGACTTTAAAGGAACAAAAGCGAACAAAATGAAGAAATAAGTCTGATAAATTGTGTAAGCAATTTTTTACTTTAATAATAATCTAAAAATATTGAAATTAAATGATTAAATAATATATAGTGAATAATTTAAATAATTAATACATTTATTTTAAATATTTATATTATAATATTTACCAATAAATTCGATAAATAAATTATTAATAATATATTAATAATCGATAAATAAATACTAATAGATGTGTGTATGTATGATGTTGAAAATTGTTGGTTGGTACATGATTTATTGATTAACACTATCGGTTTTGGGGATTGTCGCAAGTCCAGACGCGTAGGTGTTCCAAACTTCAAGTGACTGTCACGCGGGCAGACAGCATGACGGTTACCTCACAAAACCAATGTACTCTCTTATGCGTTTGGTAACAGAGTATAAGAACACAAGCGACGACAAATTATGCAGCGACAACAACGAAGACAAAGTCAAAGCGCAGTGACCAACGGCAAGAGGAGAGTTCCAAAGACTGGGAAGTGGACCTGGACCACAAGAAGGAAGCTGCAAGCTTATCTGGAATGGACTTGTATTTGGATTTGTTTTGCTTTGCTTTGCTTTCTGCTGCTATGTAAAATAAATTATAACAGTAGAAATGAAGATGAACGCTTTGTCTGCTGTCCGTTTAGTTGAAATTTATTGGCCTTAAATGGCTGTGGCGCTACCTGAACCGAATGGGAGCCCAATCCCCCAGTGTACAATCTACAAGTTTGTCTGATAATCTGATAATCTGTTGAGCTGAGCCTCAACGCTCTCGCAACCTTTTCACACTCAATTAGATCGGAGTTGGTCGCTTTCATCGCTGCACTGTAAAATGTTTACTTCAATATTTTATCGATCTCATTTGCATGGGACGACTAGATAACAAAATGCTTATATTCGTATAGTTCGCTACTTCAGTTGCTAAGCTGCTGCCAGCTTCTAGCTTCCAGCTACCAGCCGGTTAATACTTAACACACTCATCGCATTTGTATCCCATGGCATTGAAGGCAGCTTGAAAATGTTCTCAGCTCATAAAATTCCATAGTGAATCATTTTTCTCTGCTCTTTTTGTCTGGCGTCTTTCCGTGCCGTGTCTGTCTGTTTGTCTCGGCGTCTGTCTATCTGTCTGTCAGCCTGCTCAGACAGTGCGCTCCATTGGTCTGCATTTCATTTATTGTGTAATTCTCCACAATGTACTTTTGGCCACGGATTTGTTGTATTGCCTGCCCGACTGCCTCAGTTTGGGTTGTCTTCGCTTTGAATTTGATTCTTGATTTTATGTCAGTTTATTTATGATAAGATGACCTTTTTTTTCTTCTCATTTTCGGTTTGTCGTCGTCTTCAATGCGCTGCTCTTTAATAGAATTGGAGCTGTGTGTGTCTCTACTTTGAGAAATGAATGAATGAAGCTCATTAAATTATGGGGCACTTATGGGTTAGCGGTGTGTAAGTTTTATTAAGGCACATTTTGAAATACGAGTTGCATACACTGAGCGAAATGTCGTGTTTGTTTAAAAGAAACATCAATAGTTTTTCGAAAGGTTAGTTCTGCAAGTTTATTTTGATTGCCTTGATTACATTATCGAATGCGGTTTGTCAGCTGTTGCTCTTCCTGTAAAAATGTGCTCAAATCTTTCAATTATATTGCCTTCTAATTAATTAAGATATTTTTTATAAGTACATTTCTTACAATAGGAAATTCTAATAATTAAAAATGTATACCAATATTAAAAAAAAAATAATAATAATCAGAAAATAGTTTTGAATTTAGTTCTCGAAACTGCTGTGATAGACCTTGCAAAAATGTACACTTTCTGGATAATATGGTGAGTTACTCTTAGTGCCAAATTATGTTGTGTGATTTTTTCTCAGTGTTCACAGCCCAATGCTTCAACAGCAGCTACAATTTCCGATCATGTGCACTGATCACATTTATATCCAACAATCCGATTGCTCAGTTTACTATTTTGATTTCAAACCTGGCATCTGTTGTTGTTGTTGCAAATGTTGTTGGTGCTCGCTTAGAGCAAATTTCAAGATCAACAACGCAGTTGAGCGTCACGAAGATGAAAAGGGAGATCTTTTATGGCGATTAAGCGCGGACAATGAATGCACGATGGAATAAAAAAAAAAGCGCAGAGAACAACCAAAAAACGCGACTACAGAACTTTTTGTACGAGACAAGCCAGAGAGACAAGAATGAGAACAAGAACACAGAGCTCTTGTTGATCTTTTTCTTAAATGCTGCAGTTATTGAAGTTTTTTTGTTTTGTTTGGTATTATGAGAATTGAGGCAAACATTTTTCAACTGGTTTTTCGAGGCGCAGACAAAGACATAAAATACGAAATGAGTCTGGGAGTTTTTGGGCTGTTGACAGACCGTGCATTATTACTGTCAACCCTGTGCCCATTACTGTTGTTTGTCTAAAAAAAAATTAAAACGCGCCTTCAATGAGTTAATTTGGAGTTTGAACTGACACTTAATAAAGGACCAAACCGGACCGTATCGGAGCGTACCGGACGCTTACGTAAACACAATTAGGTGCCAACGGCTGGAGGGCATGAAACGACGAAATGTAGAGTAAACCAACTTGGTAAACAATAAAATAAAGGGCATGATCTCCACAAATGTTGAATGAGCAGTGTCACGGCTCAACTCTACTCTCCGCGCTCTCTTTCTCTGTCCGTCGAGAGTGTCAAGTGTCCACAACCTAACATAATATTTTCATAGTACATTTTAATGGCTTAGTCTTTAAGTGGACTGCTCTATGATACATTTTGACGTCCCGGCGTATGCGTAATTGTTTTGTAAATGATATGGTTGTGACTGCACACAAAAACTCACACACACGCACACACACCCGTGCAAGTCATATCTTGTCGTATGAGGCGACTGATATGACACGGGGATGACACTACTCGGATAAGTATCTCTTGCAGGCGTCATAAACATGGCAATGGCGTAGTCGGTTCTTGTCTTGTGTAGTGTAAGCAACTCGTAGCCTTAGGCGGTAAGCCAGGTATATGCGGGTAGCTTTTATGTAGCTGCGGACCGGCCAATTTAATACGAGAAGACGACTAAGAGGGAGACCAGTACGTCTTAGGATACGGCTACTGGAATCCCATCAAGGAAGTGATGAATCAAGGGCTGACGGTGATAGCATTCCAACACCTCAATGGCTGTTAGGCCAATGCTAAAACCGCCACCGTCCCGTTGAAACGTAGCAAATCTCCAAGTACGCTTCCTGGTACGTCGGCATTCAGGTGTCAGTACTGGTTTAGATGTTACATTCCGGATTAAAGTGAATCCGGCTCGGAACCTTCGCATGGCATCCCTGCTTGCATAGATATCCATGGGATTTTGACGCGACTATATAACGATAACGACCCAGTTAAATGAGTACTATAAATAAGAACATAAGCAACAACATCAACAACGATAACAGCAGTAATAAAGAGGACAATATCGATGCATTAGCAAGGAGTAGCAAGGGTTAGAACATGTAAATAGCAACAATAAGGCTACCTGCCGTCAAAGCTCAAAAGTACCTAAAGGTGGAATGCCTAACAGTTGGATGGGTTAGCTCGAGACTTCGAGAACGTGTAAGTAAGTAACGATACAAGAGAGATCTGGTCTGGTCAAATCTATGCAGAAGATGCGGGTGAAAAGACCACCAGATCAGGGACTACGTAGACAGGGACTAAGTAGGCGCTCAGCAAAAGAAGATGATGATCTGCAAGTAAGCCTCAATGACTGCGAAGGCGATCGATGAATGTGGCTGGGTGGCTAGCAAGTGTGGAAGAGCATTCATTTGGTTTCTCCAAACGCCAACCACAGGAGATCAGCCCGGCCCAAGAGGATAACTCTTGTACAGTTGCTTCCTCTGTGGCTCGCTAAGAAGAAACTCGTGGAGAGTAGGCGGGGAGATTACATTTAGCGACCATCAAGCGATCCTATTTGAGGTCTATGGCATTAAACAGCATCGCCCGCTAAAAAAAACAACCGGCCCAAAATAGAAAGGGAGCTGCCTATACGAGGTCACGTGCATAGACTCAATCAGAGGAAGACAACGGAGCCTGAGCGACCTGCTAACAACGATTCAGTTGGTTAAAGGGTCATAGATACCTGTGACTCGGCCATGCCTAGAAGGAAAATTAAAAGAGGTTGAACTCCATGCTACTGCTTGAAAAGCATGTCCGCATGCGAGAAAGCGTTCCCAACGGGTAAGAGGCTGTCCGCAATTCGATGCAAGGATGCTTGAATTCAAATGTACCAAAAGAGAATTAAAGAATTGTATCAAAAACAGCAAAGCTAGCTGCTTTCGAGCTAGTTGCGAGGAGGACTAAATTAGCCCATGGGGCACAAGGCAGTGACAATGTAAATCCGAAGCCAGGATGCTACTCTGCAGATAACATGCTCCACTGCACTATTGGTCTCTACGGAGGAGCTCGTGATGGCAATCAGAGGAGTGGGAGATAAAAAGGCGACTGGCCCAGACCGGTTTTCTCATAATGCCCTGAAGCTGGCAATAAGGACTATTACCAACGGGTTTACTAGAGAAAATAGAATATAACATGCTATTGAGCATGCTGGAAGAGAAAAAGCGGTCTCAGATGCACAGTATGGCTTCCGAAAAGGTCGGTCGACGGTGGAAGCAATTCAAGCAGTTCTGGATAGAAGGAACCATAGAAGGAACCCGATGGAGATGGGGCGATAAGGAGTACAGCGCTATTATACAGTTCGACATACGAAATGCATTTAACTCAGCGAGCTGGACGCACATTATGAGGGCGCTAGACAGTACAGGAATTCCAGAGTACAGAGTAAATGGTCCTGGAATACAACTCGGAGGTGGGACTCAGGAGCTATACCGTCATGGCAGGCGTACCACAGGGATCGACATAGAGTTCTGCTGTACGCGACGCCAATATGAGCCTCAGCAATTGCCAGCAGGAAAGGACTACATAGAAAACTCTCTGCTCCCCACAGATTGAGTGCGCTGCGACTGACCTCGGGCTTGATCCAGAGGAAAACAGAAGTGTTGCCATATCATTTAACACAATTTCTTTCAGGTGAAGGAGGAGACAGAAGCTACCGGTACCATTGTGTGAGGTACAGGTACACTACAATGTCAGTGCCCCCACCAGAGTTCCTAGTGCGGTACATGACAGAATCTCTGTTACACTGGAGAGATGTCCGCCAGCTCATCATAGGCATACAGAATGGTCTGAGATTGTGTGAAACTGAGCGGCGAGTGACAGAGAGTGCCTAGTCGGTCAACCCACCCCGGCGAAGTAATGCTTTACAGTGATCCCGCCGGGACTGAGGGTGCGTATGTGGAGGTGAGTTTAGTACGCGTGCGCTGACGTTGTCAGTGAATCGTGCATGCAGTTGTCCCGGGCCTTCTGTATCTCTAGGAGATTCTCACCTCCATGGTGTAAACGAAAAAAAGAAAAAAACACACACGCACTTATTCAAATATTTATTTCTGCTGAACATCGTCCAAATGCCGTGCTACTTTGTATTGCCAAGTTTAAAGTTTCTTAATTAGGCGGCTGGACGAGCCTCAAGTCTCAGGTCTCGAGTCGCTCATCTCTATGAATATGCCAATGGCTATGGCAATAGCTATAATATTTGTGGCCCATGTTGACAGCCCACAAAGCGATATAAAGCTGGTCCCAGCCAAAAGGCAATTGCATACGCATATGGATATGCACTCCTGAGCAACTTCATTAACAGCAGAAACGGCGTCGTTTAAGAAGTAAAAATAAAGTATTATTTATGATTATTGTGAGAATTTCACAAAGGCATGCGAGAATTTATTGTTAATGCTTTGTTACTGCAGCGACTGCAGCAGCCAAGACCCAACCGTTCAGCCTCTGTGCGATTGTAATGCCGGCAACAGATACCATGGGCCACATTTGCACTTCTGCGGGCACAAATCGCCAGCCAGCTTGACAAATTACATTTAAATTCGAAAATCCCTATGGTGTACAAGTAATTGTTTGTTTTTATACCCGTGTGATGTGCAACAAAATGTTGTAAAGTTCTCTGACTTCATAAAGTGTATATATCTATCCTTCTTCAGCATCAAAGTCTGTCCCGATATCTTCTTTTTTGTTTTTACACCGAAAAACTGTTTGAAACAATACTAAAAAAAAAAACTAATACGTAATAATATTTTGAACTCTGAAAACCCGTTCTTTCCTATTTTACATGAATAGATTATATACTCCTGTTGGCCGGACTTGGCATGGATTTTTCATTGTATCGCCGCTTGATATATTACTATATTTTTGTTCGCCTTAAGCAAAGCTTATTTATAAGTTTCCTGCTGTACATTTCTACTTGTAAGAATTATTATTAACAAATAATTTTCTTATGATTTCATTCTGGCCTGGCTTTGAACTGTGAATTTTTGACATTTGAGAAGATATATTGCATCGAAAAGTGTATCGTTTATATACGCCTGTAAAAGTGTTACTATACATATTTCCATTCCACATAGCTTTATTCCACGGTGCTTATCTCACAGATCCTCACACACATAATGCATGGTAAGAAGATAGAACGAATGCTGTCCACAACAACAGCTTTTGATGTTCGCTGAAATGTACATTGATATGTACATATGTCTGTATGAATATGTGTACGTATGTATATGTATGTAAATTCATGCATTTGCACAAGTAAATATACACAATATCTTTTAAGGGCTTTCTCCCGCCAGTTGTTGTCTGCATATTTGGCATGTAGTTGCAATTAAAATTGTATTTAAATGTTAAGCCAATCATTTGGCACTTGCATACACTTGTGCGTACATTTACATGACTCGTTTGTTCTTTGTTTTATTGCCCGTTTTTTCCTTCTCTTCCAACGAAAACCTTTTTCGCTGTTGTCGTTAGTGTTAACGTTTATTAGTCAATATTTGCTGGTTGCGTGTTAAGCGCTTCCTTATTGTTGCCGTTGTACAACATTTAAAATGCGTTTAATTTTCAATTTTCGCGGCATCTTGGATGTTGTGACGTCATGCACAGTGTTGCCGACTCGGAAATTAGCCACAGTGGAGCATTTGCCATGAGTTCAGTTCGAAATAAGAAAGCCATGTTTTTGAGAATTCATTCATACAAATTTTTATTGTTTTTTTTTTCATATTTTTTTCTTTTGCGTTTTGTTTGTTCGTTTTTCGTAGCTTGTTTTTTTCTTGCAGTTTTCAATTCATTTTTTAATTACTAAAATTTCATAAAATTGTTTAGACTAAATCGTAAGTACAACACTAAATTACAATTGTATGTATGCAACTACTATTATTTATATATTTCATGTTGTATAAATATATGTGTTTAAGGTCTTATATACTTTATACAATCTGACGTGTGTGTTTTTGTGTGTGTGTCTATATTTTTTTTTATAGTTTTCTTTTTTGCAATAAAAATATAAATTACTAAAAACGACTATTTAAAAAATTAAATATTTATAAAAAATATATATATATATATATATAGATGTATATAGGCGGTCCTAGCATATATATATATATATAATATATGAGCGTAGATAGCAAAATGTATTTGAGAGAGCTTTAAGTTTAATATGTACAAAGTTAGTTGAGATAAATATTGATGAGCGCTGATCTTACTGTGTAGATTTTACGGTTTATGTTTCGATTTAAGTAGCAAAGGCATTAAAAAATATATATGTATATATAGTAAGTATATTCAATATTAATTTGCCGCATTGATTGTTTTGTTTTTAGCACTTTTACAACTAGATTTAGACTAACGAGGAACCATTTGCAATTTAAATGTAAGTTGGAGTTGAGTTCGTTTTGTGAAGATTTAATTTTGATATTTTAGAATTTCGCAAACAGTTGTTGCTTCATACTTTCATACTACACATTGTTTGTTTAATGGTTTTGAGATCAAAATTAAATGTAAACAATTTGTTGTTTTGTTTCAATAACAAAAAGTATTAATAAGACTATACTGTTCTGAAGACTTTCAAACGTAAATGATTTTGTTATTTGTTTGTCTTTTTTTTCTTTTTTTTTTTTTGTATATTGTATAATTCATTCAATTTTGTTTGTTGGTAAATTTTCAAATAAATGTATGCTTAAGATTTATAAATTCAATACACGTCTCGTTTAAAGTTAGCTTTTAACTATAAATAATGTTGACTTCTTTTTTCTATATAATTGCTCCAAATTAAAAAAAAATGCCAAAAATTATACAAAAAGTTAAAAAAAAGAGAGAAATAAAAGGTGTATAAAGTTATAGTGTGTAAATATTAAGCACTTATAATAGAATCACTAAATGTTTTTGTTTGTCTTCGCTTGTTTGTGTGTAGATAATATAATTAAGCTAGAGTTAAATTTAGTTATACTTTATGCATATACTTTAGACACTAAAAGTAGAGCGCGAGATAGTCAATTTTTTGTGTTTTTTTTTTTGTTTTGCGTTGAATGTTTTTTGTATGTTTGTCGTTTATCAGAGTTGATAACCTATAATTAGTATGTACAAAATGCATGCGCACTACTTTGCATAGACAAAGAGTCGACATGCAGCGTCAATGAGGAATTGTATTTTTTTCGGTTTTTTGTTTTGTTTTTGTAATTGCTTAGTGTCTAAATTTATGTGCTAATTATGTTTAAAGTTTTTTGCGTTAAGTAATATTTACAATCGATCGCAACTAAGCACAATTCTAATAATAATAATTGAAGCAGATTTTTCAGTAACATGCAAAACGTCAGTAGAAATGTTTTTCTTTAGTTTCTTTTTTTCGTCCAGTTTTTCTAACTTGTGGCAGCCTAGTCAAGTTTTTGAAGAGTTTACGTCAAAGGCGTGAATTTGGTGAATTTCTTAATGGCTTTTTATATAACTTTTTAGTATGAACATATGAGAACTTTATGCTTACGTCATACTAAGCGCGACAAAAAATTTTAATTATTAATTAGGCAAAACATGGAAAGTTTTAAAATGGTTTTGTATTTGTGCGGGTGTGTGTTAAGCCTGTTACAATTTTGGCGACTGTACTGCTTCAATCAACAACAAAGCCAACAAATGGCTCATTTGGCGTCTCTCTCTCCCTCTGACTATCTCCATCTCTCTCTCTGTGCAGTCTTTGTTTACATGTGCGGCGTGCCACAGACCACTGTGCGCTGCGTCGTCGCCGCACCGCTCCCAGTCGCCGCTGCCGCCGCCATCAGCTGGGAGGAGCAGGCACCTACCACACCTGCCGCTGCCAGGGATGGCCAACGCTGGCTGCAATAGGAGCCCTCGCCCAGCACCGAAATGCGCTTGCCACCACTACCGCTCCCCTTGCCACCTCCACCACCCTGCTCGCTGTGTGCTGAGTTCGCCGCTGCTGTTGCAGCAACGCCCGCTGCTGCGCTGTATTCTTTGGTTGCACCACTGGCCGCTGCTGCTGCTGCCGCCGCTGCTGCAGCGACGCCTGCGCCGGCTGAGAGCAGCTGTGAGGCACGATGTTGCATCAACGTTGGATCCGTGTTGAGTTGCTTCTGCGATTTGGCGCGTTGCAGCGGCGCCAACTGCCCAACGCCACAAAACTCCGAATTGGCATTGTTGTCCGCCGTTGACGTTGCCACAGCGTAATTGGTCAAGGCGCCGGAATACATGCGGCACTCATCGGCTGCTGCAGCTGCCGCAGCCGCAGCCGCGGCAGAGGCGCAAATATTATTCACCGATTTGTCCCACGTGTTCTTGATTATGTTCGGATTGCTGTTGTCAAAGGTGAGGCCACCGCTGCTGCCACGCTTGACTCCCAGCGTTGTGCCACCCGGTGGCAGGCTGAGACCGACACCGACGCCAACGCCGCTGCCATTGTGATGCAACGTGGCAACCGCATTCTGTTCGTTCTGTTTACGTGCTTCGGCATCGTCCTTTTCCTGAGCACGTTTCCGTTTCCGCTTCATGCAGAAGACGACGCAGGCAGCGATCACTGCCACAAGGGGCATGGCCACCGAGAAGATGGCAATGAGCACCACTTGGGCATTGGTGAGGCCATCGGCACGTGCTTGGGTCGTTGCCCCATATTGATGAGCGTCAAATGTGACCGAATCGTAGGATTCCTCGTCGCATTGCCTGCCACGGAATCCATTGGCGCAGACGCATTCGAAGCTGTTGACACGATTCATGCAGGTGCCGCCGTTGTGGCAAGGAGTGCTGCCACACTCATCGATATCGATGGAGCAATCTTTGCCGGTGAATCCAGCGCGGCAAGCGCATTGGTAATCATTGTTGAGATTGGTGCACGTGCCACCGTTGGCGCAGGGTTTGGTCAGGCAGAGATCCACTTTGCTGCTGCAGCGCGATCCGTGGAAACCGGGCACGCACTGGCAGCGATACTGATTGAGCATGTCAATGCAGGTGCCACCATTTTGGCACTTGTGCCCCACACAATCGTCGATGTTCTGTTCGCATCTGGCGCCCGTGTAGCCCTCAGGGCAGTTGCATTTACCATTCGGCTGGCAGGTGGCGCCATTCTGGCAGTGATTTGGATTGCAGTTGTCCAAATGTAGATCGCAGGTGGGTCCACTATATCCGCTGGGGCATTCGCATTGAAACCCCTGCTGTTTGCTGTTGTTGTTGTTGCCATTTGGACTCGTGTTGCGGCATCTGCCCTGGTGGCAGGGTTTGTCGGCGCAGGTGAGCAGCTTCTCCTCGCACATTCGCCCATTCCAGCCCTTGGGGCAGAGGCACTTGTAACCACGCTGTGGCGCTTCGTCGACGCACGTGCCCCCATTTTGGCAGGGATTCACATCCGAGTCACAGGAGCTGATCACCGTCTGGCAATCGTTGCCATTGTAGCCGGGTGCACATTTGCACGTGTAGAGCCCCTGGCCGGTGTTGAAGCATGTGCCGCCATTCAAGCAAGGACGATGGTTGGTACAGTAGTTCAGATCCTGATTGCAGAACAGACCGCCCCAGCCCTCGTTGCAAATGCAGTCCCATGGCTTGTTGCAAGTTCCGTGCACGCAACTCGGATAAGGAGCGCACTCGTCGCACAAAGGTCCGCGCCAACCTTTTTGACATCTGCAAATAGATAAGAATAAAGGAAATCAATAAATTAGTTGGTTAGTTAGTTTTATTTTATTTACTTATTTGTATAATTTCATTATTATTAATATAATAAAGTAAAGACAGCAATCATAAAAACACATCACATCGCTGAACTTAATTAGTTGAATTCACTTGAACCAATTTAAAGTTAATTAATTTAATTTCAAATTTATTTTACTATTTATTTCAAAATAAAACTCCGATTAGCAATGGAAATGCTGCTTTGGCAACACTGTTCGCCAACTGTGCAATTGTTTCGCCTATCGATAACAATGCAATTAAATAATCGCTTATCGTTAGAAACTAAGTCTATTTTCGGAGCAAATCGAATACGTTGCACAAAGTAAAAACAGCAATAAAATCATCAATGAAATATGCAAATGCAAAAGCAAAAGGCAAATGCATAAAGTGTATAAAAAAAGCGGACGCTGATTGCTGGACATGACGGACACGGCTGATGCGCTTCGGGCGATGGTTTACTTTTGAAGTTTTTGAGCACAATGCGAAAGCATGAAGAAAGAGCTGAAAGGAAAGAGGAAGACAGACAGCGCATCACCTGTTTAGCAAATCGCTCACACAGACATAAATCAATACAAACACACACATGCATATGCATATGCATGTTTGTAATTGGCTGTGTGGGTGCAGCAACGCTTGGCTGAGTTCGGGGCAAGTATGTATGTATTTACACACACACACACACACACGCAACATATGTACAAGAAAATAATCAAAGAAAAGAGCAACGACGACAACTTTTGCTGCGGATCTGATCTGCGCTTTTACTCTGAACAATTTAATGTGCTCGATGACCCCTCTCCAAATGGGGGACATCAACTTGACAGAAGTAGAAGGAAAACGCATGTCAACTTGAAAGTCGAAAAAAAAAGAAACAACCAGAGATGCGACGTAATTTTTTTTTGTTCAAGTGCACATATCCGCACCTAGCGAGATAGATACAATTTTGCATTTCTCACGATCTGGCAAGCACTAAATTAATTTATTTTACTTGCAGCGCGTTCCACTTTGCGTTGCCAAACAAAAGCACACACACAACGCACGCACGCGCATCGCATTGTGGTCACAGAGATGCATTATCGATAAATATATGCAAAACGATACAACAAAGAAATCCTTCACCCACAAACTCACAATTGGCAATAATTCAAAGCAGACGCTCGACATATTAGCATGGGGGATGGGAGGGGGTGTGTTGTGCAAGACAAGTGGTAATTGATATGCGTTAGTGTCTACACAATACAAGCAGAAATGTCAAAAACGTTGGCGACGGCGACGGTCAACACCCAACACATGGCGTTGCCAACCTGTCCGATAGTGCGTATGTACATACATACACGTATATGTATGCGTGAATGTGTAAGTGTTTGTTTGCTTGTGTTTGTATTTGTTGATATTGCGCGCGCGCATAGAATTATTAAAATATTCCCACACACCAAAAAAAAAAAGCACTTTAATTTTCAATGGTTTGGTTGGGTTTACTTGAGAGCTTAACGTTCGTTTTGCGGTTTTTTCTACGAACAATCAACACGTCGTCGGGCCCTATTTATAAAACAAACATTTTATCCCAAATCACATCAATAACATTTAAAGTGTGTGTGTGTATGCGTGCCTGCCTGTGTGTGTGTTTAATATTTGGTTTTTGGCACAATTATTGAACCACAAAATGTTAGATTTCCGTTTGGCTCACTGGGAACTGGTACAAAGCTGGGAGTTGATGGAGAGGAGGGGGCACTTTATTGGCCAGCAATGCATAAATAATGAGCAACATCCTGTTCAAAATCAAAAAGAAGAAATCTAAACAACGACGCAATTAGCTTTCTGCACTCCAAGCTGGCAACGCTGGCGAGCCAACAACAGCTGCTTAGTGGTTGGTGGAGGGGAGGGGTGGCCACTGCTCTATGAGATTTGAGCTTGAAATTTCATGCATAAAATATTTGCGAGCGTCGTCAAAAGTGTTGGTTTACACCTTGCTGTGTCATTGTTGCTGTTGTTGTTACTTTTGCCCTATGAAAAATGTGGGAAAACTTTGTAACTCAATTTGATTCGCCAGTGTACATATTGCTTTTACTTGATTATTTTTACAGCAGGCACTTCGAATATAATTGTAATGCAAAACCTCGACAATCAAATGACAGCCAATGCACTTCGAGGCAGACAGTCGGACAAAAAGAGAGACAGACAGAAGAATTTCTTGTGGTCGTAGAAAACGTGCACTAAACGGCTGAAAAGCAAACAGACTTTGTTAGTTGTTTCTTATTGTGTTGCTGCTTTTGCCCTTTACCAAAGTTGGTAGCACTCGACAAACAAAAGCAGCCAACAACAACTAGTCAAATAACACTGCAAAGGTGTGTCCAATGACAATTATTGTTGTTGTTGGCAAGTACTAAAAAAAAGAAGAAATAAAACGTGCAGCAAACAAAAAGAGACAAGCACAAAAAAAACTAAATCCTGCCAAAAACAAAACTAGCGCGAAAAGCTCTGCTTAATTAGCTACATCCATTTTGTGTGTGTGGTCTTCGCATACAATTTAAACTGTTTTTACTTATAATTATTTTTTTTTTTACAAATTTTATTTTAATTTGTGCTAATACTTACATGCATTGATTGGGCTTATCGCACTGGCCATGGACACAGCCCTTGGCGCATTTGGCTGCAAGTAAAAAGAAAGCAAAATACCAAATATTGTTAATTGACATGCTGAAGAGTTTCTTTATATTTAAATATAAATTAATGAACAAAATAGCTGCATTTAAAATAATAATATAATAATAATATCGTCACTTTCTCGACTTAAGTGGCCAGTTGACATCACCAAGCATACCACCTGCCACAGTGCGTAGCAGTTACACCCACACCCAGCCACAGCCCACATTGACAAAACCAACGAAAACAAAGAAAGAAGTAAACCAAACACAAGATTTGTGGCAATTTCAAAGATAGGAAAACAAACCAAAAACTTTCTTTTTCACGCGTTTCGGGCTATTAAAAAACACCTTAAAAAAGACCAAATGAAACATCTTCAACAAAAAAAAACATTTAACACTCGACAGATAGCCAAAAACATTTCAATTTTTTACTTCTTTTACTACTTCTCATTGATTTTTTTTTTAGTTTTTGGCGAAAATGAATCATGGCCAAAAAAATAAAACGGCAATGACGCTCAAACTGTGCGGCAGCAGGAATAACTTGTTTCTAATATACGCGCCAGGCCAAAAGGAAACACCACAAAATGAAATAATCCCATGGCCGCAAAGAGTTGCAAGCAGCAACAGCAGCAGCATCGTAAAGCAGCAACAAGAAAATAGCGGCCCGAAAACCGATTCCCAAGCTCCAAAAGGTTCGACGAAAACTTCGATTGTGAATTGCACACAGAGAGAAGAAAAAGAAGCGCAGAAACTGAGGCTGAGGCTGTCGTTGGCATCTGAAGCTGGGCCAAGAATGTGGCAAACATGTTTCTCGCTGGCTTGGGCATGGGACTGGGCCTGTGCCTGTGCCAGGAAGTAGGGGAGTTTTGCTGCTGCTCGCCCGCCTCATACGCAAGGGTCTCTAGCTGAAAAAAAAACTAAATCGTGAACATTGCGAAGCTCCTCTTCAATACTGGCCAACAGCAACAACAAACAGCAGCTTGAAAAAATGCGCCTGCAACAGTTTCTTCCTTTCATTCAAGCAGGAAAATTGTCTAGAAAATCACTAAAACGTGTTCTCTCTCTCTGAGGTTGCAGCTCCTGCTGTGGCTGCTGTTGCTTTTAATTCCCCCGCACGCAGCTAATATATATAAGCCGTAATATTGGCAATTGGCAATGATTTTTATTACATGCCCACAGACAGAGCAGTTGAAAGTGAGTTTGTTGTTGTTGCTGGTAGTTGTTGGTTGTTAGCTGGTAGCTTGGTCTAAGGCATCGTTTCGTGGCTAGTTTCAATTTTGTTGTATATATTCTTCTTGGCTTGTTCACACGCCCGCAAGCTCAGGCCTAATGGTTAATTCTGTTGCCATCTTTAAGCTGTGCTTATTTACTTTCACTTTAGTTTACATTAAAACTAAAACTGATTTGTATCAATTACTTCAGCAAAAGCATCAGCTCACAAATGTTGCATAGCCGCAACTTGCCAATGCAGCTGGGCTCATTCATGAAAAAAAGGCAGGCAAGTCTAAATAGCTCATTTCCTTGAAATTAAAACCAATACATACACTACACACACAAACACACACGCACAACGCAGCGTTCATTCAGAAAAAACCAAAAAGCAAGTTGCAAACCTTTTTGGGCCAATTTAATAAAGGCAGCACTCACTTCCACATGAGCAACTTATTTTTTGCACGTTGCATGCTTTGGCTTTTTATTTGCTGCTGCTGGAAAATAATTTTCGCATGTGTGTGTTTGAGTGTGTGCCTTAATTTAAGCTCATTTTTGCGCATTTAACTTGAAAATAAAGTATAGCAGCAGAAACAGCAACAACAAGAGCGGAAGAGGCAGCTGCTGTTTTGCCAACTTGCTCAACAACCGGCAGCAGAAGGACACCAAAAATTATGTGCCCTAAAAAAAACAAAAAAAAAAGCAAGCTGGACGAACCACATTTAAGGTGTAATCAGCCGTGGCCATAGCCCCAAAGGAAGTTATTCTTGCTGGTCGCGTCCTCAGCAATGTGCGGCATGCAGACAACGTCGACTGCGACGTCAACGTCGTGGCGGACACAGAAGATACTCAAAAACGACATCAACCACGAGAAGGTACATCATGATGATCAAGAAGCTGCTTGTATATCTGTGTGTGTGTGTGTGTGTGTGTGTGTCCACACCACACCTCAAATATATTTGTATATATGAAACCTGGGTCGCTTGCACTTGGCGTGGGAAGATTTTTGTGCTCTTCGTCAGTTTTAGTGCTCTGATTCACAGTCCCTACAATAGGTGTATAGTGTGTGTGTGTAGTGTGTGTGTGTGGTGTGTGTGTGTGGTGTGTGTGCGTGGTGTGTGTGCGTGGTGTGTGTGTTTGTGTGTGTTTGCCCCCGAAAAATGCTGCATAGGTAGCTGGCTGCTGGGCCGCTACTACAAAAAGGGCCTGTTTGAATTTTGTGTTTTTGTTTTGCTTTTTCTGCTACTTCTTGTACTCTTGCCACATGTGGCAGCGGCTTTCTCAGTGATTTCTTTTAGTTTTCAGTTCGTTAGACGTTTTGTTGCGCCTGTTTGTTCTGCCCCATGCCAAATGACAAATGATTTTTCCCCCATCACAACAACAACAACAAAAACGGGTACAAAAAATATAAATTCATTGATTTTTAATTTATTTGTTTGACTTTATGATTTTTTCCACTATTGGATTTTTTTTTTTTTTGCTTTTTGCTTCTTTGTCGATATTTGAATTTTGGTATTCAAATATTTTATTTTTTGTTAGGCATTTTCGTCAAATCATTGCCAGCTACGCATTGAAAATAATTACACTTTTAATTCGTTAGCAGCTCCTTGTCTCTCTCCGCTCCTCCCCCTCCCCGCAGCCCCTTCTGATCAAAGTTTATTTATTTTTGTTTTTTTTTTGTTTTGTGTACAATCATCTCATTTGATTTGACAAGCAAGTGATTTTCAATAATAATGAGAGTTGCCCGCGTGAAGTGCGGCACACGGAACGCGGCACGTTGTGTCCACTTGACAAAGCAGCGGCAGCAACAAAAATAATAATAATAACAAGCAACAATAACAACAAGCAACATCAAAAATGAGCCCAGAGCTTCACCTCGAAGAATGCTAGCATCGTTTTGCGGCACAAACGAAGAATGGATTTGAAGCTGTTTCAGTTGTTGTTCTTGCTGATATTATTTTGCCCTTTCACATATTTTTAAGGAATCCCAATCCTAATTCTGATATATTGAGAGATACTTACGTTTCTCGCAGTAGGTGCCCTGCCAGCCGGTGAGGCAGATGATTTCACCCGTTTCGGAGCATGTGTAATGGCCAAATTGATCGTCACGGGGTCGACAGAGATTCGCACAGCCTGATCCGTAATAATGCGGATCGCAGGTGACACGAAAATCGTATTCGAGCGATGTGTGCTGTGATTCTGATTTGTTTGTCTTCCACTCGGAGGAGACCTCGAGAACTTGCTGCACCGAGAGCCGTTGGATGAGCTGATCTAAAACAGAAAGAAGAAAAAAAACAATAAAGATAAGTAAATTGTGTGTGAGAAAATTACAAGAAAAAAATGGAGAAGAAGAAGTTTGTGTAGATAGCCCTAATGAAGATTAATTGGATTTAAGTCACAGTTGAACTTGGGAGGCGCTGCTGGCGCTGGCCTCTTTCTATTGGAATTTTGAGAGATTACAAATCCTAAGCCGAAAAAAGTCGAAACTGGCAAACTCGAAATCTTGCAACTTGCGCTTGTCACAAGTGCCACGATGTAGCAAGGTATGCGGGGCAAGTACTTGCAAGTATTTGCGGGCGGCAACAGGCAGGCAGTCAGTCAGCCAGGCAGCCAGCCATGCAACACACGACCAACTGAGCGTCAGTTGCATTTTCAGCTGTTTGCTTGAGCCAAGCGGGACCGGTCTTTAATTTTTTTTATTTATTTTTTTTTTTAGAAACCATTGGATGGCAACTTGTTTATGTGTGTGTGTGTGTGTGTGTGTGTCTACACACATAGCTGTTTTATATAGCCACATTATGCCATGGTCTATAAAGTAAATTGCAGGTGCATGACTATTTGAATTGCAGGCAGCCAAGTCGAACCTAAGCCAGAGAAGTTGAAGCGAACCAAAATAGAGAAGACAAAAATAAGCAAAAAAAAGCATACAAATAAAAAACCGATGCATAAATCTCTAGCAATGCCAAAACGGCAATATGGTTGATGCTAAATGCTCAGCTTGGCCATAACCAAAAAAAAATAATTTAAAGAACTCAGTGAAAATATACAAGCAAGAGTTTGTGCAAAAAAATAAAAGCGATCAGCATAAAAAGAAAAGAATACCAGCCAGTGAAAGTGGCAGGGAATAAGTGGTAAAAAACTGGCTCGGAATTCGTAGTAAAGAAGTGAAAATGAATCGGTGGCATGTGGCAGAGCATAATGACAGAATTTCTAAGTTATTTATTTAATGCGGTCTAAAAATTACACATTTTATCAATGTTTTAACGAATAAAAATTTAAAAAAAAACTACAAATCAGAATAACCAAAGACACAAAAATTAGAGACAGCCAGCTACGAATATAGTCAGAAATGTTGTTGGGCCAATAAATTGTAAGCTGCAGTTGACAAGTGCACCAACTGGTTGCCCAAAATTTTGAGCAAAATATCCATACTCCAATATCAACTAATTAATTATCAAGCGACCAAAAATATGCACATATAAGTCAGATATATGGATGCATGTGTGTGTGTGTGTTGCACAAACAAAAATTCTAAGCGAGTTGCAAGTTGCATTTTTTATTTATATTTTTTTATTGGCCAAGTCGTGTGCTTCACCTGACGTGGCAACATGGAAAAACGCTCAATGCAAAACTTGCGCCAAGCAACAGCATTCCCCAAAAAAGCGGAGCTTAAGGCAGCAAACTAAAATTAACAAACAAACGAATGAAAAAAAAAACGAATTGAATATTGTGTGTTGTTGTATGTTGTGGTTTTGTTTATATTTGCAACACACACAGAGACACACATAGACGTGCAGACGTCGGATTTGTGGCATGACAGGTTATTAGGCGACGTACCGGCAACGCTTCAAGCGAGACGCACAATTTGACTGCAAGTTTTTGGCGTCCAGTTTGGCCAGTTGGCCAATGTGGCAGCAAATAAATATACAAAAATTGTTTGCAAATGCATACGCATTAAACAGCATTTTTTAATTATCTATAAAAGCGATGCAAAAAAACAGAAGACATTGCTTAGTGAAAAGTTGCAAGCCACAACTTTCGCAACAATTGCCGCTAATCACATGATTAATGAACCAAATTCGCTCAGTGGCTGAAATAAATCCAAGTGGGAATTATTTTAAAAACAAAATATACACAAGGAGAAATTTTGTACAAATTGTTTGTCTTTTAACAAATGAGTCGCAATTTGTGTGTGCAACAAAATTAGCAAAACGGACAACAGCATTTTCAACTTGACGTCGACAAGGGGCAAGGCTTCTTTAACACACAACTGCAAACTGCAAATATTTAGCCACAGTCGCAGCAACAACGCGCTGACTTCTGCCAAAGGAATTTATAAAATACCATTTTATCAAGACACACGACGATGACAAAGAAGAAGAATACGTAGACGGCGGAGGCAACGAGTTTTGTGTGGCAAGTGGGTTCTTCTCTCTTTGCCACTGCGACTCCGACTGTTGCTGGGCTGCTGCTGCTTGATCCAATGAGTTAAAATTAAAAGATAAGCATTTTAACAACATCGGCAAGAGCAACAACAACAGCAACGTGCAACTAACAACTTTGGCATTGGCAGAGATTAATTGGTAGGTAGGGATACGTGAAAAAAAAACAACAACAAAAACGAAACGAAGAAGTGGAAGGAGAGTAGAAGAAGAAAACCAGCGAAAATCTTAAGAGTATGAGTTGAAAGATTTCGAAGCATCAAGCCAAGAATCACCTTGCAGCACGATGCTGCGAAGCCGGTCAAGCAATGTGTGTGTGTATGTGCGAGTGTGTGTGGCTGGCAGGCATACAACTGTTGGCCTCTTGCTTGCAGGCAAACACTGGCGAAAAGGTCGAGGAATCCCCACCCCACCACAATCATGCCACACTGTGGCTGCTGCAGGTTTCTTTCGCTGTTTTAATGCGCCTTTTTTGCCTTTTTTATGTAATTTATGTTAAATGAATATAACAAAAAAAAATAAAGAGCTGCTAAACTTGTTGGCCATCGAGACAGGCGTAAACTTGCTACGCAGCCGTGCCACAAGTATGCGGGAGATCGTTCAACAACAACTTTTAAATAATGAAATTAATCCTTGACAAGCGCTTACAGCGACTTGCAAAATCTCCGCAAAATTGAAATGGTTAAGGGGGAGGGGCATGGAGCAGGGGAAAGGCAGTAACCCAGTCGATAACGATCAAATACGGGACAAATTCGCCGAGTACTTTAAAATGTGGTTTCTTTCTAGGATATCAGCAGGAGGCCAGATTAAAAAGAGAGCTAAACAATTAAAATTCCTTTGAGGAACCGGCTATTAATAGAAAATGTTGAACCAAACAGTGCTTTGCACAAAAACAAAATTCCTATGAAACGTTCATAAATCTTGAAGTGAAAGAAATGTCTACCAAAATTGTGCAGGTATCTGTAGCTGTGGTAAATCCGAACAGGTAGCCAAACCTTGTGTGGGAAAACTCTCTCAAAAAAAATAAAAAATAAATAAATAATCGAAAGAAAATGTGTTGCAAGTGTCCTTGCATGCTGCATGGACCACACAGATTTTAATTCGATTGCCAGCAATCTGTTTTAGTTTGTGTGGTCCTTTTATCGGGCGGTATAATCAGCGATCATGTCGCATTGTTTCAAGATGAATTACACTCCGTACACTATCGCTAAATTCCCTTAAAAAACCCTTCAACTAGAACTAAGAGTTCGTGATTAAAAAACAAAAAAACAAGCAGAAACAAGCCAAGCTAAAAAACTAAATTGCATTCAGTAAGTAAACGACGGACGACAGAGAGACTGACAGACAGACAGGCCGACCTCAGCACACTTCCGTTCCGAAGGCGAGCAGACAACAAAGGCGACAACAAAGTCTGCTGTGGTTTATCCCTGACTAAAAAAGGGAACCATACCTGACGCACACAGACCTGTGTTGTGTTGGCTTTTGTTATTTAAAACCACTCAATGTGCCGGAAATCTTATACACACACACACTCGCACACACACACACTCGCACACACACAAGTGTTGAACTTTAGTTAGTTGCGCAGTTAGTGTGCAACTAGAAATTTGAGTTTGAGTATCAGGTGTCTCTTTCTTCCTCGCTGTCTCTCTTTCACTCACTCAATACACCTCTCTTTCAAGGATCCTCGCTAATGAATACATATGGAACTAGCTTTTGAGCGCACAGGAAACAGGCTGCAATTTATGAATTAAAAACGTATCAATAAAGTAAAAAAAGGAAAGCATCAATTTATGCTTTTTACGTTTCACTTTAAATTTTACTTAATTTAATTTGTAACAATAATTTTTTGGAAAAAGGGATGTGATTAAAAACATTTTTTTCGTGTACTTACTGTTTAAGCGCGCATTGGCGCTGTTATTCGTATCGTGCCAGGCCTCAACGATCAGGGTGAAGGTGCCCTGCAATGTAGAAAAGAAAAAAGAAAGTTAAACAATGGTAACAAAACAACTAAGAAGAAATTTATAACACATATTTTGTATTGCTGACAAACAAAAATGTACAAAAGTAGATGCAGATCTTTATAACATAAATTTTATATTGTGAATTGTCGATTAAATCACAATACAAAAAAAAATAAAATTGCAAGATATCAAGATATTTGTTTATTGAAACAAAAAATAAAATAAAATAAGAATTGTAAGAAGTGGAAGCAGCTAACAATATTTTTACAACAAAAATTGTACAGGGTTAATAAAAGAAAAATCAAAAAAATGAAAGAAAAAACACCAAGTGTAAAAAAGCAACAGAAGCAATAAAGTCTGGCGTTATCAAAACGGGAAGTGAATCGTTTTGTGCGTCTTCTTTTCGTTTTGTGGCTTAAACGCAAACTCGCACTTATAGCACTATGTGATCTGATCTGGGCCCCATAACCAAGTTAAGGCTAATAGCTTGAAAGTTTTACAAATGCCACAACAGCCCACAGCCCACAGTGAGCCTCATTATAGACAGATTATGACAACAGCGCTGCACCAACCAAAAGAAAAAAAACATGCTCCAAAGACGCCCACATGCCACAGACAGACAAACAAGCCAATGAGGCAAACACTAATGCAATGAGAGAGACTGCAGGTTACACACACACACATGTAGTGTGCACACAGATTACAAATGCAAATGCACAGCAGTTGGCAACTGGCAGCGCCCTCAATTCACACTTGATTACAAGCGCAAGGAAGAGGCAGGGGCAGGGAGGGGGCACACAAAACCGGCAGAGATGACACAAAATGTTGCATATATGCGTGTGTATATTATTGGCAATAGACGAGAGTCGCCGTATGCAGAGGTGGCTTAAAACTTCAACGCTAACTCTGCTACTTGGGCTGGGCGTGGTTTTTGATTGCGTATTTGAGTTCGAGTTTGAATTTGAATTCGAGTTTGAGTTCGGATTGCATTGCATGTAAATAACTAATTTTTGACAAACTTTCGATTGTTGTTGTTATTTGTTGTTGTCTGATGCCTATGTGGGCGGCAGATGTAGAATTAATTTAGCTGATAAGCCGCAGAGTGCCGATTGATTGCATAAGCAGCTGGCTGAAGCGAATTGCCTTTGTGGTGTGGCCAGACATTGAAAAGTGCATTTGCCAATAAACAAGCTGATGGGCACGACAGGAAACAAATCAGACATCTGTACCTATATACATACATATATATACATATATAATTATGTGAATAGATCAGCGGCAGTTCACAATGGCAACTGAAGCGCTGCAAATGGTTATTGCTAAATTAAGCAGTTTTTTAAAGCATTCAATTACTTTGTAATGCTTACAATAGAATTTGTCAGTTAATCAACTCAAATTCCTCTATTGCTAATATTATATATATACATATACTAACTCTGTTTAAATTGATTTATTTATATTAATAACACACGCATACACATATTAATTAATTTTTAAATAAAGTAAATAAATTAAGTGCTCAAAAACATGTATACTAAATAGTGGTTAAAAAGCATATATTTTGAATGTAACTGAGCCAATTAATATTGGTCTAAATTAAATAAATAAGCTACAAAACTATCCTAAAAAATGTTATCGGTACTCGGTCGACAATTTATGAGGGCGCACATTAACTATAAATATATATATAAATATATATATAAATGTATATGTAAATATGTAAATATGCCTATATACTTATTTATGAGCTCCAAAAATAAATGAGCCACACACACACATATATATATATATATATATATATATATACATATACATATATACATATATATGTATATAGATGTACACGCGAACGTGTATCGCGTGCAACGGCGCTGTATATCAACGTCAATATCTGCTGCTGCATAGGGTGAAGTGCATGCCAAATGCATAGGGCGCAACAGAGTAGGAGTGGCAGCCAATGCAAGACAAGACAAGGCAACACAAGAGAGGCACACAGAGAGAGAGAGAGAGAGAGAGAGAGAGGCAGACAGACAGGCACACAAAGCCAAAAGTAACAAAGTTCAATACACAACAAACAGCAACAGCAGAAGCAGCAGCCACAGACAACGTTCAGCATCAAACTTGTCGTTGACTATTTTTAGCAACAACAGCTGAAGGGGGCAAGGGAGGGTGGAAGGAGGGTTGAGGGCGACCGATCTCAGGCAACCCCCAAGAATATCTTTGCAAGGCATGCGTATGCATTGTGGGAAGGGGGGCCCTCCTCCTCTAACCCGTGCCACACGTTTTTAATTAAGTGCAACATTAAATTAGTTGGTGCCGCGACGCGACTTGTCCACATATAGTCGCTTACTATAATTTAGTATGTAGTACGTAGTTTGACCTAGAAATATTAAATGTTGCTCTAAAATAGATCGATTAAAAATTTGCACAAAATTAGTCGATTATTTGCACCTATTGGCAATGTGCAAAAAAGCAAGCCGTTTGTGATATTTTATTTTATTTTATTCTTTTGGGATATTTTACTTTAAGCTGATAAAGGGTGAAGGGGGTAATTTCGTAAGGGTGGTTATGAATTAAATAGATTTCATAAATATTAATCTAAACTGCTTTGCGTCTATATAAAAAATGTTATATTCGAATTAAGTTATCATAATTCTCATTTTCATGAATTCTTATATCTTCGATAATTCCTCTTTATTCGCTTATGAATTTCACTCTTATCGGGTATTTATGAATTGAACTGTTAAGTCTAGCTCTACTTTTTGGTATATGTGACTTATACTATCTTAATCGTAAACTTTTGGATTATTTGACTTAACCTGGAAAAAAATATATGATACTTTTTGTACATTATTTGGTAAATTTCCTTCTTTTTTTTGGATATTTGAGTTTACGTAATAAGTCTAGCTCTGCTTTTTGTAATAGTTTACCAATTTTTCCTTAATGCCCATTTAGGCAAAATAGTCATTAATTTCCCTCTATTAGCTTTTAAGTTTCCCGCTTGTAGACATTTTTAACTTTAACTATTAGCTCTATATCCGTTTTTGGATTATTTGACTTATATTATCTTATTTCTCATTTGCGCAGAAGAAGTTGATAATTTCGCTTAATAAATTTAATTCAATTTCGCTCTTTTTGGGCATATATGACTTTAATCAACTTTTTTTCTAGCTCTGTCTTTTAGATTATTTGACTTCTATTATCTTATAATCTATCTTTTGGCTTATTTTACTAACTGTATCTTAATTCTCTTTTGCGGCACGTGTTGCATATTTTAGCATTTGTTTTAAAAACGCTAATTGCATGTGTTGCAAATGCGCATTTTGCATAAATTTTTCATTTGGATCCGCAGCCGCAGCCGCAGCTGCTTACACATTTCACGTGCTAGCTAGTCTAGCTAGTTTCAGTGTGTGTAAGTGTGTGTGTATGTACACCTCACCCTCAGCCTACCCGGCTTAGCATGACTTTGCCACTTTAGTTAAGGCATACGATAATAATAATGACGCTGCACATGCGCAAACAATTAGGAAGTAAAGTGTGCACAGAGAGCAAGAGAGCGAGAAAGAGGGAGAAAGAGAAATAGATAAAGATAAAGAGGGGGTAAACCCACCCCTTAAGCTATACGCGCACAGCACACGCTGCGGGCAAAAGAAGAATAAGCAAATACGTTACAAAATAGAAGCGGGTTCCTGAATGTGGGGTGAACAGCCCAACCAACCAACCAACCAACCAACCAGTCCGTCAGCCAGTCAGTAGCTGTTAGCAGTAAAAAAAAAAGAGCGCGAGCCATCTATTTGAAAAATAGCGAATGTGCTCGTAATACTGGCTAAAATAATTAAGAAATGTGTGGCATGCCCAGTGTCTTGGCCACTGGAGCATAAAAGAAGTAGCAGGCAGCAACAGCGAGCAGCAGTGGTAACAAAGCATTCGACTAGAGTGCAAGTATTTCAAATTGTCAGCAATTTATTGGGCAAACACGTGCGCAAACGACTCATACACTCAGAAAAATGTAGAAAATCCACCTAAAATGAAAATCTCCTGAAAACAAAATTACAAAGCTAATTAAATGTTCTGCGTTTTAGAATTCGAATCTAGATATTTAGGGGAAAAATTTCATAAAATTATATATTATATTTTATATTAAATTTCTCGACATTTTTAATCTACCCAGTAATTAAGAAAAGAAACACAGGCCTTTACAGATATAAGATATAATCCTTAATTTTTTCAATTTACTTTCTAAACAACAAAATTATTTCAAAGTAGCTCAAAGTAAAACGATATCATGTAAATTTAAGGTTATTTGTTTTTCTGAGTGTACGAAGTAAAAATCTGCAGAAGGTGATCAAGAGTCAAAAAGCGAGTCGTATTAAAAAACAGAGGAAAACACAAACGAACGTTACTTTATTTAGGGGTTGATAATGAACTCGGAAGTGAAGGTAGAAGAAGAAGTAGAAACTAAAAACCCGAAGTCAGCGATCTGGAAATTGTCGCTGGTGGTGCTGCACGACGCGGCACGCGTTTTTCAGCGAAATATATATATATATATATATGTATATATATATTTATATTTTAGTAGTCGACAGATGTTTGCGGCAACAACCCTTGACAAGGACACAGAGAGCAGATTGAAGAGAGCGTTGCAACTACGGGCGGAAGTAAGTAAGATGCACAGTCGCCGCCACGTTGCAACTGCAACGGCAGCTATAAAAAGCATCCAAACACACAAATTTGCAACAAAAATAAAAAACGCGTAAAAATCATTTAAAGAGACAACACTGAATATATATATTTATTTTTATTGAATGGCTGACTGACTGAGTGACTGACTGAACAAAACTGACTCACCCACTGCACTGGGGGAAATAATCTAAATATAGTTATATATATATGATGATGATGATGATGATGATGTTGCATGTATATTTTACTCACCGGCCAGGCAAAATTGAAGGCAAACTGAATGGGATTGGTGAAGCCCTTGGCTTGAAGACTCTGCGCATTGGAGAGATTGAAGGAGTTCTCGCCGAGAATTGGTGTCACCACATCCCCGTATGTGCACTGCGACGTTGTGTCTATCGTCGCCTGATAGTGCTTGAGGCACACACGAAATCTCGTCTTGCATGTACCAATGCATTTGCCCGTCGTCGCATCCGTTGCCCCGCTGCAACAGTGGCCCTCATTGTCCCGGCCATGCTCGTTGCTAAAGTATTTCAATCGCAATTCAAAATTGCCGGAACTGTGAACCTGCAGAAGAAAAAGAAAGAAAAAGTTTTTGTATTATCAAATTAAAAAGCAATTCATTTAAGTTGATGCTGCAAATCAAGAATGCAGCAGCAGCCACAGCCACATCCTCAGCAAGATAGCCATAAATCTTTCAATATGGTATTTAACCGAAAAGGAATTGTGTAAAAAATACAAAAATCAACTGTGGAATTTTGCCGCAAACTCAAACCAAAATACCAAATCGAGTAGCAGTTGTTTAAAAAAAAACAAGGGACCCATGCAAAGGACGACAAAACGGGCTTATGAAATATTAAGAGTCAAAAGAACAGCAAGCGGTCGATTTTTGCAGAGTTTGTTGTTTTATTATTTTTATGTTTTATTCAGTTTCGGTTTACTTTAAGCCGAGTCCAATTTATTGTTACGTTTCAGTTTTTGAAGCGCCGACTTCGTCTATATCGTCTTAGTCTTTGCATTTGCATATTTGGATTTGCAAGTTTGCTTGATTTTTCAGTCGATAAATTTGTAAATTAATTCGCTAGCGCGTTTAACGACTTAAGGTGTGGATTGTACAAAAAAAAAAACTAAATATTCAAAACAAAATAAAAAAAATAGGTCAGTGTGTGTTGACAACTTAATTAAAAATAGGATATTGTTGTGCATTGTGCGCTTATATGGTTTGCACTTAAGATATAATTATGACGCCATAAATGGGCGCTCAAACAACCCCCTCTAGAAGCTGAGGAAAACTCTCAAACACAAACAACAAGGCAATGCCCAAAATAGTTGCTCAAGTGTTATTGCTCTGATTGTTGTCCGTTCGCTATAACTGTTCGGCAATTAACATTTTAACAACAACAACAAGTGAAGCTTGTTAAAATGATAATTTAATTGTTAACAAGACATGAGCTCGAAGTGCAGACAGAGATAGAAAGAGATATAGAGATAGAGACTGCTCCACATGTGTTGTCTGGGAAGCTTTTTATTGATGTTGTTGTTTGTGTATATGAACATGGGTGTTTAATTGCTCAATTAAGCCAAAGTGCGTCTGATTTTGCCTCTTCCCTTGTCTTCTGCTTTTTTCTGATGCTGTGTATTAATAAGCCAAGCACAGGTGTAGTAATCCGTTGTGGGCCCAAACAACAACAAAAAAAATTTATAAAAAAAAGTAAAGCGTGGCACAATGCGAGCAACAATGAAAAAAGGGCGATGATGATGCGGATGATGGTGAAAAATTGTAGCAAAGCTGCTTAACTAACATTTAATGGGGCTTGGCAATTGAGACTCTCTTTCTCTGGCGCTAACATTTGCCGCACGCCGTTGTAATTGTAATTGCAATTGTATGGCACAAAAGGGGCGAGCATTTGTGTGGAAAGAGAAAGAAAAAATATATTGATTTTTCTAGCAGTTGCAAATGCAACTTGCACAGATCAAAACATTCCATAAAACTAGAAGAAATCAAACAAACTAACTGAAAAAAAAAGAAGGCGCAAAAAAAAAACAGATGAAAAACGCCCAAGATACACGCAAAACGAAAGACTTAAGCACCGAACTCGCAGCAGAGCAATGCAAGCAGCAGACGTCAACAGCGACAGCGACGCTGCTGCGCTACAACAAAACGTGTATTAATAAGCAGCGGCCCAACAGCAAAAAAAAATAAAAGAAAAAATAAAAACAAAACAACATACGACGGCAAAACGGACGCAAAAGAGCAGCACAAAAAGAAGCAGCAATAGCGGCGGCGACGACGTCGGCAACAAGCAGGCGAAGAAGAAAAAAAAAATTAAAAAAAGAAGAAAAAAAATGTACAAGTAAAACCGAATTGTTTCCCACGGCATACGATTTTGCCGGTCAACATTGATGGTTAAAACGAACAAACGAACGAGCGAACGAAGGAACGATCGAGCGACGAAGTGACGGCCCGACATCGCGACGTTCAGTCAAAAGGTGTAAGTAGCAACAACAACAACGAGCGCCAGGTGAAGAAGCGGCAGTGCATGCATTGCCAATGCACAGCCAGCCATATTGAAAAGAGCGAGCGAGCGGAAGAGAGAGCGAGCTTCAGAGAGACAGAGAGAGAGCAGCAGCAGAATCGCTCTCTCAGAGCGCAGCAAAAGCCCCATAGCTATAACAGTGTTTAGTATCTGTTGTTGTCAGCTGGTGTTTTTGGGGAGCTGCTGCAGCAGTCGGAGCAGAGCAGCTAGCGACAGAGCTGCGCCAAAGCGCAAAAAGAGCGAAACGTGACTTAAAAGTGAATTGGATGGCGAATCTTTTTTGTTGGGTTTATAAAGTGCAGCTGGCAGCTGCTGTGAGAAAGAGAGAGAGAGAGAGCCACTAAGAGCAAAAACTTGTTTTCAACGGCGTTTTGAAGAAGAGTAGTGAAAAAAAAATAAAATTGTGTAGAAAAAAGAATTAATAGATGATCAGCAATGATGCGTTGCTGATGCGATAGAGACAGAGACCAAAGGACAGATGGAATCTGAAGCTGAATTAATAATAAAAAAAATCTCGCACAAAAGAAATGTTGGAAAAAGCGCAATAAGCGGAAGGAAGGTGAAGGGGCATGTGCAGAGCAAGAAAGAGTGCTTATACAGCAATTGCACTCACACACATAGAGAAAATTTTAAAGACGGATGAGGAGGAGAAGAAGAAGCAAACAAAGGTGCAGGCGCAGTTGTCAAAATATGTACAAAAAGCAAATCAATTTGCATAACAGCGAAACATTTACACACACACATTGTTGGTAAGAAGCACAACAAAGCGTTGCAAAGCGATTTAAGCTGAAACCACAACAAATAGTTTTCTACATTTTGACACCATTTTAATGCACAAATACAAAATACGATTTTCTCACCATTTTTTTTCTCTTCTTTTACGGACGGTTATATTCTGCTCATGCAAATAATAAAAAATGCATAGCTCAAAATTCTTCCCACTTTAGTAAAAAATAATAAATATATAATTTTATACACTTGTTATAGTTCTTTTGTATTTTTTGTTTGCCTTGTTTTGCCGTCAAATATGAACTTTATTACGCTTGAAGACCTTTTGGGAACACACAGACATAAATAAAAAGAAATAACGAAACAACAACAAAAAACAGAACTTGAAAGCTAAAATGCCATGTTATCCCGGACAAGGGAAACGGGGTAGTGAGTGGGGGACAGGCACTTGTTAAAAGTGTTGAAAAATAGTGCGTTGCATTGTTTACCTTTTGCTTGACTCAGTTTGCCTTTTTACGAGCCACTCTAAATTTATACAGTATAAATGAATGTTTTTCTTTTTTTTCAGCTTCGTCTTCTTCTTTCTTTTACCTTTACCGTGATCACTCAGGCTTGACGCGACTAGTTAGATCAAGCCTCTCTCCTCTCGCCCTCCCACAATAGCACTTTTTTGCCACTCTTCCACGTCAACTTACGTTGACTGACTGACAGTTTGAATGTTGTGGGTTACAACATACACAAACACATGCATTTTTCTATATTTTAATATATTTTTGTTTTTGTCTTACAGGTGTTTGCTCAAGTTTTGCAGTTATTAAATTTGCGTGTGTGTGTGAGTAAAGAGAGTGGGAGAGAGATAAACAGTTGCCCTTTGGCTTTGCTACGTTGTTTATTAATCATTTAAATTCATCAACATCATCGTCATCACAATCAACCGTTAAAAGCAACGGGCTTGAGAAACAGTTATAAGCGCAAGTGAAACATCTTCTGTGTGTGGGAGCAGTTTGCCTGCTACTTCCCCTTCCACCTCTCTTTAGGTTTCTAAATTGCAATTAATTATGTTATAAAGTGCTCAAGTGCAGAGGGAAATACAGAGAGAGATGATGGAAGCGTCATTCATCCAATCTTCTGCGCACTCATTCATTCATTCATTCAACGCGCCGTCGTCTCATGTTAATATGAAAATTGCACGAAATGCAAAACAGAAGCGGAGAAGGAGAAGAAGAACAGGAGGAGAATAGTAACAGGCGCAAGCGCAACTACAACTGCAATTACTGCATGTCGAGTGTAAATGACAAACAGAGTACGGTTATCCGATAAGCAAGTGAGAAACAAACGAATAATGTGCTCAAGCTACACAATATGCTAGGAGTGAAATAGATAGAAACAGAGGGAGAGCTTTCAATGGTATTTTCTAACACACACAAAAAAAAAGGGACAAGATAATTTTTAGTGCTGCCAGATTGATTGAACTTGCAATGCAAATTAAAAGCGAGGAACAACAACAGCTGCATTTCATAATATTTCAGCTGGTCGACAAAACTGAAGACCGCAGGAGGTTTTTTAAGCTACATTTTCGAGTGCTGTTAAAATTAGCAACTAAATGAAGGAACGATAAAAGCGAGAGCGCAAAAGTAAAGCACGCAACGGAGGAGTGCGGCAGTAAGAAGAAGATGTGGAGCAGAGCCACATGCAATGCTCAAGAAGCAAGGGATGCTGGATGCATTTAAGATCAATGAAAGAAGCTGAGGCAAAAAAAACGCATGTGCATGGCTGCGCATGTGTCGACGACGTTGACCTACGCAAAGTGTAGCCAAAAACGTTCATGTAAAAAAAACTGAGGCGCATGCAAAAAAAAAAAAACAGAGGCAGATGTTGCCGATTTGCGCATGTGCGTTTTTTTTTTTTTTGCATTCAAGTTTCACATATTGAAATCGAGCAGCTTCTCGTACATATTTTTGAAGCATGCGCCGTTGGTGGTAATTTCATTTGAGCCTGTCTGAATACGGCTGAATTTTCGACATGGACCTGTTTTGCGGCCAATGAAAACTCAAAAACTAGTTTTTATCTATCTATGAATTCGAAGGGTGCGAAAAAAAATCAACCCCTTCTCAGCTGATTTCTAAACTAGAACCGAGAATTTCAACATATCATATTACAATAAATTTTGGAAACATAAAATAAATAATTAAACGACGATATTTGTAGTTTAGCATGCCTTATTAAAAACAAAATTTAACTTTAATTTTTATACTTTATTAGCTCGTTTTGACTGTAATTTCCATTATGTTGCTTCTTGTAAATGCTATTCATATATATAATAATTAGTAACTTGTTTTACTTTATTTTAATGATTTTCAGAATTTAATTTTAAATTTACTGTACATAATTTTATTGGTTTTCATAAAACGATTTTGAAACGCTTTTATAAATTAGTAAATTCAAATATAACAAAATAAATTATTTACTTTATTTTATGTTCATGATGATCATATTTCACAAATTTTAAAGCAGTTTTCTGAACCAATAAAGTTAAGAATTAAGCAAAAATAGTAAGTGGAGATTTGAATTTTTTCTCATTCTTATTTTCTTAGAAGTGAAATTGGTTAGATTTTTCCAACTATTAAGCAAAAATTTGAAGTGAAGATTTGAATTTTTGGCAATCCATATTTTCTTACAAGTGATTTTTCGAAATTACCAATTTCTATGCCACTTTAAGGAAAAACCTCCAAACGGATAAATAAAAACCGTTAATAGTTGCTCTCAGCTCATCTCCTGATTGTCAACAGGCTGGCAACGCGTTAAGCTCGCTTCGTTTCGCCTTTGCACGCACGCACGAACACATGCAAAGGCGACAGCTGCAAAACACGCACGCATTCTGCGCATGTGTGCAGGAGAATCGCCAAAAAATAAATAAAATAAAATGTAAAACGGACGAAGGAAAACAAGCAGCAACAAGTTGCTGACGGCCTAGAAGAGGGGAGATGAGAAAGGGAAGAGAAAGCTTACCTGCACAATGATTGTGAAGCAAATGAATGCGGTTAATAAACATTTAATCCAATGCATGTTTATTGTTGTTGTTGCTTTTGTTGTAATAAACAATATTGTTGGTGTTGTGTGTTTTTTAAGTGTAATAATCCTGGTTGCTGCAGTGGTTGTTGTTGCTGCTGTTTTTTAACACACAAACACTAAATTTTCAACATATAAAAATTAGTCGTTTATTGTATTTTTTCGCTCAAATTTCTGATTCTTCTTTTGCAGCTAACTGCGGCAAATGCGTTGGCTATTTTTTGTTGTTTTGTGCATTTTGTTGTTTTTCATTTCTTTCTTTTTCTTACACGTGCACGCGCCACATTTATTTTATTTTGCGTAATTTCTGCCAGCTCCTTTCACACGCACGACGGACGGGGGGCGAAGGCGGGGGCGGGTGCGGGGGTTGGCAGAGAAATGCCGCTCGTTGATTATCAATAGATAAAAATCGCACTCAACATTTACACACACAAACACACACATGCAAAAATTGTATTTGCCTTGGCTTGTTGCTTGTTGCCTTAAAAAACATTTGAAAAACACATTTGGTTCATGCACTTTTTTTATTCTTTTTTTTTTGGCTACCAAAAATATTTATTTGATTTAATTTGATTTTGACAATTTCAATATTGGCAGCTCTTCATCATCATCACACACTGAACAACATGCTTTAATTCATTTGCACATTAAAATTTAAACAAATTTTAATGTTGAATGTTGTTTTTTTTTAGAGCGACGCGCGACACGACGCAATCCACAATGCGACAATTGGCTGACAAGACAACGACGAAGCAGCCGCAGCGAACCGCACTGCGCAAGAATCCAAAACAGAATGAAAGCAGCAAAATGTTTTATTTTTCAAATTTGTTTTTAGCCAGCCAACCACGCTGAGAGAGAGAGCGAGAGACAGGGAGAGAGGGAGAGCGCTCGCGCGTGAGAGAGCACAGCTGCTTTTCGTGGTCATCCCTGTTGTTACACTGCCGCATGCTGAGCAGTAAGCTGGGTACGCTTGCGCGTTAGAACGGGACAACTGCTGTGTCAACTGCTGAGCGAAACGCGTTTTGTGTGAATATTTAGCGTGTCTCTCATGAATGTTGCAAGCTGAGCGAAATGTTGCTGCAACATTGTTGCCAAAAATAATTGCTTATTTAATGCAAATATAAAAATATTATGTATTAAAAAAAATATTAAGGAACTTAGCCAATTTGCAAATTGAATATATAAATTTCTTTGCTTAGTTGCCATTTTTGCATATAGATTATTACCCGCACAATTCGCAAGCGTACGAGTTTTTTCAATCCTTTTGTCTATAAAAGGGTTGTTTTTTAAATATTTTTGGTTTGTTTTTTGAATAGAGTCAGGATAGATAAACCAAAGGACATTCGCTAAAAGGGATTTTTGCTTCGATGTGCCACAAGATTTGCATGTGAAAGGGTTTTGGCCAGTTTTTGGCTTTTTTTTAAGAGTTCCGAACATTAAAATAAAAATTAAGTCCGCTAATATGATAGTATTGGCATTAGATAATTAATATTAAACATTTTTTACATATAAATAAATAATAATAATTAAAAAATAGTGCAAATGATAATGTAACAAATCTTTGATATACAAATTAAATACAAATCTGTATCGGCTGATTTTGGTATTCAGTGGTACAAATTTTAATGCAAATTTTAAATGAACGGTTTTTACGTCAATTACAAATTTTTTCAATGCAATTTCTATATTCAAAGGAAATGTAATAATTTTTTCACCGAAAATCTGCAAGAATTTTAACATAAGTTATTTAAAAACTTAGATCTGCATTAATGTATGTAGGTTCTTTTGCCAAATGTATTATAAAATAAATAAAAAAAATTAATTAAAAAGATTTTTTAAAAAACTCCTTTTTTTAATTAAGTGATTAAATGACTAAAATAATAGACTATTGAAATTAAATATTTCATTAAACAGTTTACAGCAATAAAGCTAAGGGCCTTTTGATAATTTTTATCTTAATATTAAAAATAGTTTATAATGTATACATAAATAAACTGAAAATGTTGATAAGACACATAAATAGTAATTAAAAAATTAATTTAAAGGAATTATAATAACAAGTAATATTAATAATATGTTTTTCATTATTTTGTAAAGATTTTTCGTCTCTAGTTTATATAAGAAGATTATATAAATTCGATTTATTATATTGGTGAGAAATATTATTATTATCTATATTGGTTTATTATAAATTAGTATTTAGGAAAATAATATTAATAATATTAAAAATAACCTTAAAGTATTCTTAGCACTTTCACAAGTTAAAGCAAAAATTAATATTTTGATATATTTTTCATTTATTTTATTGCTTCCATTATTTATATTTATTTATAACATCTGATAATACATAAAATATAATTTGTAAACATTTTTCCCGTATTGTTGATGAAAAAATTGGATTTATTTGATTTGAAAATAAACTAAAATGTTATATAAAATGTTCTAATGATAAATCAGAAAATGTCAACATTTTTCATCTTACATAATTGCTTAAATTAGATTTTATAATAAGTATATAATTACATAACCTAATTTAAATTTCTAAGCACAAGCGATTTAAAAATTGAATGAAATTATTGTAAATAATTTGAAAGATATCTTACATAAAATTGCTCTGACAATAAATCAGAATCAACTAAATTCATTTTGCAGTCTCAAATATATTTTTGGATGTTTCTTGTGAAAACTTGAGCATCTTAAAATTGATAAAGAATAATTCTCCTCGATTTGCAAATTAATTAGCAAATATTATATATATTTTGGCGAAAAAGAAAAATTATATATTTCCAAAAATCTGTGCGCTACCGGCTGGATTCAAATAATAAACCTGTTGAAATTTGTAAATAAAAATTGCTCTTCATTAATTTAATATGTGCATATGAGCGAGAAGAAAGAAGACACTTAAAAAGAAATAAAAAATAAAAGAGAAGAAAAAAATACAATCAAGTCAACACCAAATTTTACAAGAGCCAACAAAAATAATTTTACCTCACGTTCAAATGGAAAAATATGATCGAACGAGAGGATTCCTGGATATGGATATGGATATAGTTATATATGTAGATATCGATGTGGATGTTGATGTCTCTACTACTCCTGGCAAGTTCAACATTTAAGCAAACACTTTTTTCGCTCCATAAATTATGCTGTTCAAAAAATGCGAGCGAAGAGTGAAAAGTTGTTAAATTAAACACAAATTTATGGCCGCCAAAAGCTGCGGGCTGTGGGGCAATCAAAAGGCCCAGTTGCAGGGCCCACGGAGCCACAGAGACAAGTTAGCACCTGTAAACCGGTTTTAGGCTTTTTTTTTTTTATTGGCCAGGCGAACAAGCGCAGGTAGCTAAGTTAGCCGCTGGCCAAAAACAGATGTCCTGCTGCTCCAAATTGAAAGCACAACATACATCATCCTTTCTAAAGGGTCTACCCCACAACCACTCCCTGTCTCAATTCCCTCCCCCCGCACACTCCTGCCTTCTTCTTCTCAAGGGGCGCCTTGCCGCTTTGAATATTAAGCAGCAAACAACAACAACAACAACAAAATAAAAACTCAAAACTGAAGAAATTGGGGTCACGCACTCCACACGCATTGGAGATCTGTCAGCAGAATCCAGTTCCCCCTCCCCTCCCTTTGGCCCACATGTGGTATGCCACATCTTTCACTTTGCGAGTGTACTTTATGTTGATTTTTCGTTTTATATAAAAAAATTTTTTTTTCAGTTCTGCGCACTTGCCTCTCTACTTGTAACTCAGGAAACTTGTAAATTAGGCGCGTGGCTCTGACAATGAAGGCAAAGGGGAGAGGAACATACAACACATAGGGGCGGGTTGCAGTTGCGACTCATGATATGTTTATAGTGCTGATATTGCTGACGAAAATGCAGGCGCTTTTTATGCATTTTTTGTTGTTGGAGTTTTGCAACCTGTTGTTGTTTTTGTTATTGTTTGTACAAAAGAGAGTGATGACAATTGAAATACTACAACTTTTGTTCATTTTGAATCTTTATGAATATAGACAATCAATTTATATACGAGCAAGCAATTGCTGTATTTTTTTAGCTTTGTCAAAATATTGAGGAAAATCTGCGCTGCGAGTGAAACATTTACGGATGTAGCATAGGAAAGAATCTGGATAAAGATATTGCTAGGCAGAATGAAAGTAAGAGAGTGTGAGAGTTTGAGATTTAAACTTATGAATATTTATTAATAGTATTATTATTATTATTTTTATTATATATTCATTTTATTTTTATATATTCATTCAAATTGCTTAAGAATTATTTTTAATTTAATTAATTTTATTTTACTATCTTAATATATGTATTTAATTAAATTTAATGTCGACAACTTAAATTCTTTTATTGGGGCCTCAGCTCGGGATGTACTATTAATTTAAGTATAACAATAATAATTTGATTTCAATATATAATTCTCTATAAAATTCACTCTGAGAATGGTAGCCAAATCAATACTTAAGTATTTAAATATACACATATGTTATTGTTATATATTGTGAAACCAGGATTTACATATTTAATATATTAATAATGTTATTATAAAAGGATATTCATTTAACAAATTTCAAATATATTTGTATAAATTTAAATTTTTTATTTGATTTGGATGATATTGATTTGAATTAAAATCAAATTTAAATTGCTTTCACTAATTTAAATGTATTTTTTTAATAATTTGAATATTTTTAGTCGTGAAATAAAAATATTTTGATTTCACCATAATCCTTTGAGCTGAATTTGGTTAATTAGACGAACATTGAAAAAGTTTGCAGCTTTGATTCCAGGAATTTGTGCGAATTATGTGGACGCTATTCAAATGATTCCAAGAACTCGGGAGATGAGAGGAGATGAGACAGCTGATGGCTGTTTTGGGGATACCAGTAAACATCCTGTTATGAAACCGCTTAACTCGTTTGGCATTTCATTCATCAAAAAATGCTGGCAAAGCGAATGCGTAAAAATTCGCGTAAACAACAACTGAACTCGACTCGTAAACCGGAAGCGATCTGTAGAACCTTCGAGAGAAAGAGAGAGAGATATGTAGAGATAGAGAGAGAGAGAAAGAGTGAAAGAGAGCGGAAGAGCTGCGTTCCCAGTTCATGGGAATTTCGTGGGCCACTTCCTTCCGACTCTGGGCTGAGGCTGAAAGCGCGGGTGAAGCCAACAGATCCTTTTCGCTTTTTTTTTTTTAATTTGTAGGGATTTGTATGTCTATGAGTGCGAATCAAATTACGCGTGTGTCCTCCTGGAATCCTTGAGTTGTTCGTCCCTGGCACAGGCTCACTCTCTGTGCTTCCGTCATCCACATGCTGCTTGTTCGTTTGCACCTTGGGCCTTGACTACTTCCGGTTTAGCGCGAAGGACAACAACAACCACATCAAATACGACAATGACAACGGCAGCAGCAGCAGGTAGTTAATGCAAGTGTTGTTGTCGTGGCGAGTTTTTTTTCAAGTTGTGTTCACGGACATTTCCTGCGCTTTGCCCACGCCATGCAAATAAGGATGTCGGATATCGCCATCGGGACATGCAGGACCAAAGGAAAACAACAAGTGCCCGTCCGCTCCTCTCGCCCGAGTCCTAGCCACATGTTTTTCAAAAATCGATTGGAAATACAAATATGATTACATTCGAGTGCTTCAAGTGCTTTAAAATGACCTAAAAAAATGAAAATTTTGAAACCGTAAAATTCTATATTCTTCGATTATTTGACATTTGAGTAAATATTACAACTGAATTCAAAAATTAATAACTTATTTTAGGACATTTATTTTAGAGTCCTTTCTAGTTCTGTACTGAGATGCTTGATATATAATCTTCTAGAAATTTGAAATACGCATAACTTCCACAATTTATAGGCTCCAGTCATCAAATTTTGAATGAATGTTACTGGTAACTCCCCTAAAAGATCGATTGGATGGCTACGTCCACTCCGGCTCCCTAATCCGATACACGATAAATTAATAAGACCATATATCTTACCCAATTTGAAAGATAGAATCACCAAATTTAAAGGGTATATTGTTAGTAACACTCTTCAAAAATTCGGAAAACAAAATTTTCGACAACGCCTACTCCCGCCCCCCAAAAAAGATAAACGCCTATATCTTCCTCAATTTAAGAGCTACGGTTACCAACCGAAATTACAATTTGAAAGGCAATCTTGGACAGTATTTCGTGGCTAAAATAAAATATGTCTTCATATAATTTGAATAATTCGCACATTTGGACTTCATTTTATGTGCGCCGAAAATAGTTTGATGGATACTTCATTTAACACAAATCTAGTCCTAATATTGAAATTTTTACGACCACACCAAAAATATTTTTATTGAATACGTTCTCTATCTTTGCTAGTTTTTTCTATCCAATCGCTTAACCTTAGACAAAATCTATTCGCCTGTAGCAGGTGGACATCAACAAAATTTCTCAGGCCCAACAGACAGAAGTAATCTGGGCAACTGGCAACGTTTCCCACAGGATGCAAATGTAACAAAACACAAGAAACGAAAAATAAAATTTTATGTTGAATTTCATGCAAAACAAAAACCCAAAAACCGAACACGAAATCAATGGACGGCAGTAGCTGAAAAAGGCAGAGCTGTGAAGAGCAGTACTAAAAACATGTGTGCTTCCCACACACACACACACACACAAACAGAAACATACCGAATGCAGCAGGTACATTTGACTAGGATATGCGTGTCTTTAGATACACCAGCACTTCCCAGGCAGCTCATCTCGAAGTGGAGGCTGCAGCAGCTGGTGTTTTTCTCAAGTTATCGGGACTTTGAGATTTGTTTTTACTGATGATAGTTGTTTGGCGTTTACTTCCGTGTGAATTTTCCTCGTTTTTCGCATTGGCAACAGCTGGCTAAGCGCCAAGTTTTAGTCCCTAATCCTTTTGCAGGCATTTGTTAGAAACGGCAAACGGTTTTTTTTTGCGAGTCCTTAATTGGCAGCAGTAGAAATGAATTTCATCAGATATCTCCCTTCGGCCTGAGAACGGAAGCGACGCATCCTTCATCCTTTATCAAGTTAGGGACACCCTCGCCTCCAATCTGAGGACTTGCCAAAAACCAAACACTGACTGCGAGGGTGTATCAGGTGTATTGCATAATCCTCGCTGGCTTTGAGTTAGTGCGATTGTGTGTGTGGGAATCTTTTCTTTTTTTGTTTAGCTGCCTCCGAGTGTGGATCTTGGGCAAACGGAAGTGGTTTCGCCGTGAGAAGTAAGGACTTGTCGAAGGAATCGAAATTAGTTTACATTAGTTCTATGACTCCGAGGAGTCAGCAGATTTATGAAATAGCTAATAAATTCATGAAATGGCTCTTCTCTTGAGATCTTGAAGAGACGGCTCTTATTTTGTCCTGAATTTTGTATCTCTATACATTCAGTTCATTAACTCTGTCAGTCGACTTCTCTATTTTACTCATAATATGATAATATACTTATAAAATACTTATAAATATATTATTCGGACTGCTTTAAATTCTTCTGATTATTTATATATTTATTTATGAATTCAAATATACCACGTTCGAAAAGCATGGAATTATTTTGCTTCATTTAAACGTATGTATTATATGTGCTGCATATTTTAAGAAAATCTTAAACCTAAAAAGACGTTAAAAATAACTTTCTTCTTCTTTTGGGAAACAATTAGCCTATACTGATGTGTGCGTTTATTTTCAATGACCATTTCCGCTTGCCCGTTTTCCATATGTAGTAGGGCTTATAATTGGTTTTTTAAATTAATGCTAAAATTGTCAATTATAACATCGAACATCTCAATACATGTAGGTGCTACATCTGACTGCCCATTTTATGCATCCAGACAAAAAAAACGAAATTTTCTCTGGATTGTACTAGTTGAAAGTAAAGGATGAGTATCTATAAACGATCTACAATAAACTTTACCTGTTTTCTCAAACATTTTTTTTTTTGTATTTTCCCTATGCGTAAGTGTAATTGATTTTACGGCACATTACCGTTTGAAATGCCAAAAGTCAGTTGCTTTAAGAATCGCTTCAATAGCACCATATGCATTGACAGTATTTCAAGTGCATATATCTTATCGTGTCATGGATATGACCATTCGCATCCTATGTAAAACACATGTTTCAGACAGTGCTTAGTGCTCTACTCCGACTACTGACTGTACTCTCTAGCCTAATGAATTTCCCAAAACACATTGCGGGCATTACCCAAATACCTATCTAAAAATGTCGAGGAAAAAACCCAGACAGCTCAAAAAGGACACGTAGCAACGTTGTCCTGGCGAGCCCACAAATAAGGCGCAGCAAATTCAATTTGCCTCACGCATTCCGGGATCTGATCGTAGAAAGCCTGCTGTGTTTAAACATGCAGTTGCCACGCCGACAAAGTGAATACCGCTCCCCGGATTTGTTAGTTCAACCACTCTGCACAATCATTTTGGGTTGCAACACCCAACTCCTGGCTGCAGTTTTCGATTCATTTGTGGGCGTTGAAGGTGAACTCCTCCCCCACGATCTAAATGCGGCTAGCGTTTTCTAGAATGATTAAATTTTCAGGCGCTGCAGGTGCAATCGCTTAAAAGAATAACAAAAAAATAAAAGTAGAGTTTCATTGTGTTTATTGTGACCCTGACTCTGACCTGACATGTCTAGACACCATCGTCATATCAGCCAATTGGCATTTGCTAATGTTGTTTGCTTACGTTTGGCTTGTAGCGTTTAGCCTTTTGGCAATTAACTGAACAAATAAGGGAAATGCCACATTTCTAATTGCTTTGCAAATAAAGTTTGTCTTTGGGGGAAAATTCAGTTGTAAAGATAATAAAACTAAGTTTTTCTTTATAATGGAAGATGGCTATGGTGATAATATGCCATTAAGTTGACTTCCTTGTCACTAAATGAGCAACCAAACAATAAACATTAATTTTAAAGTAAAGGCTACCAACAATAAATTAAATGGAATATCTGAATACAAGTAGTTGCAACATCTGACAGCCAAAATACATTTCTTATGGCTGCAGTGTAATCAGTGACCTACATTTGTTTATTAATTAAATTTCTTTGCCATCTTATAAAACTCTACATCAGCCGATGTCCCCCTCAAAATACAAAATAATAAATAATTAAATCAGCACTCACAGTAGCTTCCTGTGCGTTTTGTCATTTTGAATGATTATTAAAAGCGATAATGAAAATCAGATACAGATACATATTGCAATATGTATCAAACAGATTAAGCGCAAGTTAATGGAAAGTGCAGGCCGAAGATGATGAGAACGAAATGGCAGCTGCCCGTAAGCAGATTATGCGTAATGAAAATTTTTTTTTGGGGTTGGTAAATGGAGATAAGCGAACGGGTTTCCAGGGCTAATCATTTAAAAACGTTGCCCCGAAAATAATTTGGCAAAGCTATCCCACGTCTTGACTCTGGGGCCAAGCAACCTGTTGCACAAAAAAAAAAAGAATTAATTTTTTGTTGTTGTGTTGTCCTGGCAAACGTGGACAGCAGAAGGCAAGCTGCATCCGGTGTTTGTGCTGATACCAACAAACTTCCGTTTTTCTGGCACCAGCAACTTTTGCGCATGCTCAGCCACAAGTCACATCCACGTCTACATCTACATCCACATCCACAGAGAAGAAAAACAACAACATCAACAACAACAATACAGTACACATCAACTGCTGCCAACAGGTGTATTTACTGTTTTTTCTTTCTTTTATTATTTATCAGGGACAACAACAACACAAAAAGTGCTCCCCAGTTGGGTTTTCATTTCATTTTATACCCTATTCACAAAAAAAAAAAATGAAAAAGGGTATATTCAAGTTATTGCCCTTCATGACCAGCATACAACAACAACTTAATTTATTTATTTTACAATTTAATGTTGCCCTGTCTACGAACAAACTATAAATAATTTCAAAAGTAAATATTTGAAGAATGAATTGAAATGGGTACAAAAATGATTATTTTATATGTTAAATATAAAATATATGAGACAAATGATTTAATATATAAAACTTTCAAAAGGAAAGTAGGGACAATTTTAAATTTTAATAAAATTAATATTTTACAATATCTATATTAAAAAATAAATATTGAAATTAGAATTTATTACGTTACATAAAAATTATTCAACATTTGAAAAAAAAAATGTAAAGAATAAATTTTAATAAATGTAAAATTAATTACATTTAAATATTTCAAGATTTGCAATTGAAAAGTAATTAATTTAATCATAAATTATGATGTAAAATCTAAAGTACAATACAATATAAATGATTGCAAAGTAAGAAATGTGAGGAAAAAAAATCCATAATTGAATATCAAATATACATTAAAATCATTTCATTAAAGATTTAAACTAAAATATTAATCTTTTAAGTCATTTAAAAGGTAAAAAATTGAAGCATAAATTCAAAATTAAAATGTACAGATTTAATAAAAATTAAATATTAAAAATAATGAAAAATTATAAAATAAAAATAATAATATAAAAAATGATTTACAAGATGTAACATACACACTAAAAATTCTAGAAAAATTTAAAAATTTTAATATTAAATTTGGAAACATTAAATTTATGAAAAGGATTTTAATAATATTCATATCTTAAATATCTAATACCTTGTGGTGTACAAATTGAAGGTTGCCAAAGTTAGTAATAATATATGCATCCATAATTATAATATGAAATAAATAATTTTAACATGCATTCTTCCTTTCTACAAGCTTTACTTGTTACATTTCATATGGGAGGATTGCCAACTTAATTACAGGGTATCTGTCAACTTAGAAGTCTTATTGGTTTTCATTTTGTGGATCTTCTTTTACTGGTTGTATGCCTGGGCAACTTTTTCATTGCCATAATTACCATGATTAGCAATGAATGCTGGGCCCGGCGGACGTTTTAGCTTTGGCTTGGCTTGAGTTGAGTTGAGTTGAGTTGGCTTTAACTTGGCTTGCCATCTTTCTGGTTTGGGAGTCTTCGACTACTCCAACTACCAGCTTCGAGTGGAACTCCATCAGTTGCTGTTTTTGGTTATATTGTCAGCAGCAGGCGGCAAACACGCGACAAATTTAATTTTATGCTATTTCTTTCTCTTTTATTTCATTTATCATTGTTGTTGCTGCTGTTTCTGTTGTTCTTGTTGTTGTCGTTGCATATATTAACCGTAAGTTGCCTGCACTTTAATTCGTATTTATGCGGGCTGATTATGTGCCCCTTCTGCTCACCTCCTTCTGTTCTACAGCCCAATGATGTTGTTGACTCTTTTATTTTCATTGCTTTTATGTCAAGTGTTGTTATTCTTGTCGTTCTTGCGAGTAATCAATATACCGGACTCTGTCCGTATAACGGAACTGTACCCGTAGTGCAACCTGTACCTGTAGCTGCCTAGGGTGTGTGCTTATACAGTATCTAACATTTACGCAAGGGGCGAGTTTAAAATGGCTCGCCAAAGAATTTTTTTTGAATTCTACTAATTCAACTTATTTAAGGTATTTTAGAGCTCAATGTAAACCAAATATTTTTAAATATATATTAATAGTCAATCATCTGATGTTGTTATCTGTTGTTTATTTTCATAATTTGTTCCCCATTTCTAATTTTAATTGAATTGTGGACAGTGTTTTGTACACGTTAAATAATAAAAATAAGATAAAAATAAAATAATTTCGATCAATGTTGGCACCAAAAATAACATCTTATGTGAATTCCGAACGCTTCTCTTGTTTATTTCTTCTTTTTTAATGTTAAACATAAAATTAAATCTTATTTTTAATTTATTTTATTTCTTTAGTATTTTTCTGTGTAGATTGATATATGTCTACATTAAATAAATACATAAATGATGTAAGACATTTATAATTCTTTAAGCTTGGAATTTGAGGAACTAAAGTCTAAAATTGAGTTTAAATAAGTTAATTAATTTTTCTGCATATATTAGAAAACGCATGCGTGCATTATGTAAGTCGTCATCATGTAAACATCGTGTTTTATGTTTGAATTCTTCGAAAAGCTGCCGTTACATAAAAAGTCTCCCCAATTGAGGTTCTCCAAATAATATTGATACAGCTTAAACAAAGAGGTTATTTTTTTGGCGCGTGCTAAGCTTACTGCAAATTTGCAGACAAATAATAATTCCAAGAAATAATGGGGTTAAGTTCAGTGTGAAGTCAGTCAGGTACAAAGAAGTGCACATCGACGCCTTCAAGACCCCTCTTCACCCCGGCCAAACTCAGCGGAACTAACTACAAAACGACAAACTGATAAACCATCAAGGCAGATAAGATAGTTGCCAAGCCGAAATCTAAGCAAATAAGTGCCAAGCCAAAGATATCGAATTGTTGAAAGGTAAAAAGTGAACATTAAAAAATCGACGAAATGTGCTCTTATCGGCAGCTGTTCCAAAGATAAACGAGACTCGGCACGCGCGATTCTCAAACTGAAATACCTCATATCATAAATGTACACCTATATAGATTTATATAGCATAAGTACTGCTTATCGAGAACTGTTTGCTCAAAAGTGCAATAAAAGTGTTGCGTATCCTTCCGATGTTGCATCTGTCCGGGTCCAGGGGCAGAGGCGGAAAAGAGCGTTCAGCATTTGAGTTTTATGACATGCTTTTATGACTGCGATTATCCTTTTCGATACATTGTTGTGCCTCATTAAGTGGGCTGCGAGTTTTATTAGTTGGCTGCGCGGTTGCTTGAAATGACAATTAAATTTAAATATGTTTATGAAAATTTAATAGGCCTGCTGGCGGCAATTATAACTCATTCTAATCATAAAGATCAGGCTACAAATCTTCCTTTAATAGACCACAAGGCAATAGACAAGCTGTACATGCAAGTATCTTAGATATGCGAAAGTATCGTCTCAACAATGGCCAAAAGTCAGACAAATGCTGCCTCATTGTCTTGGACGGTTCCACCCTTAAGCATAGCGAATCCAGCAGATGAGATCCATGCCCTGCCCCTCTATCATATCTTGCCAGAATGCGTCAATAATGCTGTCGTCATTGTGAAAAGAATAGCAAAGCTGAACAGCTCATGCTCCTCTGTTCCTCTGTTCCTGCTCTATTGACAACGTTATTCATTTCACATTTGGCCCTTTGTGTGCCTGAAAATGAAGCTGTAACTGTCTGTCAAATTCTCGACTGCGTGTTGCCTTCTGCTTATTGAGTTTTGTGGTCGATCAGCGATAAGGCCAGAAAGTGGAGCACACATTGAGACCGAGTCGCGGTAGCTGGCTGTAAGTAGTCCATCATAATTATAAGGATAATCGCTTGATTGGTTATCCATCATGTAATGTTTCAATTGGGTTTCTCAGATAAAACTGCCCTTTTCTACTGCTTGAGTGGTTCCTTGAGTGTCTCTTTTTTGTTAGTTTGCATCTTGCGGAAAATTGATATGGATAGGCAATTTTTGCAGCGAAGATACTCAGATAATATCCGCCCGGGGCATAATGTGCGGTTAGCTGTATGATATGCAGACCATATTTGAAATGCGTTTAAGTCAAGTTTAAGGTACAGTACTCGATCGAAATTTTCTAATGGTATATGATATTCCTGTTACAATATTATTTTGATATCTCGAGCTTTATCTTACTTTACAATATTTTATTCCATAATTACACATTATCATAACTGTGGGGCTTTATGCACTGCGTCCTGGTAAGTTAAGATAAGTTTTAAATAAGACATGCTTAAGATATGCTTTCCTAAGAAACTGTATTTTTTTCTGGCTAAGGAGACAGATTTCGATTCTGATTTTACATAGTTTAGTTATTTGACTTCTTGGTCTACAGTAGTCAGTCAATAGACCTCCAATTTATTCTATACTGAATCTTAAGTCATTCTTATGTAGCTTCTAAAGTATTTTATAATTTCTGTAATTATGTTGCATGCATGGCGCAAACATTAAATTGGGCACAAACCATTTACTATAAGTATACTTTTAACATAGCTTGGGTGGTCGTCGAGTGCAATATATATAAATAACTGATCTTCATTGTCAGCATGTCAACAGTTTGAAATGTGTCTGTGGGCTGCATATAAGTAAAAATGATTAAAGTTCAATTGTGTGTGGTCAGTCAGGGGTCGTGCAGCAGCTCATCACTGAACTTAAGCCCGCCTAAATGATGAGCTAACTCGTTAATAGCTGTCATTAATAGCTCGACTGTCGGCGGCTTCTTCAAAGATGGGGTGTCAAATAAAAATTAAGTCTGACCCAGCTCCGAATATAACCAAGCCCAAATCGTAAATGCAGTAAGTAGCTATTAAATGGCTCAAAGAATATGCTGAATTTATCATTTATGTACATGACAAAAGTGCTTGAGTTGCTCATTATGATAAACGAGAGAAGAACGCTTTGGCGGTTGGGCCAGAAGTTAGTGCTGGGGTTCTGGGTGAATGCCCAAACCCTATCCATATAATGCTGTAGTTAACAGCATTTTAATCACATGGCCACATGGAACACAATTTCTGCTCAACGATCAGCAAAATTGTTATAAATTTGTTCCGTTTTCGCTGGCGCACCACCTGAGCCAAATTAGTTGGCCAACTCTATATATATGTATACATTTATACTTTTGGCCAAGTGAAGTAATTTCGCACAGGCACTGCCAATCTCGCCAGCAGCAGCTAAACAACAACAGCTGGGGGCACTTAACTCGCAAAAGGAAATAGTTGAGAGCTGATCTCTCTCACACTCGCACTCTCTCTCTCTCTCTTTCTCTTTCTCCCGCTGTCCCTCTCTATCTTGCGCTCCCTCGCAATATCCAAACCCTTTTTTTGCCTTGTCGTTTTTTGTTATAATTCGTGTTTAACTAATTTTAGCCTATTATCGCCATCATTATTATCATTAAATGTGAAATTGTTTCCCCGGCGCGCATGCGCATTGGTAATTTTGCAGCATACACATACAACACACACACACACACACAGACAGACACCAGCAGGTTGCTCCAACTGCAAAATACAAATTCAGCTCGAACTCCAACTCATCGTCATCGTCATCGTCAGGTTGCTGTCAGACACCAACTGTTGTCTCTGTGTCCAGATCCCAGTTTCAGCGCCTGTCCCTGTTCCAGTCCCAGTCCCAGTCATCTGACCGATGGGGTTGGCTGGCGGGGTCAGGCCAACAACATTATGCGCCTGCTATGAGCTTTTCAGCAATATGTTCTATTTTTCGCATCGCTTAGGCCAATTACCAGTGGTAATTTAAAGGTAAGCTAAGAGGGAGAAACCAAGATGTTGATTCTTAAATCGACCTGTTCGCTAAATTGGGTATTATTTATGGATTTGTAAACTGCCCCAGTGGTAAGAAAGAATTACTCAAATTTTGTGCTGACATAATCGACTCTTAACCATAAGTTTGTCTTAGAAATGTAATTAGATATTGTTTAGATCATACCTACATGATTGAAATCAACAAAGTCACCCAATCGCCTACGAATCTAAGCATAGACAAAGATCTAAAGAAATTAGTACGGAACTTTCTGTTTACGTGGCCCATTTTGAAATTTTTGATCTTCCGCAGTTTCGCACGTCGAAGAAAAGGTTTTATTTAAATATCTTTAATCTCTCCCGATTTTTTCTAGAAATACATCATTGTGTGTAAGAGAATTGAGTTTTAGTTAATCAAAATATACAGTGTCTCACAGCTTATTCCGATCAGTGTCAAAGAAAAAAAGTAATTGCCTGCCATAAACTAATCATTCATTATTTTTCAGAAATTCCAAAGACCGATGGTAGGTACATGTATTAACCACCAAAATTAATATATGACCCCAATACACTGGGGTTTCCCCACCTGCTAGGTAGAGTTTATGTAAAAAAGTACCCTATTTTGAGGGGAAATTTTATTTCGACCAGGTACATTGTGGACACCTGGGTGCCATAAAACCCGGATTTTTTACCTAAAGTTGAGTATTTCCGGTATAAATAGACCAATCCTTCGTAGTCAGTTTAGTTTTATCCTGCATCTTGGGTGCAATAAGCCAACAAGGACTATGGACAAACAGACTACCATTTCTCAACGGAAACTCATCCTGGAACACCACAAAAACGGATATTCACATCTCCAAATAGCTGAAATGGTCAATCTGAGTTACTCAACTGTGTATAACATCATTCGGCGCTTCGTCGACGCAAATCGGATTGAGGATTGCACCAAACAAGATTTTCACCGAAGAGGAGGAGCGAAGGATCACCAGGAAAATAAAGGGAAATCCCAAGCTATCGGCTCCAAAAGTGGCTCAACAGGTGGAGGATGAAATGGGGAAAAAGTGCTGTGTGGAAACTGTGTGCAGGTTTTCTGCGCAAACATGACTTTAATGCCCGAGTACCACGAAAAAATATCTTTGTAAGCGTACAAAATATAGGCACTAGGATGACGTTCGCCAAAAACCACTTGGACATGGATTTGGAGTTCTGGAACACAGTCATATTTGCAGATGAGTCCAAATTAACCGTTTTTGACTCGGACGGACGGAATTATGTGTGGCGACAGTCCAATACTGACCTGAATCCCAAACGCGTAAAGGCAACAGTCAAGCATGGTGGAGGAAGTGTCATGGTCTGGGCATGTATCTCGTCAGCCGGATTCGGGAATTTTGTGATTTTTGAAACAACAATGGACAAGAATGTGTACTTCAACATACTAAAGGAAAATTTACTAAAAAGTGCCGAGAAGCTAATAATCCGACGTACTTTCCGGTTCAACCAGGACATCGATCCCAAGCATAAGGCCAAGATAGTGCAGTCCTGGCTCATCAGGAACTGCCCCCACATGATAATTCCACCGGCCCAGTCTCAAGATTTAAATGTTATTGAGAATTTGTGGGCTCTGCTGGAAAATAACATCCGGAAGCACAGCATATCCAGCAAAGAAGACCTCAAAAATGCTCTGCGGGATGAGTGGAGCAGAATCAGCCCAGAAGCTACCAGGAAGCTGGTATCTTCCATGAATATTAGTTTAAGGGATGTTCTTAAGGCCAAAGGATATCATACTAAGTATTAACATCCTTATTTATGTTTTTATACTCAAAATATATTATTTTATTTAGACTGATCCAAAAAAATTTCCCCTCGAAATAGGGTACTTTTTTACATAATCCTACCTAGCAGGTGGGGAAACCCCAGTGTATTGGGGTCATATATTAATTTTGGTGGTTAATACATGTACCTACCATCGGTCTTTGGAATTTTTGAAAAATAAAGAATGATTAGTTTATGGCAGGCAATTACTTTTTTCTTTGACACTGATCGGAATAAGCTGTGAGACACTGTATATATGTATGATGTTTGGTGGATATTAGCGACTTTTTGATTGCCTCGTCTGTAAGCAGGTTTTATTCGGTATATAAATATACATTCGTATAACTTTATAGATTTTTTTCTTCCATTTATATAATTGATTATATTTTGGCATTCTTAACTAATTCATACTAACTATTTCTACAATCCATGCAAGAAATATTGAACTTATTTTGTACTTAAGTACCCCGAAAAATTTAAAATATTTTTCATATTGTTTTAATTTAAAAATAATTAATAAATTTTATTTTTAATTTAATTTATTTCTTCCTTTTGTATTTGTCTGTGTTGACTGATGTTAGTCAACATTAAGTAAATAAAATCTTACTAGCCATTATTTTCATAATTTGATACCAAAGGTATCATAATATATTGGTTTTGAACAATGTCCGTCATGCTGTCTGTCCATCTGTCGACACCCTTAAACTTGAAACATATACTGGTCTGTGCCCACGTCAGACAAAGTGTAAAAATTGGAATGCTACGTCTGCTAGGTGGCTGGAAATCGATAAAATCGATATTCGCAAATCGATAAAGCCACATATCTCCCTAAACATTTTTAAATGGCTATATCTTTCGCTATTTTTGAAGAACCGATAAAAAAATATTTGGGGCCACGCCTATACATGCGTCCATAATCGACCATTCCGATATATCAGAAAGAATAAACCGATAAGTCCGCTTATCTTTCACAACTTTAAGGATAGAGTCACCAACATTTTTGGAAAACAAAAAAATACGCCTATTGAAAGTCTGTTACTGGAAAATCCCCTAAGAGATGGATACAAAATTTGATGGCCACGCCTACTCCGACTCCCTAATCCGATACACTTGTAAGTGTAAATCAATAAGACAATATAACTCACACAATTTGAAAGCTAGAGTCACCAAATTTGAAGGGTATATTGCTAGTAATGCTCTTCAAAAATCCAAAGAAAGTTAGACCACGCCCACTACCGCCCCAAAAACGGTAAAAGCCTATATATCCCACAATTTAAGAGTTACAGTTGCCAAAGTTAGAAGGAAGGTAACTAGCGTATATCTACCTCAATTTAAAAGGCAAGCTTGGACAGTATTTCTTGGCTACACCCACCCTCATCTTTGCTACCTGTTATCGGCTGGCATTACTATGGTATCAAAGTATTTCACAGCCTGTTACGCCCGACTCTTGTTTTCTTTAGCTATATGGAAAATGCTAGCACTTTCGGAGACTTACCCAAATTTGCAGATGCTTTAACTATCATTATTAAGTTGCATTGCAGTAATTGAGAAGCTGCAATTAATACATTAGACCGCAAGTGAATAGCTTTTGCAATACGCGATACTCCTGTGCGAGGAAGAACTCAATTACAATTCAAATCTGGTCAAAAATTTGAAAGAAATTATTGAAAGTAATACAAAAACTATTTATGCGGCAGCCGTGGCAAAAGATGGCGAAAGATGTGATGAGCCGAAAAAAAGGCAGTCGAGCAAAAACCGCAAGAATGACAATTGTAATCGGCACCGCAGGATCGTCAGGCAGACGGGGAAGCGGGCGGAGACGGAGTCGGGGACGAGGACGGGACGGTCAACACACCAGACAAGAACCAACTCTTGGGTGGGTTGTGCCAAACAACACCTACAACATGGCTACAGTGATTCGCTTGCCCAGTGTCCCTCTGTTTGTCTGTGTCTGCCTGTCTGCATGTCCCTTTTTTGTCGAGCTAATGATAACCGATACGACGACCCATGCGGCGTTGCATAAGGCGCTGCCCAAGCAGTTTCTAGACGGAGAACGGACCACTTAAAGTGAATAGCGTCAACGCATCGGCATCTGATGCCACTGATGCTTGACCAACGACTGCCGAGGATTGAGTTCCATACATTTCTATAGAAAATCATCGTCGTGGCCATATGCCAGTTGCCATTGGACAGTTGTTTGATTTGTCTGTCTGTCGCTTAAAGATATCCTGGCTACCGACTGACTCCTTACGCTCGCCTAATCATTGTTAGTTTTTCCTGTACATTTTCTCGTATTGTCTTCACTTTGTATTGCCGTCTGCTGACAGCTTCTTGCAAAATTGGCTCGTTTTACGTAAATGATTTATTTTTCGGTTTCTCTGTTTTTACAAAGGATTTGTGCGTAATTTCACTATTTGCACAGTTGCTTGCTATCGCAATTTTTAGCTAAAAGACAAATACAGAAAATATTTATACAAACAATCGAATGCATGCAAAGCAAGGATTTCAATTTAAAAATTTAATAGAACATAAATCAGCTTAATAGTTGACCTTACTGTAATTGAGTCGATTTTACACATATTTGAAAATAAAAAAATTATTCGCCTTTCAAAAATATTATAAAGCAGTTATGACATTTTCGAATGGTTCTCTTCCTTTGATTTTGTATTCTTGGCTTACAAGCTATTAGTATACATATAATTCGAAGCACCTACATTTTAAATATGTATAGTCATCATTAGGAATTATTGCTATTAAAATTTGTTCAGCTTTTTTTAAAATATATATTTTGAAAAGGGAAAGGTGTGTTTTTCTAAAAAACAGGTTCTCATTTTTTAATTCCAGGCTACACTTTGCTAAGATGTATAAAAAAATGGCTAATTTCCAAAATGCTTTTTAAGATATGCTTGAATAGAACTTTAACATTAGCTGCTTTGGTATTTATTTTATTATTAAACATTACAATTCTAAGATTTCACATATAAATATGTACATTTTGTACATACGATATATATAGCTTATATAATTTAATTCGACAAACATACATACATAAATTTCAAACTGATCTATGCGGCTTCTAATGCAGACACCAGCTAACCTGATCTTAGAAATATTTTCTGTAATTAAGAAATGTACTCATTTTTAGACCTTTTTTCGTCTATTTATAAAATATTTTCAAAAATAAGAAAAAGTTTATTTTTCAGAACGATTTTAACTTTAGCATTATTTTTTAATGTCGTTGATCTGGAATATCTATTCATCTTAGACAGAAGCTACAGGAGTATCTAGTTTTGAAGGGTACATCTACGGACTCGAGCTATTTGAATTTAAAAATTTGTGTAAAAAGCCACGTCTGAATCATTTTAATGACAGCTTTTTAAACGAAACATTTTAAGCTAATATATTAAAAACTATATTTAAGGATGGTGAATTCTTAAAAACAAATTTGTAAGTAATTTTCGCAAATACTACCAAGGAATATTATGATACCAGCATATTCTGAAAATTGTATTACAATCGCGTTTTAGTTAAATTAGAGTATATATACTTATTAGGACAGTGTACCTTAGACCTTCATTTGGCACCCTCCGTAATGTACTTTAGGTTAGGCTCATTTAATTGGTCAGATTCTTAAATTGCAGCTTGAAAGTTCTCTCTATGGACTCAAAACTTTGTTAGCCAAATTGGCTTCAAACAAAAGAACGGCTGCAAGTTGTATTTTTTGTTTTTAATTTGGATGGCAACATGTCCAAGTCTCTGCTGCTTATCTACACAAACTCATCAAGAAAGAGGAACCTGCAGGACTAAATGCAAACCCTTCTAACTGCAGTCAGGCAGCAGGAGCAGACGTACCAGCAGAAGGAATTCAATTTGACTGCCAGCTTCAGCTGAAAATCAAAGGTGTTGTTTACAAGCGGCAGCCAGCGGCATCCATCGGAAAGTTGACCCTTCTGCGAATGGATAAAAAAGAGAAGCAAGAGCATCTGCCATTGCATGCGTAATGACCAACTGCCAAAATAGTGAGGGCAAGAAGCCGAAAAAAGGACCGGCTAATGAACGACATTGTTGAAAATCTACGTGGCTAAAAACGCAGAAAGACAACAGACTTAAATGAAAATAAAAAAAAGAAGAAAAAACCATCGGTTACAGATGCCATCAAATTATAGCAGCAGACGCCAAGCAAAGAGTTGAAATTGAAACAGTTGCCGAAGGGTTCGGGATCGGGTTTGTGTTTGGGTTTTGGGTTTTAAGTTTTCAGCTCAAGTCAAAGCCAGTCAAACGGCGGCGGCGCATGGCGTAATTATCGTAGCCGGGTTAAGGATTTACCACCTGGACGCAGACTGACCAACAGCAACAGCAGCAGCAGCAGACGGCTAGAAACGGCAGCTTGTATGCCTTATTGGCCCAAAGGGTTGCCGGGTCCGCAATGTGTTACCAAAATTTAATTTGACGCTCATAATTGAGCCGTTCCCATTTTCGATGTGGGATGTGGCGGCTGCAACTGACGCTGAGTTACAGTTCTCAATAGCCAGCCGTATGTACACTCAAAAAAAACACTGCCTAATTTTAGCGAATATATTCTTAACACTTTTTTTTAAATTGCATTTCTATTGATCAATCAATCAATTCAAAATTGTTAATTATTCTCAATAAAAAGACGACCTAAAATTTAGAAAATTTTAAAAAATGTAATATTTTCTGTAAAGTAGGAGTTAAAATTCTTATTGTAATAAACATTTTTTCCAAAACGTTTACTGAAAATTAAATTATAAATTATTCTTAAGGAAAAGGCGCTCAAAAATATGAATAATTCTGAACCAGCCTCTTAGGAGGAAATGGGAAATTGCTTTATAAAATTAATTATTATTATTGATTAATTTTGCATTCCTTGAATTCCTGAAATAATATATCAACTTTTTGAAATAAAATTTCTTGAAATTAAAAATTAATATTTAAAGTGAGTTGAGTAGGTACTCTAAAACTATCAAAGCGAATTGTGTTTTCGAGTGTACATTCAGATGTATGTCCTTCAAGTGGCTGAGCATGAGAATTAGTTACAGGGTGCTCTTTAAGATGGCTAGTGTTGACGATCCTTGCAATCGCTTGCACAGCACGTGCGCATCTTGCAGCGTTTTTGCTAAACTGTACCGGTTCGTCTTGCTCCGCTTCAGCGTCTTCGTCCTTTCGACTGGATTCTGACTGCTGGCCGCGCTGTAAACAACAAACACCAGGTGCTGCATGCAGCAGGCGTCCTGCAGCCGCTTGGCCGGCGTTCCTTATTCTTAGCGAGTCAGGCCAGGTCCATTGTCCACTCGAGTACTTGGCCCATTGTCTTGACTGTCGTCGGTTTTGTATCCTGCCGCGTTCTGCAATTGTTTCGCATTTCGTGCGTGTCCTTGCATTTGCCCGCTAGTCTGTCGCCCATTGTTTTGATTCATTTTGTCAAATTTATATAAAATTTATTACAACGCACGCATCTAAGTTTTGGTCTATGCTTGCCTAGACCTCTTGGCGGCCAATCGCATCGTATAAATGTGTATTTAATAGTGTCAAAACAGGACGTGGAAAATGTGCTGGGGAGAACCAGGACGAAGACACGGACTCGCTTTCATATTGCATCGCCACTGTGAAATTTATTGAATCTTGTTCAAGCGATCAAAGGATCAAAGACATACTACAATTTGAAATTCCATAGCATTCATCAGTGCTCATTGACAATGAAATTTGTGGCAGAAGGAGATTCTTGCTTAAGGAAACGTTTTGAACTGAGGTTACATAACTAACTACTAAAACCAAACGAATTGAAATCATTGTATTTTCTAAATATTAAATATTCACATTCTTAGTAGAAACGTTTTAAACCTCATCTTGCTGAAGCCCTTAGATGCACAGCTTCATGTTAACTGACTGCGAATTACTTTGATACCATACGTAATGCCAGCTGATAACAGGTAGCCAAGAAAATCTCTACAAGTTTGCCTTTAAAATTGCTGTTGATATAAGCTGTAGGGTAACTAGCTTTTATCAACCGCAATTCGAAGTTTGGTAACTGTACTTTCGGTATCAAAGTATAAAAAATCAACATTTTAAAATTGTATTTAATAGTTCACTGATTAGTTCTGTACTAAAAGGTAACTATTTTTTTTAAACATTTTTTTTTTAAATTAATATTGATGCTATTAAAGAACTTTTATATTTTCATCCTTTTACTTTTAACAAAAATCCATTTTATTTTCAAAATTTCTTAAGTTATTTTCGGACAACATTTCAGATTTATATTTGGCCATATATACAAATTATTTATTATAATTGAAAACTTAAATATATTGTTTTTAAGAGCTTTTTGTTTATTATCACTTAAATATAAATTATTTGAAGAAACTATGCAAAATTTTCAATTGTTCTGCGAATTCTTTTCCTTTATTTTATATTTTTCTGGTTTCTAATATCAGTTTTCATCTGGTACTCTTCAGCTGCTGGATTAGTTGTAAGATCCGCAATTTAAGATTAGAGTGATTAACCATATACAAATTTGCAAAAATCTATAGCTTACGTTTTCCTTAGATGTAGAACGATAAATTCACTACAAATTCCGAGTAGTTTAAATGTAACCAAAATCTACATCAAAACACCCACGACGTTAACTTAAAAGCAAAATTTCTCTTAATCTGGCTCAAATATCGGTAGAAACAGATACGAGTGCAGGTCAGTTGGGTTAACAAAGCACGTGGCATTGCCATGCGTAAGAAGTAATAAATTAGATGGCATTGTTTGACCAGACAAGCGGAAACAGAAACACACCTCGACTCAGAAATCCCCACAGTGCGTGCGCATATGCAAATATTCCCTAATGCGAGGCAGCTGCAAATTCGGAAACAAAAGCCGCAGAGCAAGCAACAGGCAGCAGGCTGCGGGCAATGGGCGGCAAGCCACAGGATCAAACAAGGTCAGTCGAGGCCAGTGCAAACTAGCAAAATAAACAGAAAACCGAGGTAGAACGCACTGAACCTGCTCGTCAAGGATGAGTTTTCTAGGACAATATGTCTTGCACCTTGGCTAAAGTTCTCAGTTCGTCTCACAGATCTTAAGCTATTTGGTTTATGGCAAAGTGGCCAGAACAGATGTGTTTGGGCTCGGAACAATGCCAGAGCCATTGCATAACAATCAGTTAAAGAATCTTTGAAAATCACGCATGAGTGTGAATTGCTGCTAGACGATTTATGGCACTTTTATAGAAGCCAATGGCTATACAATAAAGAAAGAGAGATCTCAATAGATTCTAAGAAGCTGAGCCATATGCTAAGGCTAAAGGATTCAACCGGGGCACGTAAAACTCATTAAATTCAAAGAACACATTGATAACAATGGGTAACTATGCAGATGCACAGTTCTGACATTAACATCAACTGATATCTACCAATTTGATTGGACAAACATATCGCGGCCTCTATTGACATATCCATATCGAAAACTAACACAAAACGTGAATACGTGAAATACCAACAATAACTGCAAACGACTTTCAATATTTGGCACCGCAAGCGCTCCTAATCAAAAGGCTGATCTTAAATCAAAAAAGGATTTCGCGCACAAAGGACCCTGTCGACAATGGCCCAATGACATTTCTGGATCATGTTTGCGCAAATACTCAAATATTCAGGCACTAGCTTCAATCCATCAGCAATTGTTACCACTATTGTCACAATTGGCAAAAGGTGTGCCAAAGGGTTACAACGCAATGAACACTCGAATGTGACATTGCAAGCTACAAGAGTGTTGTCAAAATTGTATAAATTTGTACAGAATTGTATAGAATGTCCGAAGGGTAATTCATGATTGCCTGCATTTGTTTTGTGCAAACATTTTGGGGCTAGATGGCAAAAACAGCTGCTAGGGGATGAATTACTTAATAGCCACACAATATGATTAACATGCATTATTAAAGCGGGTTAAGAAACAGCGTCGAACATCTGTCCTTATATAGAGTACTCTCGATTAATTACAAAATCTAACATAAAATCATTTAACCAAAGCCTATTTTATGCAAAATAAAGTAGAATTCGAGTTTTTTGACCTGTATTATTATACATTATTCTTAAGTATTTGCAGACAATTCTTAATTTAAGCATTAACCGACTGTGGAATACTCTTATTCTAGGTAGTCGATCCATTAATAATCAGTAATGTGCCTGTACAATTTGGTGTCTCTAGTTCTAAAACTACGTGAGGTATGGGCTCTCCCGATTATTCGGGTCAGGGTTGGCGTAGTTAGGAAATTTTTTTTAAGATTTATGTGGTCTTATGGATCTTACCAATTGTGTGTCGAAAAATGTTGCGCTCATATGGTCGGACAGACAATATGATGTTCATTGCACTAAACCACAAACAAATTCATATCCTTATACTAAGTTAATATTGGTTTGGTTTTTCTTTGGTTTGTGTTCAAAAGTATGACAAATGTTAAATCAACTTTGATATTGGATTGGTTAATATTAAAGTGATATCACATCTAATCAAATCTTGATAAATAACATATTATGATCCGAGTAAACAATAATTAATTTATTTTACTAATTTATTTCAAACCTAGACACTACTTTCGAAGCATTTAAATTGTTTATATTTCTGAAGATAAAATATCGTAAACCATAATATATTATTGCAGATGGGTAATATATACTTCAAAACATATTTTATTTTTTATAGAATTGTGAAACATGAAGATGAGCAGCATATGCCACCATTCCTGAGCTGAATAATAAGCAAAGACCTTGCTTGACTGCTTAAAAAGACATGCGAAGTCAGACATGGTAAAAACTAGACAGCGATCAGATTGAAAGGCAGGCACCCGCACTATGTGTATGCTCTAAACACGATGCTGATGAGGATGATCATTCCTAGGTTCCTGTGAGGCGGAAACAATAGTCAGAAGATTTAGTAGAAAAAGCATTGTGCGCCAGTTACTCGAACCTCAATCTACGATGTGCGTTTCTGTATATGGAGTACAATGCTCTACAATTTCAGTGATACGCACTAAAAAACACAACTAAGCATAAAAAGCAGCAGGATCAGAAGTAGGAGCAGGGGACGGAGACGGTGAGGGAGAGGGAGAAGACAGGACCAAGTGAACTGATCATGCGTGGTGTTATTTTTGCTTGCAGCCTGCTGAGGAAACATCTGCCCCGCTCAATTTTTCGTTCGCTTCTTCTTTATTTTTTCCTGTTGTGTTTTCTTGGCATTGTTGCTGTTATTGTTGTTGTTGTACGCATGCACACGCAGGACATTTGGAACAGGATACTTACAAGCAAAAAACAAGTAAAGCGAAGAGCTACGTAAAAAATAAGTATAAGCAGCATGTGAAGACGCTGCTAGGTAGGCTGGCTGTACATGTGTCCATGTCCCTGTCCGTCTCTGAGTCCATACTGCGTAGGCTTGACTCCTCCACTCGCTGCCGGCTGCGATGACTACACATGTATAATACATGTACAGTACAGTCAGGCCCGAATTATGCCTAGGAACAATGTCAAGGTCAAGCGCGTGCCGTCTGCACACTATTTTTTAATAGAGAAAATCTGGAATTTTAAACGCAGGATATGCGTATCCTGCTTTAGTTGAAGACAGGCATGTGCTGTCACCAGCAGCTGTCACTAGCGCTGATCCGAGTAAAAAAAAAAATTATGAGATATTTTTTTTAATAGAAACGAACCGACATCAATTTTTTGGACCTATATCCTGCCGAATGGCGAGACCATCAGCTGCTGATGCTGCTGCTGTTGCTGCTCTCCAATTAGCATATACAACTTCAAAGTTTTTAGGTGCCATCGTCAAATAATGTCATGTAGAGCACCCACATAATGTCGCATTGACAGCTGCAAGCATTTTATAATATTATTTGTGCATGAAGCCTTTCTTTTCTTTAAAATGTAGCGTCCTGTGACAATTGACAAAATCCAGCAGGGCCTGCAAATTTACGCAAACATGCTTCACAATGGCGATTATCCTTGCATACCACTCGTCATATCAATCCTTCCATTGTTGTTCCAAATTTGTTCTTCTGTTTGCTTAAGCCTTTGACAATTTGTCAATGTTTGGATTTTAAGACTGCTTCAGGACGTAAATTGAATGCGTAATATCCCCATACAAATAGGGCACACTCAATTCAGAATGGTAAAATATTAAAATAGATTTGTTAGTTGTGTAGTTTATTTTAAGTTGTTAATTATAATATACATATGTGGAATTTATCACGCACCACAACATATCTACTACATCAAAATCATTTAAACATAAGATGCGATCGTCGAGTAGATTATTTTTATACTCTTCTTTTCATTTTTTTTTTGCCATATTTTTCCATATTTTTTTTGTTGAAAGTAAACCATTGTAAAATTATTTGAGCATAGTCATTTTCCAATGAAGGCATTTGTCTAACAGCGAGACATTCACTTTCTGATGGAATTCTTGCTTATAGCCGTAACGAACATAGGGGTCGGCTGGCGATCTGGCTGGCGGGCCGACTGGCCGGCTGACCGGTTTCGTCCCTGGACGCAGAGACGTTGCCCTAATCTCTAATCGCGCGTCTTTCTGGCAAATGCAGAGTCCTCGCCTTGCCGGAACGCTGGTGCCAGACTCATTTGAGACGCTTAAGCCGGCGATAAGCATCGGCAGGTTGAAACCGACAGCCAGCAGGTAGTTGTAGTTGGACACGCTATTGTCCTGCACGATTTGAGTCCTGGCCAGTTGGCAGCCGGTGCTCGTACCTTGAAAATGTTGCAATGTGCATTGTAGAATTTATATCATAATTTCAAAGCATTGTGCCTGTTGTTACTGCTGCTCCTTGTTAACGCTTGTCCTTGCCACACTGCAGCTTTATACACTTGTACGGCTTATCTTGATTTAGGCTGTAGCCCCAGTCGATTTTGTTGCTTGTTCTGCTCATGTTTTTTATGCTTCGCAGGGAGTTGTAGCAAAAAATGAAGTCATTTATATACACACTTAAAGCGATGGATTTGTAGTACAAGCTGCTTTGTCTTTAGCTACCTGTATTATTTTTATAATTATTATGACTATCATTTAAATTATAAATTCAAAAGTGGATGAATAGATTCCCAGCATTTGTTATTTTCTTAATGTTATAATTATTACGATTGTAATTTATTTTATAAATTACATAGTATTTGAGTAGTTTTCCTTCAAAGAACTTTATGCCAATCTATGTAAGTCCTATCGTTAATGTCTTTACAATCACCCTTCATATTTTTTTATTACAATTTTTTTTTTACAATTGTTTTTATATATTTAAATTTTTCGTAAAAAGTGGACATGCAATTGTAATCTGAATTTTTGAAGAACATCTCAAACAGATCATCAGCCTCACCACTCACCCCAGCACAAACGCAATGAGCAACAACTTCCGGTAATGCAAATATGCCGAAACAGGAAACCTGTTCAACCTCTGAACCCTTGTCGGGAACACAGGCTGTAACTAATATTTTTGATATTTCTCATTAACCACCCGCCTTGTTGTAATTTGCTGAAATCTCTGATCCTTGGCGATTAGTTACAAAAGACATAAAAACTTCCGGCCTGCGAAAAATACGCGCAGAGGAAGCAAACCGAAAAGGTGCGTAGCTGTTGCTCTGTACCTGTCTCCACGACAGATGCGCAAAATCTCTGGAAGAGCCTCGAAAACAACAACAAGGATGCGGAAACAGCAGTCTCGGCTGAAGAATCAAAACAAAACTGGCAATGAGAATGAGAGAAACAAAGCGGAAATAATAGCCGTCCCAGTCCCTGTATAACTTTCGGTACCAGATCTCTGATCCGCGATCTCCGAACCCAATTCCAGTTTACATACTATGCAACAGTTGTCCCTGAAGACGAGCAGACTACTAAAAATCACAACTGTTCGCAGCTCGTTTTGAATTTATTTCCATTCCGACTGCCTATATTTTGCTTTGGCCCCTATGCAACATGTTGTTCTCAATGCGTTTTCAACATTTTAACGTTTTCAGCCATGTGTGATGGTCATTAAAAATGCAAGCAGCCGTGGATGCTGCGGTTTGATAATGTCAAACATGTGTCTATCCTGTGGCTGCGCATCCGTAACTGGAGAGGCTGCTGACGCTTCTGTTGAGAATATACTGAATATGCTAATCACAGCGTTCAGTTAAGATTCTAGGGAAACACAATCAGTTAACTGTTTGTATGTAAATAACGGTTCTCTTGTGACCTGCATAATATTTATAGGCTGACAGCGGGAATAAGAGATCATAATAAGTGTTGATAATAATTTTAGAAAGTAATTCAGAAAATATTGTTATTTTACTGATAAGATCTTTAAAATTAATGGGGCTTACTAATGGGAGAGTGTGAGATAAATATTATTTAATTATTTAATAATTAATGAATAGTTATTGATATTAAATCTATACAGAAATTAAGAAGACATATTATCACTACATTTATGTTTATTTACTTTATTTATAATTAAGTGATTCAAGAATTGTTTTTTTTGTTGACAAATAAATAGTGTAAGTTTTTTATAAGTAACACTCTCATTATATACCAAATCTAAATTGTGAAACAAAATAATAATAGTTGTAACAACTCTACAAATTTGTCACTCAAGTATTTCACAATTTGATTCAATTCAAAGTCAACTCACAACTGTATCATTTGGGATTGTTGAATTCACAAAAATGGAGCAGTTCAATGTTTGTAGATATTAAAATGCTATATGCGAATCAATTGCGCTAAAAATGCAGACTGAATGCGGAATGATCAAAATTAAGAGGGGGACAAATGTATATATAAAAGACAGGTTGTAAATAAAATGATTAAATTATGGTGCCATATTTTCTGGTAAATTATAAAACAAAGGAGTTGGCTCAGACAACGATGTCCAATTGGGTATAGGCGATGTGGGAGCTGCGAACTGGGAACTGGGAATGTCTCGACGGGATTTGACGGGCGTGATGATTGCATTTTAATGGACAAATTAAAAATCAATGCCTTCTGAGTTGCACGTACTTGGTACTTAAATTAACCGAATGAAATTGTGTACTCTAAAGAACCCACAAAAAAAAAAGAAAAAAAAGCATTCAACTGTCGATCGAACACCGATCGTGAGAATCGAAATGGCGACAATGTCGACGGGCGGCTGCCTGAACCCCATAAATCTTCATAAGCATGTCACGTTTCGAGTGCAACAGCTACTCGTAAATATCTGAATCTGAAGCCGTAGTTGAAGCCTCAAGCTATGCCGCTGACGATGACGAAGCTCCCAAAAAAAGTTGCTGCTCCCTGCGGATTAACAATTATTTTGACATAAAATAGCCGCACGCAACAGCTGGAGACGGAGACGAAGACGTAGACGAAGTCGGTAGTCCGCCCAATGTCTCCTGCTTTCGGTTCCATGCATCGCCTCTGACGTCCAACGGCCCCACATAACAGATTTCGTGAGTGTGCCACGGCGGTGACACATACGTGCCGCGCTTTTCGGCAATTTTGATATCTTCTGGACTACCAGTGTTCACCACAGCAATTGGGCATCATTTGTAGGCGCGACACGTGCCGCCAAGAAGCGGTGGAGTCGCATTGCTTTTAGTAGTCTCCTCAAATTGCCTTTCCATTTGGTAAACGGTCAATGAAATTTGTTCGTAAAACTTGTTGATTATCTTAAATTCGTTTTTCGGCAATTTGCATTTCGGAAATGTTACTGGAGTTCAACAACTTGGCTGGGATGTTGCGTAAAGTGAATCAATTCATTTTTTACGCCGGCCCTACATTTTTCATTTGGTATGATTTCGAAAGCAGGCAGCGACTCTGGAAGAACACACAATAGAAAAAAAATTTCGGGCCTCTTAACTTTAACAATATTAATTATATACTATATACATTCTAGAGACTACAATTCAGATAATTGTTTTTACTATATGAAATAAACTGGGTCATTTATATATGTGTTCATTGATATCCAAATTACAATAAATGTTGTGTATCAGTTTGAAGCGAATTTTCCTTTTTGTTTTTGAATTGATCTCTAAATAGTTCAAGTATAAAAGAACATTGTAATTCAATTGGGCTATTGGGTGCTCTGCTATCTCCTCGTCGAGTTGGAATAGGACGGATCCAATACCTTGCGTAGCACTGTATAAAAAATCTCATTTTAAAGTCGGGATTGCCTGCTGTTGAATGCTTTTTAAACTTAGTGAATGCTTCCAGACCATCTTCTGTCATTTTAAACGGTCCTAGTCCTTTCAGACAGTCAGTAAGCGGTGCTGATACATATACAGTGAAAGACACCTTATTAGGCACAGAGTCAAAGAAAACAAGTAATTGCCTGCCATAAACTAATCATTAATTATTTTTCAAAAATTCCAAAGACCGATGGTAGGTACAGGTATTAACCACCTAAATTAATATATGACCCCAATACACTGGGGTTTCCCCACCTGCTAGGTAGGATTATGTAAAAAAGTAGCCTATTTTCTTTGACTCTGTGCCTAATAAGCTGTCTTTCACTGTATGTTATTTTTAATACTACCAAATGATAACCATTAATTTTGTGTATTTTGGTTTTAACTTTATTTATCAATTTAATTTAAAAACAGTCGAAAATAAAAAAAAACAAAGTTTTAAACAAAAAAAAAATTTTAAATTATGTAAAATTAAAAAGGTAGTAATTAAATAAAAACAATTTAAATGAAAAGAAGTGAAATAAAACCAAATAAAATAAAGCATTTAATAATTCTGGTACAAAAAATTAATAAAAAAAGATTGAAAAGAAAATCCAAAATTAGACCAACAATTAATCTCGAAATATTTCATTAATGTAGCTTACTGTTCAATTAACCACCATGACAAATTCCAGCAACTAACATAAAATACATATTGTGTAAGGTCTGAAAAAGTTGTAAATTTATATACAAAAATAAATATATAAATAAAAATGTATAATAGGAATGCTCTGAAATTGATTTAAAATCAATTACTTGAGCCGAGAGCCAATTAAAAATGTGAACATTATTCGATACCTTATCCAAATGTGTGCTTAACTTTTTTGTGGAGCTAACTTTTCCCAGGCATTACGGCGAAATGGAAAACTTGTCTGTGACACTGACACTGACAGCCACCTCAGTGTGGCCAACGATGGCCAGCACGAAGTGGCCAACAAAGTAGTCCACGCAGGCAATTGGAAAAACAAACACATGCCGACAGAGGCAATAGGCCGCTAGATTGACATCTTCATCATAAATAAAAGTGAAAAACTTGTTGGATACTCAAGAAAAGCGGGACAAACGTAGACGAATCCAAGTCAAAGCAAACCAAACGTAACGAAAAATGCTGCCACAGTTTCTACGATTTGTATCTGTATCTCTAACTATCTATATGTATATCAGCATTGCTGTGTGGCAAAGTGGCAAGTGAATGTCAATCGAAATGGCAAACAAATAAAATAACTAACAGCCAGGCAAATAATCATAATAATAACAATGCCATTATCCACTATTTGTTGGCAAGTTACCTGCGGGCTAATGAAGACATGTTACCATGTGCCACAACATACCAAAAGTGGTGGGAAGGCCCCATTTGGTCGTTGTCATAATTACACTTAAATATCGCATACGAGCGCTAATGGAGCGACCAAACACTGGGAGTGAGATGGATGGAGGCGGTGACGGTGGCGGGATTTCAGATGCTGTGGCAGTTGCAGTTGCAGTTGAATTTGCTCCCGTAACGTCAAAGTGACGCATGCTAAATTTATCGGTCCGTGTTGGAAACGCCCTCTCGTCGCTAGGTGTAAACAAATTCATTTCACTTAATAATTTTTTCAACGAGCTGTAACTGGTTTGCCCAACACGTAGCAATGGCCCCAACTCCAACTCCAATTCCGACTCTGAGTTGGTTTCGTCGACTATCACAGCTACATGACTCTTTAATCTTCTTGCAGAGGCGGCAACATTATTTGCATGCTGATTAGCCTTCAACGCAGACAGGTTGCTGCACATTTTGCACCTCACCTTCCATCTCCCAGACATAGCTCCATTTCTTTTTGCCTCTCTCTCTCTATCTCAGTCCAACTCCAGTTTATCTATTAGCAGCCGACTTGCACTTGTTCGTCTCGACGCTGGTCCAATTTTCAACACTTTTGACGTGCTGTTAATTGATTTAGAGTGCAGTTTGCGTCCACGTTTGACCATTGAGTCTCAGTGCCTCTGTCTGGTGCGGACGTGGACGTGAACGTTTCTGACATCGTCTATGATTATATAGCGCCACTCGCTTGTTATGGCCAACTTTGGTTGCCACTGTAATGACTGCTGTTGGTAATTGTTGCCTCCTCATTGCCGGCTTGCTTGTCGTTGTACGTGCCACCAGTGGGAAAAATATTTGGCTAACTGCTTAATCGTGCTGAAATGACAACTTTATTAGCTTTCGAATAGATGTGGGCGCACCCCCTAAGGTACTAACTATATATTGTGTGTGTATCTATAAAGCGGGGGTGTCGATTTTGCAAATGATTTTTGTGACAACTGTACTCAGCAAGCCTTGAAATTTCTACGGTTCACAGCTGTTCTGCGCAAAGCAAAGATCATTCGAAATGCATATGGACCAAATGTTGTTTACCAAGTTTTTTCCGCTCAAAACAGGGTCAGTGGAACACCTTGCGAGGGCATCAAATTTTCAGTGTTCGCTGCTCGTTGCTCTGAATCAAAACACCAGAATCAGAGACATGTGCAGAGCGAGCAACAGATTGCCGAACAGAGAGGGTCCTCAGAGGGTATATATGTATGTATATATGTATTTATGTGTGCAGCGAAGCCAAAGGGAGTGCAACAAATGAAACGAATGCCTAAAACATTTGGCAGTTGGTGGTGGTCACAGCAGGTACTTTTGAAGGATAATACAGATGCAGTGACAGTCGTAAGAGAGAGCAGTTTGCATCCTGTGCGCAACAGGCTGCAGCCGCTAGTCCAAATGGATTTCTTTTTTTTACCATGCCAAACAGATTTACTTTTGTTCTCTCTCTCTCTTTTTTTTTGTTGTTGGTGTGCAGCTGCTGCTTCGATGTACATATATGAGTAAAATGGCAGCGATCACAGCAGACGCTACTTTGTTAGAAACAATGCCACAGGCGAAACCATTGCTTCACTTGGAAATTTTAAATTTCCAGGCACAACTAAGCGAAACTCTTCACGTTGGGTGTGTTTGCTTTTGCTATGTCGGTCGCCCAGACAACCTTATAAGTATGCCTGACCGCCACCGTCCTAATGCATGCCAGTATTCTTCTTTTAATGGCCATTTGCTGTTTATTTATTTTTGCCAATAATATATTTATTATGCGCGAGTGTTGCCTGCTAGGCGTTTTAAAAGCGTTCAGATACATTCTGAATTCCACTGAATTAACGGCCATCTACATTCTTGATGATCAAGCCGTGTTTCGATTGACTGCGTCAAGCAGTCGACGTTACCCACATGGAATGTTTTACAACTTGTTAGTAAATACAATAAATTAAAAATAAATCGCACACTATATTAAGTAATTTCAAGAGAACAAAAACGTAACTAAAACCAATTCAATAGTTATCATACTTATAGTGTGTAATGGATTGGATTTGAAATAATGTTATGTGTATTCACCACCAATTTTGAGAGTGAGACAAGCATAATATAAAATTCTTTCCATTAACTTTCGTGGTTTGTAATTATTTTTTATACTTTTTTAGGGGCTATTTTAATTTTATATTCAATTAGGTAACGGTTATCTAAGGCGCGCCGAAGATTACACCGTTCCAGACTGACATGTAAAGTTTTGTACCGTAATCATACAAAATTATTTATGTTAAGCCAATTTTTACAATTTGATACCGAAGGTATCGTAGAATATTGGTTTTGTGCAATGTCTGTCATGCTGTTTGTCCATCTATCAGTCTGTATGAACGCAACTTTTTTCGACACACTTAGAAATAGCGACTTGAAACTTGGGACAAATACTGGTCTGTACCCGGAACAGATAAAGTGTACAAATTGGAGTGCTACGTCCGCAAGGCGGCTGGGAACTCGATAAAATAGATAATTGAAAATCCACCGTTCCCCGCCACGAACAAATTTCAATGGCTATGTCTTGCGCAGTTTTTGTGTTAGAGCCGTCAAATTTGGTATATTACTGGGAACCTTGTTGAATCGGTAAAAATCGTATGACCATGCTTACGCCTGCACCTATAATCAGCATAGCCGATAAATCGGAAAGTGTAAGTCTATTAATCCGCATGTCTCCCAAAATTTTAAACATAGACCACGCGCACATCCGCCGCATCCAGGAACTTCGGCGCTTATCTGCCAAAATCTGTAAACTAAAGCCACGCTCAATCCGCCTCCCTAAACTGAGATATCTGTTAGCGAAAATCGATAAAACCATATATCTCACACAAGGTAAAATAAAACAGTTATGAAACTTGGAAGGTAGATTACTTTGATTAATCCTCAAAATCTTTTTGGCCACGCCCACTCTCGCCCCTAAAATGTACAAAAAGCACATATCCCCCTAACTTAAGCAATAGTTAGCAAAATTGGAAGAAATGTTACGAAGGAACTCTTCAATCAATTTTGTTCAACCCCCAAAATTCACAAAAGCCCATATCTTCACACAATTTTAATTGCAAACGTGGACGGTATTTCTAGGCTACACCCCCCCCCCCCCATACACCCCCACCCCTTATAAATATGCTAGCAAGTTAGCCATGCAAGCCATGCAAGCCATGCTAAGAAAACCATCCTTTCCGTTCCATTTTCCAATTGTCAGATGTTTGGCATACTTCGTGATATGGTAAAGCTGCTCAGAGTGAGTTACCAACTTGAATATATACAACGTATGATTTCGAAAAAAGCTAGTATTAATTGTCGCAAATAGGGTGATACATATTGACTTACCGCCCTAAATGCTTATAACTATATAATGTGTATCAATGTAGTAAAGTGTATTATGTTAACTAAAAAACAACTACAGTTTGATTGCTTGGAATTGATCGCGTCGAATATTTGCGGCATTTCGCTACAGCTGTTGCCACACACGAGCACCGAGCCCTAAAAAAAAATGAAAAATACAAATCTGGACAAGAAAGCGAAACATAAAGTAAACCTGATGTCATTGCGACAGTTGTGGCAGTTGATGGACTGCGCCGGCTGCCTGGATTTTTATTTTTTTTTTATTTTGGAATACGACATTTAATGCGATGGCGCGAAGCCAATCAAAAACCGGTGCAAGGGCATCAGCTTGGATACCGCAAGGCGACGAATTGGAGCCCAAATTTGGTGGATGCCTTTAGTAAATAAATGATACGCGTGTGGTTTTTAATTACATGCAGTCTGGCTGGCCGGCGGGCCATTGTACTTTTGTCTTAGGTGTTTTTTATTAACTAGTTTGGCTTTAACATATGGCACGCGTTGTGCTTGGCCATGCTTGGGGCATTGCTTGTTGACTCTGCGTCAGCTGCTGGGCGTCTGTGCAACTTAAAGTTTGGATAGCGTTGTTAACATTACGCAAACATACCACAATGGATATCGACAGCATCTTTTTCTTAAACTGCAACATGACTTTTGTGTTTGATTGTCTCAGGCCGAGAAATCGAATTGAAAAAAATCATTGAATGCTAGCAGGGGAAAGACACCCCAACTGCGACTACTGTGTCCTCTTTGTCCTTTGCTTGATATATTTTGAACAATTTATTTAACGATTTTGCTGCTCCTTTGTGCGCCTTGTCTGTTGATTTTCCATGGCTGTTAGATTGATGGATTGCTGTGCGACTTTTGACACCACATACAATTGCATTTCCCTCTAGACATTGACTAGGAAGCATCGAAATCTTAGCTGCCAGTCCTTAACAAGCATGAATAATCCGACTTTCAACTGACCCAGATCCTTTTGGCATCGCCTTCTGCCGTTTTCCTGAATGGAATATATATATTTGCTTAGACAAATTTAAATTTACATTTATTCTTCGACATTTACAGTGATTTTTTTTTGACGGTTTTCTTTAAATTCCCTCTAGCTAATAATTAAGGTATGTCTTCTAAAACTCGTTTAATTTGTCAATAATTGTTTTCCAAATAATATAGTTACTTATATTGTTTAAATTGATTAAAATTATCTGTCCTCATTGAAGAGAATGACTGTAACGACTACGGCAAGATACGGATTTTAATTGTAAGTATTTTCTATTGGATGAATATTTTATATGGCTTAAGCAAATACACTTTCTTGATTATCTTTTAATTTATCTAATAGATACAATCTTTAAAAGCTTAGTCAAAATCTTTAACCATTATATAATATACGTGCTACAAAAATGAACCGTGTAAGAGTAAGAGAACACCAGTCAACTATTCTCAACTGGAGCACTTTTCATTACTTGAATATCTATTTATATTCATAAGACGACTTGAGCAAACAAAAATTATATATTTTTTTATCAGCTTGACTAGCAATACACTTGATGTACTTCAAAGCATTGCTTATAAGTGCTAACATATCTAAGTCTGCTTTCCATGTTCTCCGCTTCATTCGCATATACGGCTACGCATACAAACATATAAGAGAACGGACGCAGCCACTTGAGAAATCCACCTGCAACGATCTGCATCTGCGATCCGAGGTCCCTCTTCCCAGTTCGCTTTCCCTGTGCCTGTCTCTGTTCTCTTTTACCTATTCCTGTTTGCTGCTCAAGTTCCAAGTGTTGTGTCTGCTTTTAATGTTTATAAACCTTACGCACACTTATGTTTTAATTTCGCTGGCCCAGTCTCAGTGCCGGTTGGTTTTGTCGCTGCTGTTTCTACTTGAACAAACTGCAGATTACCCGAGTTAAACCCTTAAGTGTGTTCCATATCAGGTTTATCATTACCGGCCTTGTTGTTGCATATCGTATCGAAGACGAGCATTCGCTTGACCGGCTAACCGAACGAACGACAGAGCGAACGGATTAAATATATCATTTTAGCCCGTCTAATGAAAGGGTTGTCCGGGCAACTCAGTCAACACCTGAAATTTGCAGTTGCTTTTGCTACACACAACCTGCTTATAACGGCAACTTTTTTTATATATTTTTTTATTTCTGGGTCTACTTGAATGCCTTATGAGGAAAGTTGTTTATGGGGGGTAGGAAATATAGCAGGCGTAATAATTGATATTGAGGAAGTTGTCTTGTGGTTGAATCACATTATAATAGTGGATCTACACTGCCAGGAATTGAAATGCTCAAATCATAAAAGTAATACATATATAATAAAATACGGATAAAATAATTTGACACGTAAGCGGTATACAAGAAAATAGTAGGCAATCTCAATTTTTTAACTGTGGCCTCATTTAATGTTTATGCGTTTTGTAATGAAGTCTTTCACATATTTAATTCTATAAAGAAATAAAAAAAATTAAAATGTTTTACAAAAATACTCTGTTTTGTAGGACTGCATATATTGAATAAAATTTCAAAATATGTTATTTTTTTCTAATTAAGGAAACCAAATTTTTTTCAGTGTCCTTAAATTCATCTGGCTTATACCGCTTACGACACAATGACGATAATAAAGTCCTTAGTATGAATTTAATGTTAAAACAGAGGCAAAATAAACAGGGTGTCTCGCAAAAAATTTGATCAAGTAAACTAAGCTTAATATTGTTTAAGTCTTTAAATTATAACTTGTTGTTCAAATTTTTAGTAACTGACAAATTCTGTGATTTTACAATGAATATAAATTGGAACAAATTTCCGAAATTACTTATTGTTTTACCTGTGCTACACTATGCGCTATCTTGTTATATGCAAACTGAATCCGAACAACACAAACGCAGAAGGGATCTGAGTATGTGCGGATTTAAAATATACTTGCAGATATTTAATGCAATATAATATATCGAAATAGCCACTATGAAGGATGTAAAATATTTCCCGTCTGATGGCTAAATTAGCCCAAGAATAGTATTCATACTATGGAGGAGCATCCTGTATGAAAGAATCGGCGAATGTTTTTTTTTTTGAATGTTTATGTTCTGTGGCAAATTACCCCTGGCTGAAAACTTATCGACGACGACAGCAACAGCGAAAACCAAACGAAAAGTAACATAGCAGAAACGGAAGCAGAAGTCAAGGTGCAAAACAAAATCATTACACCTGTTCCTCGTCCACGAATCGAGTGGCTATTGTAGTGAGTGTAGAAAGTGTAGAAATCGAACGCCACACAAGGACGGTGTAGGATGAGGCGGCGGCACGAAACGGTTACAAAATTTAACGCTCGCTGTATTTTTGGTTAATTTCGGATGCATTACCATTGGCCAAAAGGGGTAAGAAGCGCGTGCAGTCGATGCATTTGCCTCTTACGCTGCTAGGGTTCAATTTTCGGACTTTGGTCACGCTGCACTTGTCACGCTGCTCTCTTGCATGTTGCAGGCGACACAATGTGAGCAATTCGCTATCAAAATTAATAAAAATAAATACGCTCCGCTGTGCTCCGTTGCGCAGCCGTTAATGAGCAGACAGCCAAAAATATATGATGTGCATCTGCAACAGGTCGCAGATGCAGCTGCAACGAACTCCAGTTACTGTTATAATTAAGCGAAGGATTTGCACGAAATTGCATTTATGGAATACATTGCTTATGGACTACATTTTGTGATCATTGCATTTACATTTTATTGATATCATTAGCACTTCATATAAGTTAGTTTCCGTCGCTGCACCTGCTGGCCGTAATGGCTGAAAGGTTTCATTAGAATTAATGGCCCCAAAGGGGTTAGTTTAAGTTTGTTTTCCTTGGGGTTGCCTGCCCTCTCGTGCTACTCTTTTAATTGCGGTTCGTCTGCATTTTTGTAATTTATTATCTATTCATCAGAAAGCATGCACGCGAGGGTTGCATTTTTGGATTTCTGTTGCATGTGCATGAAAGTGAATCTATAATAAGGAAAGGTAACGGTAAACCCATAAAACATATTTCGGTCCAATAATTAGGCAACCGAAATTGAAGGCAGCAAACATAAATGCATGCATATGTATTCAAAGTATATTTTGAAAAACGGAAATGTAATTTAAAGTCTCTTTCAAAATTCCAATTAGAAATTTAATGTTATTCAAAAGATAAAAACATCTATAATAATTGTATAAAGAAAACAAGAGAAAACGTTGCAGTCGTGCGTAACAGCCTGCGAAATACCTTGATACCATCATACATACTGCCAGCCGATAACAGGTAGCAAAGGACACGATGGGAGTAGCCAAGTAGCCTGCCCGTGCTTGCCATTCAAATTGCGACAGATATAAGTTAGTTACCTTATTTAGATTTTTTTTAACTGTACCTGTTAAGCTGCGGGCGATTTTGGGATTTTGTGAATTTTGTGGCTGAAAAAAGTATAGAGAAGGTTCCGAATAATCTTCCTTCCAAGTTTGGTAACTCTAGCTATTAAACTGCGAGAGATATAGGCTTCTGGGAATTTTGGAAAAGGGAGTGGGCGTGATACAAAACTTTTTTTTCTGGATTTTTGAAGAGTGGTATTAGCAACATACCCTTAAAAATTGGTGACTCTAGCTTTCATATTGTATGAGATATATGGACTTACCGATTTACACTAACAGGTGTATCGGAACATTGGTCCTTTAAGGCGGCTACCAGTAATATACCCACCAAATTTGACGGCTCTAACTCAAAAATTGCTGAAGATATAGCCATTTAAAATTTTTAGGGTCGAGCGGCCCAGGGGCTGCGGAGATAAGCGTGTCATATTCCTATCTTTGGAGGACATCTTCAGCAACATACCAAGCAAATTTGGGGACTGCAGCCCTAAAATTATGGGAGATATGTGGCTTTATCGATTTGTGAATATAGATTTGATCGATTTCCTAGCCACCTATTGGACGTATCGCTCCAATTCTTATACTTTGTCTGACGTGGGCACATACCAGTAAATGATCCAAGTTTCAAGACTCTATCTTTAAGGGTATCGAGAAAGTTTGGTTCATACAGACGGACAGACAGAATAATGGACATTGCACAAAATATATATGTACCTTCGATATCAAAGTATAAAAATTCATATGCAATGCAAATTTTTTAATTAAATATTTGTATACCCTTAAAGAGTCGGGATGTGTGTAATAATTAATAAATCCACTCCAAACTTAAAACAATAACATATATTTTTAAGACCATGCAAATTTGAGCAGACGCTGCCGTGCATGTTCACAATGGCGATTGAAAACTTGAAAAAAGTTGACAAATATTCGCTTTTTGTGATTTAATTTCTCAAAGATTAAAATGATCATGTGCGAAAATAGTTTTAAATTTTTGTCAAATATCCTTGGCACCCCAAAACACTTCTTCTATTCACCAGCCTGTGAATATGCACATTCATTATACCTATAATGAGTAATAATAAGTGAATATCTGAAATTATACGCAACTAATTAAACTTGTGCAATAATATTCACAACTTTATGATGCAACATTTGCAATTATGAAGTTGATAACTTTGGTAGCCGTTAACAGTTCACCCTACGACAAGACAAACGACTTAAGCCACAAACTTCCGCTTGCCTCATGAATTATTGGCAAAGGGTCGCCCCAAGCACTACATATTATTTAATAATACACTTGCTGATAGCGGTATAGTGGTCCAACAACTGAAGAGGCGCACTTGTGACTAGGGAGAGAGAGAAAGAGATAGAGTGGTAGATGGAGAGAGGGGGAGACTGCAGCAGGGAGACTGACTAGCGCACCTTGCGCTGTTTATTTGGCAGCATGAAGAATTGAAATGACAGTCGAGCTTATCGCAAGACGAAAAGATGACGAGGAAGAAAGGGAGGCAGGATGTGCGGCACTGGCTTGAATAAATGTATTTTTGGCAATGCGTCAGTTGCAATTAAAGTGACAGCCCAGCGGCGTACTGCGATGACAGCCTGCAACTGTCAAAATTTCTGCGGCGATGGCAGTGGCAAAAACTGTCAGCGTTCAGTGTCGAGACACAGACAAAGAGACAAATGTGACGCCATATAAAATCAATAAATTATGAAAGCCCTGGCGCACTCCTGCTGGCATCGGCCGGCACCGCAACTGGCAGTTGCATAATACATATTCTAAATGTGTCCCAGGATGCGAAAGGACAGGCGGCGGTTGCAAACCGGTTGCGACAGCCCATGTCCTTAGGGGAAAGGCACGTCTGTACGAGAATTTGGCGTTGATTGATTTAACTGCAGAGGCTGTGCTTCAGGTTGACTTTGCAGTTGTTGTTTCTGACTGCCTAATGAATTAATTGAGCCTGGCCATAATTAAATTTACACGTTTCGTTTCGTTTTTGCTGCAAACCATTAATTTATGAGCTTTTAATTATTTTCGCAATTAAAGCTGCAGCGCTTACACGCACATTCAGCGTTATTTAATAAATATTTGCTCACAACAGTATCAACAGGATATGCTGCTCATTTGTCGGCTATGAAGCGTTAAATCGAATGGAGAGCAGAAGGGAGCCAGGGTTTCAAAGTTTTGTTATCCAACAAATAAAAAACAGATCATTTGACGAGCTCCCGGTGGTTAAACAAAAGACTTGAGCAACAAACTTGTTTTACTTTTTTCGTCTGTTTTATTTTCTTTTTTTTTTTGGCAGCTGCTTTCTTGAGCCGTTGCCATTGCCATCGCATGCTGATAGAGCGGACTTTTTTTTATAATTATATAAAGCATTATTTTCTCTCAGCTATACAATAGAAGTGATCTCTCACTGGCTCAGGTGCAATGCCAGGTACTGGCATTGTTCTATTTCTCACAAAAAAATGTCATTTTTAAAACTTAATTGTTTGGAAGCGCTTTACTGTACTCCTATATATGAAACTACCTGCTAAACAAAAGCAACAGCAAAAAAACAGAAAGAACTGAAAAAAAAACAATTTCGTGCGTAGCTGTTCTGTGAGTCTCGCACGCAGCTGGGACTAGCTGATATGCACAGTACGGGATTGCAACAACAGATCTTCTTTCCTCTTCAATTTTAGTTTGGTTTTTTGCAGGTGGACATCACGAAATATTCTCAGGGCCAGTTATGTGTCCGGTTACGGCTATAAACTGTTTTCGAGTTTGGGAAACGTGGGAACAGAGATTTATTTTGGCAACCATTCACTGCGATTGGATTTCTCGTAAAATAAACTATGACTGAAATAAAGAGAAAAAGTTGCCTTTAAAAATAGGTCGTGGGTGGTTTGAAATAAACTACGTACATGTTGTATTTGTATATCATTCCAATTTTTTATTTTAGCAAATCTCAAATATGTGGCATACGTATTCCATACAATATGTGTACTATGCCCATTAGTTACTCAAGAGTGTACTTTGGCGATTTCTATCCGATTAAGACACTTACTCCTCAAACATTTCCCTTTTAGAGCTATTTCACTCTTTTAAGATTATGATTTTCCGCAATGAGTTTGCTTAACTCGCTCGTCTCTATCAGCAATCAAATGACTCGGCAACTTTGTAACTGCCACAGGTTGTAATCAGAAGCACGCATAAGAGCAAAGCATATTACAACTTTAATTGTTTGCAAATTAGCTAATTAAGAGCATTAACAAAATTATTATAATTTTAATTGGAGACGAAATAATTCGCAGATTGGCGGCGTAAAAGCATGGGTTAGTAAACCTCAGACTTCACCGGTCGAGAGGGGCATTTGAAGACATTTATGGGCCCATTTAAATTGTATTGCCGCACGGCCAACGAATTTCCGCAATCAACTTTGACCGATCGGCGATGAGATAAGCGAAAAATAAAAATAAAAAATACACCAAAACAACCATAACCATAAGAAAATTAAGCAAAAATGTAAAAACAATGAGCTTAAGCTACATAATTGAGATGTTCGTACACCCTGCGGAGTCGCTTCTGACTTTGCGCCCCTGTTGTCATCGTTAAAGACTTAATTTATTTATTAGCTTCAGATTTTAACTGCTCCATTGTTTAAGACAATACACGTTCAGAGGCTGTGCAATTGTCTTAAAAAATAAAATAAAATAGATGTAATAATGAAATATTTTCCTAAAATATTGAAGCGCATTCGCTCTAAATTGTAAAACAGCCGGCAAGCTAATTAGGAGGCATCTTTAGCCCCTTCTATACCCTCCTCTCCAGTTAGCACGAGAACCCAAAAGAGGCGGTTCTATCTGCCCCGACGGCTTCGGCTTTTACAACTTTGTTTCTGTCGGTTCATTTCTGAGCATGTTTTCGGTTGTTTCATATTTTATGATGTTATCCACAGATTTTGCACCTTATGAGAAAATCTCAAGATTGGCCTGGGCCGGTTTGTCTTTGCCGCTGTGTCTCATCTGCCGCCGACGTAAACGGCGACGTCAACTTCGACGCCGACGTTAACGTCGCTGCCAATCTTGTTAAAGCTGCTGTTCGCCGAATTGACACTTTGTTGCGCCTGCGCAGTCGGTTCGCCGCAATTTGTGGCTGACTCTTGGCTGGCTGTTTGGCTGGTTGACTGCTCTTTGGACATTTGAAAGTCCGTTTGGCTGTCAAAAGCGTTAATTTTTTAGTGCCTAGTGAGAGTTTCGTGTTCGCTGAACTGGGCCTTCATGCAGTTGCTGCCAAAGACACGTCAGATAGCTAACGAAGTATTATAACTAATATGTGTGTCTGCCTATAACTGTGTACCCTGTGTGTGTCTATGTGTGTGTTGTAAGGTTTAATGAGTACACGGGATCAAGTGCCAAGTGTCTTGACTATTTTTTATTTGCCACATTCTTTTCAAAATGTTGAACCCATTAATTTGCTGCTTGTCATTAGCAGCTTCTTAATAAGTTAACTCTTTTATTTTTTTTTTTTTTGGGATTTTAACAGTTTCTTGTAACGGAACTCGGCATAACAATTGGTCGCAGTCAGGCTCAAACTTTAGCAAGAGATACATCTTGTAAAATTCTAATGGGTTTGTAATTAGGATTAATAAATTTAAGCACAGAATATAAATTTTTAGAGGTACATTTTTAGCCTGTATATTTTATCAGCAGTAGAAGATATGTACTGCTCTTCAAACGGAGGTGCAACTTTGACTTTATTCGATGTAAGTCTTTGTAATAAAATAATTCATATTTAATTTAATTAATATAATTTAACCAATGCATTTAATTTATTTGGACTTCACAAAATTCAATATGCTTTTCCATGGTGTTAAAAGAAAGTTCACACATAGCAAATGAATAATTAGCTTATTAATTAGCTTATTAGGACTAATATGTGTACCTTAACAAATTACAACTAAACATTTATGATCCATTTCCGACGATTTATTTTTAGTTGTAAATGTTTCAGTCTTTTATTTCGTTATAGTTATTGGTTTGCGTTTCTCATCAAACGTAAATGTACACCTTTTAATTTTCAAATCCAAATTAAATTAATGATGAGATTTGCATGCCGTGTTTCATGATCAAAAAAGTTCGATTTAGATATTCAAATCAACTCTATCTCTTAGTTTCAGAGAAGGCCGTTCAAGCAGACGGGATAACTTGAAAGTTGATGCTGATTGAGAATATTTATGATTTATTTTACATACGACAAACTTTCACCAATCTTAAATATGTTTATTACAATGAACCATTTTCTTTATATTCTCATATTTTCCTTACTATAGACAACCAATTTTTTTTAGTCTAATTGCCATTTGAGTTTCAACTTGTTGGATTCTGAAATAAATTGGCAATTACAATTCTCATTGTTGTTCCGTACTCTATAAGTATTCCAATGCCAAATGTGGGTCACTGTAAATGTTAAGAGAATACCAACAAGCATTAATAAATTTACATAATTAAACTTGGCGTTGCGGCTAATTGCAAATAAAATTGCACCGAAATTCACCTGGCCTGAGAACATGGAAGCCTGAAAATATTTTGTTAATTATTTAAAATATTGCAATTTATTTCGTATCATTCCAAGTCACACATATGTATATATGTGTGCGTAGCGAGACTTTGGTGAGTGCCGGTAATTTGAGAGGAGGACGCCAAGCATGACATGCGGAAAGAGGCGGAAAGGAGATCCGACTCGAGATCGGGACAAGAGAGACTGCCGCTAATTGCCGCAAGTTGTAAGAAAAATTTTGATGTTACCGTTATTTTTGGCTTATATAAATACGTGCGACTGCACGTTTGTGAATTTATATATTTATATTTTCTCATGCGCATGTCTGCGGCAATTTCTTCAATTTTTTTTGTTTTATTTTTAAACAACATGCTCGAGATCGACTTAAGGAAAGGGGACAGGAGCGGCCTAATCAACTCAATTAAGCGGACAGCAAAGTTGAGTATTTTCGGCAAGTGCTGATGATTGTTGTGCAGTACAAGGAATTTAATTGAGCACCGACAGACAGTCAGCAGGCACTTTAAGTCGGCTTGCAAGTATGCTGAGTTTGGCGCTGCTTCAAATGCAAATTTCTGCGTTTGGTGCTTTGCATAGTGAGTGCATGAAGCCACGGAATGGCTCCGGCACGGAATGGCACTCATGTCACACATAGGCAAACGCATTATCATCTCCATAATTCAAATGCTGGCTGGCTGAGACATTGCATGACTCAACAGGATCAGATAAATTCCAGCGAAAAATTGTTGTTTGTCCACAAAAATATGAAGAAATGCAAAAAAACGTACGTAGAACGGTAGCCGCTGTTGTTGACACTTTATAGCCCAAGCAAGCAAGAAGCAAAGCCATACTTCAGACGGACTCGCACAATATCTCATCGTGGTTGTTGATAGCCCCATGGCTGGCGTGAATGAAAAATAAAGCATGCAAAAGTCACAGCCTAAGCCAAAGACAAATCCAAACCCAAATCCTAAGCGCAATCGCAAGACGCTGCCAAACAAAAGCAACGCAATATTGTCCATGACTATGACTATGTGGAAAATACTTAGATAGATATGTCTGCACAATTCACAGCATGCGCCGATTTCTCAAGAAACCAACCCATGGAGTCCAAGGCGAGGGCTCAGTGTTGTAAACAACAACCAAATATTGCCACTGTTTGGCGTTGGATCTTTGCCAATGACAGCGCATGTGTGTTTGTATGAGAGTGTGTGTGTGCTATGTGTTGTGTGTTATATGCTGCCTGCTTTGTTCTCCTAACTTTTGTGTTGACAATATTTGAGCACACTGGAGATGTGTGCAGATGTGGGTGCCGAGGGAGCTGCAGAATTATTTATTGTGTGTCTGCCAACTGCTGAGAAAGTTGCGAGAAATGCGAAGCATAGCAACAAAATAAATATGAGAAATCTATAATAAATATTATTCTATTTTAAAATAAATAGTTTTGATTGTTGTTATTTGACTTATATTAAAATAAAATAGTGTTTTAAGCCAGACGTGATTTTTAATCATTTTAGATTTTTCCTTTTATTGCTTTATCCTTTTCTCAAATTTCAAATTATAATAATTTCTCTAATATATGTATATAGTATTTCTTAATTGTGGTAAACGTATTTTTACAGGCGATTGCAATTTTGAAGTGACAAACATTTTGATCGTAATGATTGGGTTTGTAGCAAGCTTAAGAGTTTGATTACCTCTATCACACTAAAACTATGTATATTTCACCAGTGTATCCTATTGCTAAATATAGATCATTTATATGGTCTCCTAATTACAAGTTTCATCAAAATAAAATAAAACATGTACAAAAACATATTAATAAGTAAGTAGGTAATTACCGTAGTTGCCTTTTATTAACAATAGAGAAAAAGTAAATCAAAATAAAAGTAAAAGCAACTTCTTTTATAAACATTGTTTTCAGATATATTTAGTTGTTGTATACCTCTCAGGTCAATATTTACTTAAAGGTATCCCAGAAAAATCTTTAGTCACTTCGAAATATTTGCCCGCAATTAATCACCTTCACTCTGATGGGCGTGTCTATCACATTATCACTGCTTTGCCACGCTGCGGCACTTGCAAGCTGTGCAATCGATTTAATAGCACTCTCTCTTTTCTATTTTACTTCCTTCTCTATGGTGCACATACAATGAGTTAGGGGACTGTGGGTAAACAATGCGTTGACATTTGGTTCATGTTTTGGTGTGACCATTGGGTGCCTAACTTATGACCAATTGTCAACAGGACAACGCATGGACAGAAGGCAAAACAAACAATCAGTAAGACAAACGCAACAATAGCTGGCATGACAACATTGTGCATCTCTGTGCCTTCTGTTTGAGTATTTTTGGCCCAGTCGCATTCATCGATGCAGTAGCATGAAATGGTACAACAATGGTCACATATATTTCCCAAAACTCCTCCATCAACATATGTGTAAGACTTATGTGTTTGCATTCGCTTGTCTGATGATGCATGAGCACGGTGACTAACGGAATGTGTATAAGGATTTGGACATAAAACCTTAGTGTACGCAATTGATAGATTTAGATTTTAATGGATTTTGTTCATACAGACGTCTTGAAAGTAAAGTCTAGTGAGCTGAACTTTTTTGAAAGTATGCTTCTTGATATTAGTGAAGTCTATAAAGGTAATGAGTGTATCAAATGCCCAACAATTTTGCCACTGAATAAGACGAAAGACTTAAGCGACGAACTTGCACCATTCACCTAATTTGAACATAATGCTTCCAGATTTTAGGCGATTTACGATTAGACTAGCCTTTCTACAGGCTGTCGACCCTTTCACTCAACTTCACGCCACTCAATCTCAATGTGTACGTGCCGGGCCACCCAAAACTTGGCTTAAAATCATAGTAGGGAAAAACAAAAACAAAAAAATTAAAAACATCAACAAAAAATAAGATTTATTATATTAAATGCACGCATTTAGCGCCACTTAAGATGCCACCGTGTAGCCACAAAGCAGGAAGTCCACATAATTCTCACAAATACCAATAATGTTTTTTGTTCAGCTTTCGTTTTTTTCTTATTATTATTATTTTCTTGTTGCTCTTTAGTGATGTTGCATGTAATGATTGTTATGTTTATATTTTGTTGGGGAACGCCGTGAGAGCGCTTGCGACAAACTTCAAATGACATACAGCAACAACAATAAAAACAACAAGTGGTACTAATAATAACCATAATAATAACAACGAGCAATTTCATAAAATGCTGCACGTTTGCAGCCTGATATCGAACGTCCAACGATGGAGTCAGCGATGACTATGACAGCGACTCATGATGGTTATAGCGACAAAGTCCAATAGCGACATCGACAACACCGACAACGGCCACAAGTGAAGTCAATAACAACAACCATGACAATTACAACAGCAACAACAACAACTGCTGCTACTACAAATGCAACTGCAACAACAATTACTCCACAAATTGGCCGAAGACTATGGAATAATTATTTTCAAAACAAGTCTGAAGGTTCGACAAGTTGACCAGAAGAAATCCTGATTCGAAGCAAATAAAACGATTCATAAATCAAGTATAAATTATATATAGAGGCATTTAAATTTCATTGGAACACTTTTATATTAGGAATTTATTTTATTAACTCCATTGCTTAGATAGTATAAGCGCATGCATTGATTGTTCAATAGTTTTAAAATGGCGCAGAAATCATCAGACTGGGTTATATACAATTTTGATTGCCAATTTATTTAATGAATTGCTTAATAGGCGCACTTATGCTAAATAATAAATACACATATAGATTATAACGATGCATCAAGGCTATATCATCAGAGTCTATGAAGGAATGAACATAATAGCGTGGTAATAATTCGTAATAATTATATAGTTGGTTGAATTTCCATTGAATAGACTTTATTTAGATATGATCAGATACATTTGAAATATTATGGTTTATTATATTAAAGACTAGATTGCATTTTGTTTGATTTCTTCGATGTGTCCTAATTGTCTGAAGTTAATGAATACCTTCTTATCTTTTAATACCCTGAACCCATTAAAAATGGATAAAAAGGGTATATTGCATGCAACCCCATAAAGTATAAATATATTCTTGATTGGGATCAACATCCGAGTCAATATAGCCATGTCCGTCTGTCCGTCCGTCTGTATAAACACGCAGATCTCAGAGACTATAAAAGCTGAAGACTTCAAAATTGGAATATAGGTTCTGGCATATTCGGCGCAGATCACGTTTTCCTTATTTGATCAATAACTGCCACCGTTTCTCGAATGTCGATACATTTCGATTTCCGATGGCAATAATAATATTACAATCTTAAAAGCAGAATGTTGAAATTAATATATAATATGCATATGCAAATTATTGCTCTGCTCAAATTTCATGAAGATCGGATAAGAAACTCCGAAGATGTAATCGAAAATATATTCTAATATTGATCTCAATTCTCTCAGCAGCCGCAATAATTTTTTGTATGTATAAATATACGAGCGCATGTGTGAGAAAGAGATGGCTTGATAATCGACGCGAGCGTCAATATGTTTTTGTGTGACCTCTGCAGATTCCCGTTACCTACGACTGCGCGTACTTATATATGTACATACAGTGGCGGACAGCTTATTAGGCACAGAGTCAAAGAAAAAAAGTAATTGCCTGCCATAAACTAATCTTTAATTATTTTTCAAAAACTCCAAAGACCGATGGTAGGTACAGGTATTAACCACCTAAATTAATATATGACCCCCATCAACTTGGGTTTCCCCACCTGCTAGGTAGGATTATGTAAAAAAGTAGCCTATTTTCTTTGACTCTGTGCCTAATAAGCTGTCCGCCACTGTATGTATGTATATACGCATTTGTCTCCAGCAAGTTGATATGGATTAGTTTTTTACTCTGCAGCCCCTGTGACTGCCATAAGAAAAGAGTGCACTTGCAGACCTGCGCACATTTGTGTGCAAAACTTTTTAATGGGGTATTTGCCAATAAAACTAGAATATATTTAACAATTGGGTTCAGAGTATACCGTAGTCGAGCTCCGAGTACCTTGATCCATTAAACATGGAAAAATTGGTATTATAAAGTTGCACAAATTATGTAACAAGCAGAAGAAAGCATCACCGAGCCCATTATGAGCATATAATCCTCATCTGGATCAACCGTCTAGTCGACTTAGCCATTTCCGATTTCAGTGACTATAAGTTTTATCATTTTATCGACAACTTTCATACATATTATTGTTAATTAATATACTCGCGATTACGAAATATACATATTGTTAACCATAACGTATTTTTTTGTTGAATAACCTACTATCAACCTAATAAGAATTTAGAATCTGAGTTCAGTGTATCTGCTAGTATGAGAGAACTACAATTTTTTTCTACGACATAATACTGCTTACTAAGAAATTTATTACAATTACTGTTCCATTACTATTCCAGTAATATGTGAAAACCTGAATCAAATTAATAACCATTACAAATGGATTTTCAGTAGTCTGCCCTTTCAGTAACTTACAATTGCAGTTGCACGCATTTCCCTTTCATTGGACGTTTTCAATTATATAGCCTAGCGGTCAAGACCTTTCACAAGCTTTGTCGTGCGACTTTTAGCACAAATTTTCAGGCACTTAAACGCCATGGATGTTGTGGGGCTGGACATGGATGTGGTTGTGGCAACATCGACCGCATTGACATAACACCTCATAATTTGCGGTGCGCATTGCCACGCCTCCCATTGGCCAGAGACGGTTGCGGCGCACGCACTTTCGCCTTGAGAATTCTGAAATTGCCTGTGGCCGCCTTTTGTTTGCCTGCTTCTGTTTCGTCTCACTTGCCCCGTTCATCGAAGATGGAAAAGAAAGTGTCGCCACCATCAACGTCAACACTTGATATTGGAGTGTCCATGGCTGGCTGACTGACTGGCAGACTGGGCAGAAGAGCCGTGGTCAAAGCATTGGCACTGTCATAGCTACCACTTGGCCAACCTTGGTCAGCTAGCGGCGCTCAAGTCTCGCCACACCTCAAACAATTATACATGTCCTCGGGGCAGCTGCGGCGCTCGCACTTTCTTTTGCGCGTGTCCAGATACCACCTCAATTGTTGTTGGGGTCTGGGCTCTGGACATGCACTTCTCATCGACTTGCTGATGTTCACACTTTAGGAAAGTTGGTTTTCAGGGCCGCGAGGTGCGAAAACAGTTTGCAGTGTTGTCGCCTAAAGTGTGGCGATCATCACCGACATCGTCACTAGCCTTTACAGATGGCCTGATACTGACCTGTATTGTGGGCAATGTATATTGAGAGCATAAGTGTATATAATTTGCATGGAATTGCCATGCATTGATCGTGATCTGAGATGCTGTACATTTAATGCTTAATTTATACGGATTTTTACCGCCAGTAATTTGCAGTTTTATTTTGCAGGTAAAAGGGAAATGCGTCCGCTGCGGTCACAACTAAAGACCTAAGCAACGAACTCGTTGCGAGCTGTCAGATTTTCTAGACCAAAAATTGGCAACGCTTGTTTAAAAAACTAACAATGTTGCACATCGCAGAATTACTAATTCCTCATACATATTTTATCATATAAATTGTTAATTATACTCATGCCATGCCATGCTAAGCTCTTTCTTATTAAATTCATCACAACAATTGCCCAAATTCACAACCTGAAGCAGCTCTAAAACGCTATAAGCGGGCCATGCCAAAAGCCAATACAGTAGAGCAAATATGAATAATAATATTGTCAATAATTTTTTTTTTTTTTAAATTTAGCATTTATATTTTAAACATTAATCAACCTATTGGATGGTTATAAAAATTAATTTGTCAATGAATCAATAACAACAATAAAAATTAATTCATTTCAAAGCACAGTCAATTTTCTTCATAAAACGCACTTAATATTGAAAATTAGCCTTTTTTAAATGATCAATTTTTATTATTGCTTTTGCGCATTATCCTATTCTTAATCAGATTTAATCAACTTGATCCCACTGTGCAATTTCATTAGCAAAAATATTAATTCATTTATTATTGTCTACATAATTAGACCATAAGCTAGTTGCCCTTTTTGGGACACGCGATGCTCGTTTTTGATGTAAACTGCAGTCAAAATTTAAATTGAAAGCTCAAATTTCGAACGGTGAAATTTCTGGTATCATTATATATTATTTTAATTATTTTTGCAGAAAGAAATTTCATTGCATGCGGCCCAAGTGGCGCCATGTTGACGGCGCAACTTGGATGACTTTGACAGTTCATTTGTACGTGCTTAACATAAATGTTTTTAGCCGTAATTAATAATAAAACCTTCTCAGTTGAGCCTTCTTCTTCTTGAGTCTCTTGAATGGAGCGAATGAAAGACATAAAGCTAAATATAAATCCGATTCTTGACTTGAGAATTGCATATTACTACCTCATACACATAGCATATGTATAGACCCATACCGATTGCAGTAAATTCAGCTAATTGGGAGGTCTATGCTGTAAAAGTGAATAATGGTATTGTGTAAAGCAACTGAAAGAGCATAAACATTGTGACGAGCGTCAGCTCTTTTGATAATTTGTTGTTATTTCACTGGTCGACTAAGATTCGTCTTATGCTAATCTAATTTTTTATTAACCGAATTTTTAACGACGCAACAAGATGCCCATCGCAGATAGACGCCAACCCCACAGCGAACTTAATTAAAATGTTTCTAAATTTCTCAGAGATGTAAATTTCTTTTCACTTTTTGTTCATTTGCATAGGTCGAAATAACAGCGGAGGTATTTTTGCAATACAAACGAAAATTTCGTTCACACGCAACAGTCAAAAAAACGGAATGAAATAACAATTTTAATAAAATTTAATTTGCTACCTTTTTATTGATGTTCAGTTGACATTCACATTTTCATTCTGCGTAATTATATAGGGTCGTTGGCATGTACGTGTCTGAAAGGGTTGCCCGCAAATTGGAATTGGAATTGGGGTCACCTTCGCCTGGTAAGCGTCTCCAGAATTGTTGTCGGTGCCATCATTGCTCTCCTCTCTTCACTTCTGCTTCGGGCCCAATGAGCATGCGCATTCGTATTGGTAGCGGTTTGCTCTTTGGTATATAATTAGACCTGAAAGCATATTTGTCAAGTTGCATGCCGTTGTTACTTGAATGTTGTTCGCATTGTTCGCATTGGTCCCAGATCCACAGGATGCGATATGTTAATGATAAAAAGCGTTGCACTGGGGCGCATCCAAATTGAGTAATTGTTTTCTTTTTTTGGTAAATACATGCATATACATGTATATATGTATGTGTGTTCAGTAGACCAGTTGCAAATAAGTGCTATGAAATTGATAAATAAATTTGGTGTACCGAATACGTACAGGATATAAATTAAAAATATATTTATTTAATGTTTAGAAAGTTTTTAAAATGGTTTTAGTAAATAAAAATTGAAAATTATATCTAAAAGTGAAATTTAAGTTAGGAATTAAATTACATGAAATACAGAAACAAAAAATCTCGAAAACGGTTGAGTAAAAAATGTTTACCAAAGACAAGCACGCTCAGAGTTTCCCTGAAGATATATTAGTATTCAATATTTGATTAAAGAAAGAGATATAGAGAAAGATTTACAAATAAGAAGATTTACAGCGTAATCAGTTGTGTATGAGGGTGATGGGAATGAGAATTCTCTCTTTAAAAGTTATTGAATCTGATTCAAAACGATGCAAGACATATTTTTGATTATAGTAAAAAAAAAACCAAGCTTCTCGCTTATTATCATAATATAAAAGAAATACATATATATATATATTATTGGCAGATCGAGAAGTAAGCATTTCCTTTGTAAACTATTAAAAATTTTCAAGATGTCGACAAATTTCGAAGTGCAAAAACGGAAATAATTTTTTTCCAATAACAATTTTTTTTGGAATATATGAATCGAAGATAAAACAAACCGGAAGTAAGCGGTATTACCAGCAAAAAGGTTTTATTTTCATTGATTAAAAAATAACACAATTGAATTGGTTTATTGGCAATAACTCAGGATAATATCTACTAATTTATTTAAGTTTTTCCCATAATTGTGTATTTTACATATCTGGCTCTTCTCTTCAATTATTTTCTATTGCTTAGTACACTTCTCAAGGTTTCCGCTATATGCTTACAACCTGCCTATAGTTATACTTAACTATAGTAAAGAAGTGAAAAATGTGACTTAAAGACTTGCCGCAATGCATCATTAAAATCAAAACTGCATTCCTTGAAAAACAAACAATTTTAATGTAAATATTTTAAAGTCATACTCAAATGTATGTAAAAGCCATACCACTCCGCTGGCGGCCTCATGATGAGCTCTTTAACTTGGTTAACGATACCTCGAGTCCAGGTCCTGTCAGCCAGCTAAAAATAGTGTTTTGTAGTGGACTGACTGAGGCTCGGCTCAATTCAATTAATGTTTTGGTTTTTTCCAAGCCTTGCCTTCTACAATTTGTACGGGCGCCAAGCGGCTGGTTGAAAAAAGGAAAGCAAAAACACAAAGTTGTTGCAAGGCAGCAACTACAACGACTGCAAAACTTGTTGTCTGCTTTAATGCATCAATTAAATTTTTTAATTATTTTCGCTATGGCTTTTTGTTCCTGCTCCTGTCAGCTACATGCTGCGCTTTTTGCACAATTTCCCGACCGTGGCATCTTTTCAAGCCGCTTGTACAAGTCGAGTATTTTTGAAAGCCGTCACTTGCCTTCACTGACGACAGCGACGTGTGTTTATTGATATGTTTTCATTATTGAATTAGTTTTAATAAAAAGTGAAGTCAATTAAGTTAACAAGTTACTAAACCGTCCAGCCTTGTGCAGTTTATGGGAATAAGCACAATTATGCTTAGATATTATTTAAGACAACATTAGGACAAAGATAATTATATATGTATTGGTTTGTCACAAAGTTATCAAATAAAATTCACATTTGTTCTTAATTAGATTTTATGCCTCTCTTTAATACACCAGCCGATATTTTACTATCGGTCATAAATTAATAAACTTGTAAAACTGTTAGAGCATTTCCGTTGTCGTACGAAATAACTTGGAAGCAAGTTCGTTGTCTAAGTCATTTGTATTAAGCAAAGCAGACAAAATGACCGAACTTGAGCCACGCAACAGCGCATTTGACGCATTCACGCATCGCCTGTCAAAATAATTGTATAAAACTACACATAGAAAAAAAAAAAAAAATAATAAAATAAACAAAGACAAAATTTGCTTGGTGTAATAAAATAAAATTTGTTTATGCTCGGAGCGAGCACAAAATAATTTTGTTTGTTGTAATCAACACTCGCCTTTCGTAGAGTTGGAGAAGAGCAGTAGCAGACACCAAGTGTGCATGACATTAAATTAGCGCAGCAATCAAGCACTGTGAGTAACAACAACAGAAGCATCACCACAAAATGTGGCCTGTAATCAAATTAAAAGAACTACACAAGCTACGCTGGAAACTTTGTGGAAATTCTCTGATCAGGGAAACTTTTGCTGAGCAATTAGTTACAGGCCATGAGTTTTATAATATGTTTATTTTTTTAATATATACTTACAAAATTCTTTAGATTCGTGCACATTATGCAGACATGCCCGAATCCGAATTGAACAACCCATGCATAAGAAAAATATTAATGAACGGTAAAATAATGGAATGGCATTCACCTAATAAAATAAACAGGACACGCCGCTCTGTCAGACAATAACTCACAAATAACAAAACCTGCAAACTTGTTATGCAACATTTATGTGTGACTTACTCTTGCATTGGATGTATTTACTTAAGCAACTTTCAGTAACCGACATTTTTTGCAGCATTTTGGAGGCAAATTAAAACTTGTTTCTTTTCTTTACTGACAAATTTTAATCTATGTAAAAAGAAACATGTTTGGAACAATTTTTAAATTATTTTATTATATAATGTTATTTATATAAATAAATACATTATCAATAAAATAATATGTATGATCTAACTAATTTACATTCGTAATCAGTTAATTATAAAACTATAGAAATAATCAAAAAAGCTTCAATTAGATTCTAAACGTTCTTAACAAAAAATGAATAACTGAAACATATTTAAAACCAAAACAAAAACTTTATAAGTTTGAATGTTTATATTATTAGATTGAACAAAATTAGATATTCTAGATATATGTATGTGTATTTAACGTATCGTGTTTATTATTATTTTTTCTTATATATTTTAATGGGATAAGTCGTTTTGGAAGTGTATACAAATCAGTGTTTCTTGCATTTATTTAGTTAGCTGTGTTTTTTGTCAACAGATGTACCCGATCGCAAATCCGATTGTTGGCATTGACTGCTGGCATCTCAATATGACAATTCTTAATATTCTGATGCCGACTGCAAGTGGTTTCTGCAACTTTTTCTGTTGTCCAGTTGGCGACTACTCCAGAGACGGCAGACGCTGTGAGTCCGAATGTCTTAAAGCAGCACGTTTTAGCTACAGTTGGAGAATCTCAACAATTTTTAAAGTGTGCATTTATGCCAAGTGGTATCTGCAACGGCGTCGGGCGGCCTATGCCCCGGCCTCAGACTAAGACACAGTTGCAGTTGGAGTTGGAGCTGAATGTGTCTTTGCAATTTTAGTTGTCGCCGTTCGCCGGTTTCCTCCATGCCGGCAGTGCGATTATTAATTAGCAGCCGTTCCGATCCAGACAAACACACCCCGCAGACAGAGATTTACCTACAAGTGCAGGAGCACACAAACAAACACACTTCTGCATTTTTTCTCAAGTAAAAATCACAAACATCATTTCAATCATCTTGACTTATGAAGCTGCTGTGGTCAATCAGGAAAAAGAAATTATTTAAAGGCTAGCAACAGGTTCGCCCTTCTTACCGGCAGTTGTGACTCCTGTTAGCTTGGTTGGATTTATGACCAGCCGAGGGTGTATCTATAGTTTGTTGCAAGCACAGCAAATAAAAATGTGAAGCTTACTTTCATTTGATTAGCATAGATGTACAGCTAATCTGCGCCTAGGTATACCAAATGTATAGTTAAGGCAAATGTTTTGCTTGTTCGCTAGGCTCAGCCGAAGACCGTAAGTCCTACTTTGAATCTAATACTTCTTATAAAGGCAGCTGCTTCCGTGCACATAGACGCACCCATTCATGTGATTTAATCCAGCGTATCTAATAAGCCACAAACTGCTGACTTAAATCCTTTTTTTGTTGTCCACCCTTAGCTGAAAGCGGCTACCTTGGTTTAAGGCCAAGATGCTTGGTCCATAAATCAAGACAATAACAAGGAAACGCCCTACGCGCACACATTGCGTGGCCACACCTTGAAAAAATAAGCAAAAGGATTAAATTTTCTCTTAGACTAAAGAGGCAACCGAAATCCAAGTGCATACTCCTTCTTAATTGTTTTCAGGATCAAATACCTTCCGTTGCCTACACATGGCCACAAAAAAAAAGGAGACAAGACTGTCAGCTTAGCCTGCTGCTGCTCCGCAAATACAATCTTCAAGGTGTGTGCGCTGCCATGCAGCATCTTTTTCTTCTCATCCCTTTCGCTTGCTTTAAAAAAAGGAACAAAAAACGCAGCATGCTCTAATTCTCCAATGCTACCCCCTCAAGTCCAGGTAGGCATTTACACGCGCGTGCGCTACGACAATGTCAGGCAACCATCGTCATCGACTTGGCACTTAAGCCCAGAGAAGGCAGAACCCTCAAGGAACACTCATCTGGCAGCTAGCTCTCAGTCCATTTTCGTAGCAGCTATTTTTCGGAAATTAAAATGTTTACTCCTACTATTTGACTGCGAGGGTTCCGACTTCGTTTTTTAGGTATCCCATCAACTACAACTATCTATCACATGCTGCTGCTATGCCTGTCCCTGTCTTTGGCGATGATGAATGTGCCGTCCCTAATCCAATTTATCTTAGACATGACAAAGTCACCATTTGTGCATAGCTCATAATAGATATAATGGTTCTCACTCAACCCAATGCGTCTTAGAAAGCGAACAGTCTTCAACTTAATCGTCAGCTGTTCTTCGATTGTTTTTTATTCGATTGTTAACATTGTCAACGCAAAAAAACATGCATTTATGCGTAATGGAATTGAGCAGCTTAAGCTGACTTTAGAATAACGGCCAGAATCAAGGCATCTTTTCTTTTCTTATCTTAAATCTGCTTTTACCAAAGTAATTAATTAAGTCATCGAATGAGACGACTTTTAGTGAGAGGTTATTAAGATTTATTTTTTTTAAATATAGTGTTATTTTATTTTAATCAGGGTATCATTCCGGAATCAAAACCGCATGTTTAACAATTGGAATCCAAAATTTCGTATTTCGTAAATCGTAATCGAAACCGTTAATTATGTTTGTGTGTGAATGTGTCCGTGTTCAAGCGTATATTATACCTACATGAACTTATATTCGAAATTGAAAGTCTCTAAGTGTACTTTACGTACCAAAATTACAGCCAAATTTTATTTCGGTTTGACACCCTGCTTTCAATGAAATATACAAAAATTGCACTGTCTTAATGCAATGTCGATAAATTAAAAAATGTTTGAACCAAATACTAACAAGTAAATATATAAACTGAAAAATCATTTCATGTTCACATATTGTTTTTATATATATTTTTACCACATATTGGGAAGCCGCAGTTATGGGGAGCATACCAGATTCTGCTTCAACTGGCTTTACCCAAGTCCTTGCAATCGTATTACGGAAAGATACTCCGATATACATATTTTGACACGCACACCATTCAGCAATTTGCAAGATTTAGTATATTAAAATTAAAATCACCAACATTTTCTTATTAGATAATATCGGCTGCTTCAATATATATTTCTAGGTTTCAAATTTGGAGCTATTTTAAGACTGGGAAATCCTGAGAAAGCTAAAAAAACACATTAATAATATCATAGTCATAAATTTTATTAAAATTCTTTGTCATGAGTTGTTAACACTTTTCAAACTAAACTGAGAGGTATAAATGCCATTAAGAAAGACTGCATCACAAATTAGGGCTATGCTCCTTTTAAATAGGCTCGCAATGGAATTGATTAACTTAATCGAGTATTCCGGCGCCACGTTCTCCATGCGATGTAGGGCTGGGCGCGCGGCTGGTGGCCGGACTGCTGCCTGGCGGAGTGTCATCCGGACTGCGCCCAAGCGGTACCAGCAGTGGGCCCATGGGTCTACGTGCCCGAGGAGCGCCGCGTGATCCTCGGCTGACTGGCGTCGATGTCTTCGAGCGTGGACGTCCTGGTCCGCGTTTGGCCAACGAGGCGGGTGGGGTGCCCATTGTGCTCGGATATGGTTCTGCAAAGATATATTTTATGAGCGGTATTTGAAATGATTTTACGACGTGGTGGCTTTAAATAATCGTAATTAATGTTAATGCGCGTTACGCTGGCGCATACCTTACTACATCCTACAAATGGAAATGGCAACATTGTCGCTAATGCTCCGGTCACTTGCGTCCGCACGTTTTGGGCACGTCCTGCTGCCTCATCTGCATTTTTACAATGTTGCATACTTTTGGGAGCGTGAATTGCGGTTTTTTTAATTGCCAGCCCAGCCCATCTCGATAACAATGCCCTCATACAGCTTACTCAGTGGCAGTTATGCAACGCTATCGTAAAATACCCTATTAGCAGGTTTACAAAGGGGTATCTACTGGCATTCATTCTTAATTAAATTAATGGTTTTACTATTAATTTAATTTTTAATCTAAAATTAATCCGTCAACTTTCTTGCCCCTAATATATTTCTCCTATTTCTATTCATTTATTTTTATTATATTAATTTCTGAATCGATTGATGTGAACAGAGCAGCTTGTAGTCGATCAAACACTTATTCCTGTTGTATTTGCTTTTGTGATTATGACTCCATTTAGCAGAGAGAGGTTTATTTCCGTCACGTGTTGTCTGGCGCTGCCCGCAGCATACGCGTTCTCCCCTTACCAGGCGGCACCGGCGCATACACACACATGCACAAACGTGTACACACACCATCATTTCGGCTGCGAGTCTGAGCATTTAAGCCGATTTATTCAATTATCATTTGTCGTGCAAATTTGACAAGCGCGCCATCGTGTTTGTAACTAAAAACTCGAATGGGAGTTGCACAAATTGTTGGCAAATTTTCATTGAATTGCCTGCTGGTTGCATTAATTTTTAGTCTTTAAGAGTGAGCAGCTGTTTGCATAATTTAAAAGCGGCGCGCTGCTAATTACTACTTGTGAAAATCAATACAACTGTGTAGAAATTATAATTAGTTTACTAAACGATTGAAACGTGCCTGGGCAAATATCTAAAGCATTACAAATTCGGTAATTGAATTGTATTCTATAGATTTAAATGTGGAGAATATCGAAACAAACAAATATTTTCTGGGAGTTCGTTATTTGAATTTCTTACGTTTCAGATATATCATCCAAACAACGAATAATTATTTTTTATTTAAAAAAAAATATGCTTTCAATCTACGCTGGCATGATTTCCGAACGCACACCTACTCAAGCGAAGGGCTTCAATAAAAGGCACTTAGGAAGTACTTTAGAATGCCGCCAAGCAGACGATAAGACACTATTAAGCTGGGGCTGTTTCTGATTCAGTTTCTGTTTGTACACCAGCGATAATGCAGCCAGATGCAAATCTTTGAACAAATATTTGGAGTGACTGCGTGAAGAAGGGGCAAGCAAACTAAAGGGGAGCAGTAAATGCCAATTAATCTGATGATATAATGAAAGTGGTTTGTGCTGTGCTAAAATTGTCACGTACTACAAGTGAAGTTACCCCTCCCCACACACACACACAACAGGAAAATGCGGGCAGCCAAAAATGAAAAAGGGGGCAGCGACCACAAAGTGCCACTCATGTGTGCCCAATTGTTGCCAGAGATGCAGCATACACACACAGATGAGTATGCTAAAGGCAGCGTGAATGTGAAACGCAAACGTGATTATGTCGGCGATTAGCGACAAGTGACACACAAGTGCCAGGCAGAAGGGCAAAGGGGCAGGAAGAAGCCGATAAACAAAACAGATGCTGGCTGCACTTACCTTCCTCGTGCGGAGGCACGGACGGGCCACTTTCAGCCTCGCCACTGACTACTTCGTGCTGCGGTAGTGGTGATGTGGTCGCTCCACCAACCGCCGATGATGTCGGCGTCGGCACGCGCTGCAGCGATCCATGGCCACCACCGCGTCTTGCGCTGCCACGTGGTCGTCCTCGTCGTGCACCACGCATGTGGTGACGCCGCCGCACCGACGGCATACTATCAAAATCGCCTAGGAAGTCTGCAAGAAAAGAATAATGGGTTTTTTTTTATTAATTGGGGTATTTTTACTCTGCAAATACGAGAGCCAAAAATTGTATATTCGTGTGGAGTTTTTGTAGTTTTAAAAACACTGATTTGGGATGTGTTTCAGAGGAAATAATTCTCGTCGCCGTTTCAGTGTCAATTATTGTAAGCAATAAGGCTCTTTTCACCTGCTTTTTTTTGTTATTTCACAGGTAGGACATGTATCAGTGTTAACATTCGATTGCAACATTCTTTATTGATGGCGCACATTTTTTTTTTTTTTTTTTGCCTTTCCGGTAAATTACTATTCAAACAAACAAAGCACACAGTAAACACAATAAAATAAGAAAAACTAATATCTTATTTCTGAAATTGTTGATAAATCTACAAAATTCGGCGACAGTAATTATTTATATTAATTATGCTATACTTTTCTAGGGCTAGTTGTGCAGAAACTTTTATGGGTGCTTATTAAGCATTTGACAATAGTAATCGATATATTAACTTTTTTAAGCTGTAGCAGTTTAAAAATTATTCTGATTAAAGAAACTATTCATTATTATGCGATAAATTCAGGTATTTTTTTCATAGTGCCATTGAACTAATTGGCAAAAATGTGTTAACATAATCACCAAGCATGCAATACAAATTGACATACATATATTGAGAGAAATCAACTTAATGCTTAGTCAAAATTAAGATGTAGCTACATCGATCTGAAAATTTGTAAAAGTTTGGATTTTTTTTTTAATAATATCTAAATATTGGAAAAAAAATCTATAAGTTAGAACATTTTTTTTTAAATTTTAAAATACGAATTTGTAATATTAATATTAATATAAGTAACATAAATTGTAATGTGAGAGTTCTGTGGTGTACCCATTTATAAAAACACCCTGGAAAACACATATTTTTTCAAAATTTTGGAAAAATGTATCCTCAAATTATGAAAAAGGAAAATCTCAGTTTTTAGGAAGACACAATCCGTTTCACAAATGTTCTTTCTGAACAATGAAGCTAGTTACCATTACAATTTTGATTTCTTTGTAATGAAAACACATTGCTGCTTATTTTGCCATTATGTCCGCAAGGTATTTAGAGGATTAGGTAACTTCAATAGTAATAATCTAAATATTAATCTAAATTTTAACGCTCAGTGATTGACATTAAGTCATCACTTTCTCATCATCAATCACCCACTCAGCTGCACTGCTACTGAAAAGCAAGCTGCAGTGCAATGTGTGTCATGACCATATTTGAACTTACGTGATACATTTTCTAGGCGAAACACAATGGCAAATTCAAGCCAAGGAACAAGTCGAAACTGTGACTCCAGCACCAGGGTTCAAGCACTACAATGTGTGCATATTTTATTTGTCTATTGCAGCTTAAGGAGGTTCGAAGGTTTTTTTTTGTGTTTGGTATTTTTCCCTTTTGCTTTGCTTAACTTGAAGTTAACTGTAAATTGCATAAATAAAACAAACTCCACTAGAATACAAGAGACGGGCTTCAGAAAGCAACTCTAACTAACAACTGATGGCAACAATGTCACTGTTGACTCTGTTGTTGTTACTCTGGTTGTTAATGTTGTTGTTGTCTTTGTCGTTGTTGTCGCAATGGCGACATTGCCTGGCGCTTGCTATTTTGGTATGCACCGCAAGTGCAGCAACATCATCGCATTCGCAATCTCAATCAACATCATCATCGTCGTCTCGTCTGGTCTGGTCTGACCTGGCCTGGTCTCTGGCAAATCATCATCGACATAGTCTCGTCAGTCGAGTGATCATCATAATCATCATGGGATACATGCAACAACAAACAATTCAAGCCGCTACCCTGTTGGCCCCTTTGTGGCATTGTCAACAACTTTGGCAGGCAACTTAAAGCAATTTTTAATGAGACTTCAGCTCGATTCTAGCCCATCGCTTCAACTCTTGTTACAGTTGCGCCCAAAATCGAGAACGAGTGCCAAATTATTGAATCGCCTGTCTGCCTTGTCTGCTGCCATAAGTTTTATCAATAATATTCAATCCAAGGCAATCCTTCGCCAAACTCAACCCATTCATTGGTAATATTATTTTGGGCAATTTGTTATTTTGATAGCTGTAGCTGTTGCTTTACCTATTTATTTCGGTCAAATGTTACGTTGCGACGCTCTCGGCATTGCAGGCTGAACGTCAATTTGTCTAAAGTTCGCTTTTTAGCATATTTCATTCAGTCCTTTTAGCTACCGACTTCGCGCTGGGGAACGCTATGAAACATAAAATCAATCAGAATGTCGATTGTTCGGGGTAGTTGGGCATTAGCTGAATTGTTTCATTTATTTAAGAACACAATTTTTGGCAAGAGAAAACATATTCAATGTAATTTAAAAGAATAATTCAAATGATTAACGACTGTTTGAACACATTAAAAATCGTTAATAGAGGTTTAATAATGTTAGATATACATATCAGCATAAAATGCCGATTCGATCTAGTCATGTTCGTCTGTATGAACAAACGGATCTCAGATAGTAAGAGATAAATACTTATACATATCAAGTTTATAAATACCTGCGTTTCGCTTTTATCGATGTATAGCGATTTCCCTTATCATTATCTTTTATGAGAAACCGGGGATATAACATCAACACTTAAGTTCATTGCATTCTTACTTGTTTCTTCAAGCTTAATTTGCTAATTTAATTATTCGAGCCCGTTAATAAAATTGTCGACTAGTTAGCACATATTAAATGCACAATCAATAAAATTAAAAACATTGTCATTTTATCCTGTGCATTACCGATTTCAAATGTATATATTTAAAGTCAACTAAAATAAATGATAAATATTTTTCGGATGCATCGTTTAAAAAATGAATAAATATTTTTTAAAGTTAAAATTGCAGTTAACAATTATGCAAATCCAAATGAGTAAACTTAAGGAGTTGCTGTATAGCTTAGCAGAATCATCGGGTATTATTCAATGTTATTTTTTTATAATAATAATAAGCATACTCGTGTTTGTTTATTGGTTATTATGCGATTGTTGTTGCGAAATTGCTTTACGAAACTTGGTGCCCTCAAATTGTGCAATAGCAGGGCGGGTAGAAGGCAACTCAAAATACCTGGACTTGAACAACTTTAAGATGCTGGCACACTGATGCACACACAACACAGACACACACAGACACGAATCACACATTTCTTTATCTTCGTAAGGGAACTTGGGGCGCAAGGAACGGCGCGCATAATCGGATTTTACAAATCATTCATTCAATTATCTAATTGATTTGACTGATGATCATTTGTGAACCTTGATCCTAGCCCGGCCAGCTAAAGTCAATGTGACGCATGTTTGTTACGCTTGATAAGCAGCAATTTGGAGCTGGCAGCGAGTCGACGCACAGGGTAAGGGAGGAGGAGCGGAGGTTCTGGAGGCACACTACCATTCTTTGCGGCAGCTCACCTTTGACTGTGAGACTCTAATGCGCCTGCCATGACTAAGTGCATCTTGGTCTTGGCCAGATTTAGGCACTTGAGATTACTTGTGTAACTGACTGCGACTGTGAATGTGTCTGATGCTGTTGCTGTAGCTGCAGCTACCGTGTAAGCCGTTAAAGATATAAAATGCAATTTTTTAGCGACTTTGCTCAGCCAGCTGGCAAATTGAAGATTGCAAATTGTAAAGCCGAAAATGTTAATATATATAAGAGAGCTATTCTTGAAAGTATGTGGCACTGGTGCTTGTTAAAAATACTCTGCAAGTCTAAGGCTACATTGAATTTATTCTGCCAATTCACATATAGAAATACTCAAACTCCGGTCTGGACACTGGCTTGGAGAGATAAATCAAACGAATTTGATGCAATCGCCAGCCACGTGGCGTAAACTTTTTGCGATTCGGAGGTGGCACTTCCAGTGGTCCAGGAACCTTGGCTGGTATTGGACAATGCGGCGGATTTGGCGGCATTATGTGCGGCCTGGCCAAGCTGAGGATGCGGGCCGTGGGGCGTGCGGTAAGTGCGGATGGGCGTACGGGAAAGCGCAGAGTGGCCCAGAAATCATCTTCGACTTCCTTGTTGGCAAAGCAACACGGGAAGAAAGGTCCAGGAAAGGGTCGACCCTTATCGTGGCGTGGTGGCTTGCCCCAAACAACTACCGGTGAGTAGGCGTAAAATGGACGTTCGTGCTCGTGCTTCAGAGTCATTTTACGTTCCAATGGCTTTGATAGTGCCTCCATTTTCTCTACCAAATCCTCCATTGGTATTTTGCGCTTCGGGCGTCCGCACGGTAAGTATTTTGACTTACAGAATAATGGATCTGCGGGTACCACCTTAAGTTCCTTAGGCATTGCGTTGTTCATAGCCCACTGAAAGAATTTTTTCCAATCCTTTTTTTTCATGGGTCCTGGCTTCTGCCAACGCGTTAATTCGGGTTCTGCTTTCTGTATGCAGCGCCGTTTGGGTTGCGCATTGCGCTCGCACCACTTAACCCACGATGGTAATGGTTTTTCGCCTTCCTCCACGGTAGCCTTCTTATCATTAGCAGCCCCGTCCTCGCTATCGTCGAAGTCCATTTTTGCAAAAAGAACCTTTGAAAATAATATTGTCTGTGGGAAACTTGAAATTTTGTATTAGAATTTTTATTTTTTTTTTTGTTGGTTAGCTTTTAAGCATATGTTTTTCCCCTAGTCTTATGCAAGGAACAGTAAAATCTAAAAACAATCAGCACAAGGCATGCTTTCGTACTATGAACACTTTAAAAACAACTTTTATTTTCAGATAACAAACTAATCATTGACTACTGGCATTCTTGGATTGCGAGAAATCCACCAAAAATATCGAACAAACTCATACAGTATTTGTCTTCGATATTATCTCTTTAGTACTAATGTAAACATATATTTGGTGATTGGGAATCTCTACGCTGTTGTTGTTTTTTAAATAAAACTAAGAAGAAAAAATAACTAGGTATAAGATTAAGTTCGAGCAAAATTTTAACAAATGTATATTATTATTTTAATTCTTCGATAATTTTTTCAGTATTAAGTGAACATTTGCAGCATCGAATATACAATGATTCAATGGATAGAAATTAGATGGCACAATGAATACATTTAATCGTTACCACTAGTTTATTTCCATTGATCCAAGTACTAGGCAGCCACACAATTGGCATATATGTGACTCGTTCAGGACCCGTGAAATCGGCGTAGACAAAAATTGGAGGCGAAGCAGATGATCACGCCATTGTCTTGCAGTCATCTTTCGGCGCCTGGGCGGTTTCTCATCTCTTCTCATAATTGGGTGGGAGCGCGGCCGGGCTAACTCTATAACTTTTCTGGAAGGTTTGTATTTAAGTGCGTTTTTGGAAACAGGGAATCGAATGTTTGTCCAAAAATCAACCTCTAATTCTTTGTGCTGAAAACAGCAAGGCACTTTTTGCTTTTTAGTGGGCCTCCCAGCCTCTGGTTGCGGTGGTGGTCTCCTACTAAGCTGCGGCCGATAGGCAAACTCCTTTTGAGGTGGCGCAATATACTTGCCAGGTTGTCGTGTTGGTCGACTCAGCCTTCTTAGATGTCCCACCATTTCATGCATCTTTTTCCTTTCATCGTGTAATTTGCTTGCGACATGCATGAAAAACAACGGTGACTTTAAATCCATTTGGTGAGTCGGGAGCGGATTCTCTTTTGATTTTCTTGTGGGTTTCGCTTTAACAGCGGCCCATCTGTAGAATTGCATCCACTGTTCCCGATTCATTGGTCCAGACTTTTGCCATCGCGTTGGCGGCTCTGGTATGCTAGCCGCCATGAACGTGGACTTTGGCTTCGCATTGCGTTCCGCCCATTCTTCCCAACATGCCCATCTGCTTTTCATAATGCTCTACAAATTATTTTTGGTGTAGTTGGCCGAAATTTTGTCAAAATAAATTCACAATATATGTACAAAAATTTGTTTTCCTAATTTTTTTGTCTGCATTTTGTGAAATGTTTCAATAAACAATTTTATCCAAATGATTTTAAATTATATTTAGTTCTAGTTGAAGCAAAAGATGCATGGTTAGCTACATTCCAACCTTATAGTAAGTAAAGAAGTGAGTTGTAAACTACCAGTTTATTTCTAGTAAAACGAACGGCAATTAAGTGAATCTAAATTTCTCGAAGTTTTGTGTTTTTTATCTCCGTTCAGTTGGGAATATTTTGTTTTGTAGTTGTTTTTGAGGCGTTGCACAGGTACTTCTTTTTACAGCTCAAGAAAGTCAGAAGAACAGCTGCTACTTCGTATCGAGGGTTGTATCATTAAGCAAATGTAGCGTAAAATTGCTTTTGTTTCCGACGCCAGAGCCTATCGATGGCATATGTGGTGTCGATTTCACACATGTTATGAGCACTCTGCGGTCGAGTACGAGTTAGGACCGCACTCAGATTGATGACTTTCAACTTGGGCGAGTTTGTCCTTAGAGGAACAGTTCCGGCTGTATGAGAACCAACCGGAAATGTCCCCGATCGAACGAAAAGAAGAAAAAAAACAAAACAGTCTCGTGAATTATTAAAATTCTTCACTCTAACACCACGAAAGCAAAAGCAAGAGGCAAACCAAACAAGAAATGCAGACAAAAATCGTGGTTTGACCAGGTTAGAAACTGGCGACAACAAATCATGACAACGGTAACCAACAAACGGTCGACGACAATAACCACGACGACGTCGACGATGGCGATGGTGGCGGCGACGGCTATGGCGACGGCGATGCACATCATCAAATGCAACACGCGGCAGCATGGATAATAATGAAGATGGGCGACAATGCCAACTGGCCGTAGCAAGACGACCAGGTAAACAAACAGACGACTAACAACAACAACGACAACAACGCCAACAACTGCAAGAACGTTAGAAAGGTACTCGCACAAGACACACAAGGCAAAAAGTGCGATCGATTGCAATGCGCACCGAATTTCAATTGGGCATCGAGAGACCATAAGGCAAAGACCAGAGAAGTCCAACATACAACGGCAGAAGCTTTCGTAATGGATGGCCATGGCATTCGGGAAATACTTACAGCTGCTATTGATGATAAAACAGCACCAAGTACGAACACTACCCGTGCCAGTGCCAGACCAGTTGCCAAGCATTCAGTCGGACAAAGACTACAAAAGGAATTGGGTTATGACCTCGAATGCGTGTCGCCAACATCGATTGGCGCTGCAATGCGATGGGATGCTCTTCCGATGCGGTCGGGAGTGCGTGATTGAGCCGTTTACATTGTGCATTAAAGTGGGTGAAAATGGGACATACGGGACTAATGTTTATTTTCCATTTCGGCAAATAAATGACAAGACGAGCAAACAATTTAAAATATTTTAAAGACTCTGCCTAAAGTCTTCCCAAGCGCACAAGATCTAGATATCCATTTTGATGCACCATTTCAACGTAAGTTTAATGAGATCTGAATTCATCAGGTTTATAACTTCGGATGATGATTTCTTTAATCTCTTGCATAATTTTGCCCAGGACATCAAAAATAAAAAAGGAGATTGAAATCTGAGATGCAGTCTTTATTTTTGTGTATTATTAATTAAAACCTTTGCTCGCTACAGGATCTTTAATTTTATGTCTTGTCAGTCTGTTGCCTCTAATGATTTTCATTAACTCTTTTTTAACATTTATTAATTTAACTCAAGAGTTTAATATTTACTCATTAATGAATTGAGTTACTGACAAAAATAAAATAATAATCTAGTCTGATCTCACTCAAACTTAGAATGAAAAAAGAAAAAGCCGTTACGATTCACCCGAAAAAAAACACAAATTAAAATTACGTTTTAAAAGTATTTGCATATATGGTTGGTATGAAAGGACTGAGATTAGGTTGTAATAAATGTGTAGTGTATTATGTAATAATAATACTGAATACCTATGCAAAAGTCAAATATTTTTGGCATGAATGTACATCGGTTACACTTATTGTCTTGTGTGTTTTAATCACCACTTATATTAAATATATTTAGATGTCACTGTGTAACACATTTTTCATTTTGCATTTTGCAGCTTAAATAAATCGACAGTAGATTATCTCTTGCTTAAGCCAACTGTCAATAAACAAGCACTAAATAGAATTCATTACCTCATGATTTCAGCTAAATTATAAAATTCTCGCATTTAAATTAAATGGAGTCGAATATTCACAGCCTGGAAATACCAAAATTAAATTCTTTTAATTTGCGCTTGGAATTTAATTATTTTATTTTTTTTAGCAAGGCATTTCGTTGGAATACTTCACATATAAATATGATTAGCCAATTTAAGTCAAAACCACTTTAATTATAAGGTTTTAAATCAATCAGACAAGTAGCAATAGCGACTGCCAATCCGAGCGGTCATCCATCTGCGATACACATTTTCAGATATTCATATAAACGAGTCTTTGCCAGTACGGGCTGGGTGCTGGCCGGGCACGTACTTGCTCTCGGCGCTATGGGGCCAATAAGGTGTAAATTTATGCGCCAGCGCCAGTTAAGAGAATCAGTCAACAACAATGCAACAATAACAACACAGACTTCGGCCAACAACCATTAGCAAACAAGCCTATGCATTTTATTGTTAATTCTTATAAAAGCTCAACAAAACGCACATTTTTCGTATGCCTTGTGATAGACATTTTTTTGTTGATTTTGTTTTGTTGTATAGTTTTTATCTTCACGTGCAATCGAAGCGCATTTTGTAATTATTTGTAAACTGTGTGAATTTTTGTGGCCAATCAGCGTTTTTGTTCGCAGTTTTGATTTGCTGCCAAGATCTCAACGTAATTGTATCTCATGGCTAACGTGTATTCTATGAGATTTTTTTTTTTCATTATTGCTGCTTATGCTGTTGTTGCTGTCGTCATGTTCTTTGGGAGTTTTGCACCTTGTTTACAACTGTTTGTTTAATTATTTATATGTATCACAAGCAACACTGACAAAGTGGACAAGGATCTGTGATCAATCTAATGAATAATGAATACTGACTGTGCCACATTTTTCGATTGGGCGTTGCACTACATTTACCAAAGTATCTGGGTTCGTCGTTCGAAAATGTCTCTAATTGGCGCGTTGAGAAAGTAACTTGCAAACTCGGATCAAATGCATTTGGCACGCTTCCATTTGAAAACGAAATGAACTAAAATGAAATCAATTAAAAAATTGTTTTCCCCGGCTTTATTACACAATGGAAACATTCAGTGGTATTGCAATTTGAATGCCTTGCACGCTTTGGCCACTGCCAACTACTTGCTAAGTACCTAGCCAACCGACCGGGTGATTTGTGGACTGCCTCCAGTATGTGAAAATTAACCCACATTTCTAGCGCCGTTGGGAAATGGGAAAAATTGTTTACAACCAACAACAGCAAATTGCACAAAAATGCAGCGGAGATGCGAGAAACATAATTGCAAAAAAAAATCCTGTTGCATAAAATTAAATGTGCTAAAATATGCCATCGTCAGAGGAAAACGAAATGTTGTTATGGACAGCATCAAGTGTTTGCTGTGGAATGCAGTTCAGTAAACCATAGTTTTAAATAGTATCGAGTGCGTGCGGCACGCGTAGTTGGATTAACTGAAGTCTAGGGTTGAGCACAAACATGAAATGAAGGCCACTGAAGTGGTTTTATTGTAATAACAGAGGCAACAAATTTAAATTGAATACATTTAAGTGAAATAACTCTTTAAATGTGTTTGTATTCACAGAAGTAACAAGTAAATTAAAAATAAAATGTAATATTTAAATATAAATATAAAAAAAAAAACAAATAAAACCAATCTTAAGAGGAACATAAATTGATAACATGATGTCAATAGAAATGACTACAGAGTACTCGAAAAGATTCATGAAAAGAATAATTAGTGGTACAACGGAACGGTCTAGAGGGAAGGTCTATTTATGTACGGAGGTAAAACATCTCGGAAATAGCGACGAAGAGCATATAGTAAGAATTTATTTTGCTCAGATTCCAATTAGCTTCGGGGAATCGGATATTGTATAGATGAAACACATGATCCCCAACTGGATGAACATGAGAAGTATAGAGCACAATAGAATAAATATAAATCAAACCATAAGAATTTTCCAACTATGTCCACTTTAAAAAATGTTCATCAATTAAACACGTACAATAAAGTTAAAAATCAATGTTCGGTAAAGAATGGATGTGTATACTATATTATAAAAATGTACAATAAATTGCCGCTTCCGAGATTAGTTAACATTTATAATTACAGACAAAGAAAAAAAGTATCTTTACAAACGTTGTTTGAATATATCAAAGCATTTTTTATTGCTTATACTTTTAATGTGGACTCTTTAACCATAAAAAGCTCGTTTCCAATTTTGCCTCTCATTCATGACAATTTCTCATTATGGCCTATAACCAGCAAATAAATGTCTAAAGACAAAAAAAAAAAATCTGAAAACTGCAATGGTAGCCACAATTTATGTAGGCACAACACGTGAACCATTGATTAAATTAGATGTTTTCATTTGCCAAGCCCTGCAAAGCTACAAGCAAAAACCGAAGAAATGGCACATAAAAAATATTTATGAGCGCCTCGTTTTTTGTGGCATTTTAATGCATAAGCCAAGCAAACTAGTTACAGCCAAATCAATAAGCCGAAAAACATTGCAAACTGTGCGACTGAGTAACTGACTAACTGCCTAACTGGTTGGCTGACTGACAAGCGAGCAGCATTGGGGAACAAATCAACTGACAGCAACAATTTCCAGGCAACGAATGATATTAAATTGGGTTGCGTACGTGGCTGGCAAATGCTGAACAAAAACGGTGGTCAATACAAATGAATACGTTATCAACGACATTCAGTTACAAATACTAAAACAATCAGCCGAAATGCTTAAGTCGATAGTGTTCGAATAGAAGACATCCTTTATTTTAAATCATAAAAATTTTTCAAATATTTATTTTTTCCAAAATAAATTATTGCTCCAATTGAGTTTGGAATATATATTAAATGGAATAATATCGAGCGTTTTAAAAATTCTGACAATAATTTTTTTTTTTAATTTTATATTTGGTGGCCTTTTCAGTATTTTTTATAATATGAAATGAACCTAGGAAAGATCCAAAACCTATAATTCTTATCAAATTTAGTTTTTTATCTATGTTCTGTAGTATCAAGGAAGAGTCTTGGGTACATCGATTCGTTTGATGATGCTTATTAAAAGTCTATATAATATATAACACACAAATATATTCTTCAGTCTGGTTTATGTACGTCTATATTTTCACAAGTTCACTACACAATTTTAAAGGGTACAGGGTATAGCAGCAGAGACGATGGTTACATAGGTAAAATTAGTTGCGTTTGGCACAGAAACTCCGCAAATTGAATTAGAAACCCATCTGCGAGGCAGCTAGCCAGGCTAGTAGTGAGGCAGGCCAGGCAAATGACCATGTTAGCATTTACAGGTTACAGTTGGTATGTAGTAGTTTTTGTAGTTTCGGGCCGATTTGACTTTAACAACAAGTCGAGTCAGTTGACGTTGCACTTGTCGCGATTGAACATCAGTTTGTTTTTTATTTCGCTGTATTGCCTACTTTTCAACGTCTTGTACTTTCGATTGGTTAATTGTTAAACAAATTAAGCAACAGTTTTTCGAATGCAAATCGAATGCATGCCTTGTCTGGGGCTGCCTATAACAAGTTGCAATCACTGATTGCTGTTGCACATCCCACATGTAATTTGCAACTCATAATAACAAACAGGCCAAGTTGCTTAGCCCAACTCGTTCAGCGGGCCACAGACCACATTCTGCGATGCATATGTCTCGCTCTATGCGCCTAGCCAATCGCCTTAGCTTGTGATTGCCAAATAATTTGAGTTATTAATAATAAAGTGATTGGACTATGTTAAGAATTTGAGCTTCTAATGCAATAAAACGCTTTATTTACCCGAGGTCGTTTAATGTATCATTTTAGTTGGTAGTTTCTGCTTTCGGCCAAAGGAATGAAAAAAGCAAGTAAGTATGCTCTAGCCGAAAGAGCTCGATTAGAAGATACCGTACGCACTGCTGATATCGATTAAGATACAGTTAAGATAATGAATATATTTTTACTCTCGCTTCGATTATCATTCTGTCTCCATTTCATCCGGAATACCTTTTGAGTCAAAACTTTTGTGTTTTTTACCCAATCTTGATGGATATTGTTGATAATTCAACGTGCATTAATATTAATTATAAATCTATTTCTTTAAAACTGGCGTTTTTACAGCATTCAAAAGTTGTTACGCCCGATAAACAGGAGGAGTTATCAATTAAAAATAAAATTAACTTGAAATGTGTGTGATATACGATAACTTATATCCTAAATTTAACTAGCTCTTTGTTCATATAGACGGACAGATGGACGAACGGATAGACAGATCGACTCGGCTTTTAACATTGGTCTGTTTGTTATATACTTTTGAATAAACCATTCTGGGTAAAATATGATGGATGCAGATAAACAAACATTCTTAAGAATTTTAACTCGTATAGGTACTTACTCATTGACTCTCTTGCTGGACTATCTCCATCCACCACTAATGCCTCGTTATCGGAATCGTTATCAGGCTGGGAGCGTTGCCGCACACTTGTCGCACCCGGCACATAAGTCTCTTGGCTGTGTATTTGGTTGTTGCTTTCTGTGCCGCCACTGGACGTGGAGGAGGCAATGCCAACATCAATGCAATCCTCTTCCATCTCCTGTTTAATGCGTTTGGCAACTGGGCCGCAACTGACTCCGTCATCTTCAGTTGCCGGTATCGTTATGCCACCAATATTAGCCTCCTAAGACAAATACAAAATAAATATTAGTTTATTGCTAAAGTAACAATAAAAACAATTAGCATATTTATTAGCAACGGAAGTAAGATAACAAGTACCGCCTGGCTATCTATTTGTTTAGGTGCGGTCTACCCTAACCAACTGGCCCGAAAAATGTTTCATTTATAATTTATAGCGATCCCCGTTCTTCTGTTATTATTCTTGTTCGTCTTGTGCCGTTGTGTAATAATTAGTACCAAACAGAGACTTGAGTTATTGTCGGTTAGCTCCTAAATGGGTCGCTTTTAAAGTTTTGACTCTATTCGGCCTGGGATACTACATGTAGTAGGGATGGGAACATTATACCCGCGTTTCAGAGCCTGGCTCGGCACAAGGGTAAATGTAAAGAGATTTGCATAAAATTCGCACAGATTTCGCTGGCAATTATGAAGATAGGCAACGCAGTAGCAGATTTTACTAAAGGTGATTTGAATACAAAATAAAATGGAATATGGGGTGTCTTATAATCCTTTATTGGTTGGGGTTTAGTACACAGTTATATAATATCCGGTACGTACATTTTCCATCAGTTCTAAAAGATTAACAAAATGATATTAAATGCAAGATTATTTTGAAGCAATCATGCAATTTCTCTTTTCCACGCTGTTTCATAAAGAGGTCGCACACAGTCTATGATAACCTACTTTAACCAATGGAGCATACTACTCTACGTACTAACCAAACTACTTTGGCAATTTAATAAATAACTGTAACACCAAATGACTGTAATCAGTTTCAAACGAACCGTTTTAATTAAGAGCCAACTTGGACTGAACGAAAAAATATGGGCAATGACACCTAACCTCAAACTTGAGAGTACTAAGTGGATGAATTTGAAACTTGAACTTCCAATTGACAGCCAGACGATGTAGAGAAAAAAGATGGCTGCGTGCCAGTAAAATACTCATATGCCATGGTGGTATATGAACTTGAGTGCAGGCCGCTTCCCCTCCACCCGAACCGAAGCGCAGAGAGTCTGAGAAGGTGAGGGAAAAACCTACGAGTAGAACTAACCAAAAACGGAGAGAAATGAAAAGACAAAGAGGCAACAGACCATAATCAGTGTTCCATTGAACGCACAAAATCATTTAGCGAAACCGAAACGAAAAGAGCCGACAAGAGCCAGCAAACGCAAGCTGCACCCCACGAGCCCATAAGCCCACAAGCCCACAAGCCTACAAGGCAGCAGGCACCAGGCACTTGAAACTGTTTCCAAGACATGGACAGAAGCAGAAGACACAACCAAGTTGGCTAAGGTAAAGTGTTTGCTTTATTTGTACGTACGTATGGGGACGTAGGGTAGACAACTCTTGGATGAATGAATATAGGAAAGAAATAGCAACAGCAGTAGATCCACCTCGAATATGCTCAAAGCTGGCAACAAGTTCAAAGCACGCTACGTAACAGACCAAGACAAACTTGACGATGAGTTGAGTTTTGTAGCAAATTGAATTGTCGTTGCTGTTTCTGTAGTTGTTTTTGTTGTTGATGTTGTTGCATGAATCACGTGACCATGACCACCTAGCAGTGCCCAAGTAAGAACAACAAAAGAGTCAGACTTGAAGTCTTATCCCCTGCCACAGCCGCCGTATCTGAGACTGCAGCTGTACCTGTATATGGCCAAGCTGCAATTTGAACTTCACTTAAAAGATCATTTACTTTCATTTAGAGACTGCGGAACTTGTCGCTTCGTGTAACGAGTGTAAACTTGGTCTAATAACTGCCCATTAACAGCCAGTCGGATCATGCGTATAGAAGCAACTTTTTGGTACACGATTTAAGGGTCAGATAAAAAGGCGCATTTTGCCTCAAGTCTCTGGATTTACATAACTATTCTCTTTTCCCGTTTACTCCAACAATAAGTGGCATTTTGCTTTTTTGTTGTGTACTTACCTTATTTTGCTTGCGCCGCTTACGTTCATTTGAAGTAGCAGCTGGCGCTGATGTGGTTGCTGTTGCTTTTGTTGTCGGAATGGGGGAGGAGGAGGATTCGATCTCCTCTTTCACCTGCAGATTGGCTTCCTGTCGATCTGTTTACAAACAAATTCAAACTTATTTAAATTACATAGTCGAAATTTAGAAATGTCGGTAATTATTAAAAAATATATTGCTCATTTTACTTAGAATTTTTCTAAAACATTTCTCCAAAAATTATTTCAATTTACAGAACTTTTAAGCATTGAATATTTTTAGACATGCTGATATGGAAATCAAACGCATACTCTGAACGATCTTAATAAATTATCTATATACATGCATGTATGCACTTTGGTAATTTGCGTTTTTATAAGAATTAAATCTTATTTATTTGAGAAGTACATAGTCAGCGTATTTGGTTAAAAATACTGAATTCGGTAAACTGAGTTAAATTTATTACCTTATCTAATATATCTAATCACAAACAACTTACATTTCATTTCAATTTCTTCATCATCCAATAGCAATGAAACGACTTCTTTGGGCTTGAGTGTGTCGGGCTTGAAATTGCCGCCACTTATAACCATGCGTTGTATCTGGAAAAACAAAACACAACAATTATGAAAAAACATATGCGTGAAAATGCCGAAAATATTGAAAGAGCAGCGCCTCAGGAAATGAAATGAAACACGTAGAAGGGAATAGCGCCTGGGGCTGAGCATAGACTTACTTAGCTTCCGTTCTGACGGCCTTAGTACTTTAATATGATAATGAGGAGTTGGGCAATTAAACTAATAAATGCAAAGGGCTCAGAAAAAACAATCACTGAATGAGTGTTCTTATAGAGAACTTAAAGGCGTAACCGAAATGTCGCCTAACCAATTGTATAATTAATTTCCGGTATCGTTTTACCTCTTGTCTTTATATCTGCCCCAAACAATGCACGTCGTGCACAAGTGTTTCATGTGTGCGGCTCGTATTTCATTCGGTACTTCGAAAAAGGCGCAACAATGCGCCAGGCAACTACAGCTCAGACATGGGGAAGTCGACGCACGTGCCTAATATAAGGCAGTGGAAAGCAAAAACACTACAAACAAGCGACTTTTTGTGATCGGTTTGCTGAAAAGAGTTTTGCGGTTTCCTGGCCCCGAGTAGTTTTTTACCTCGCTCTTTTCACGTGCCCGCTGCAGAATTCGCTCCTCGATAGTACCCTTGCAGATGAGACGGTAGACTGTCACCTGTTTGGTCTGGCCCAGACGATGAGCCCGATCCATGGCCTGTTGGTCAACAGTGGGATTCCAGTCCGAATCGTAGAAGATGACCTGCAAGCAGAAATGTAAGATGATTTGGAACTGATATATTAAACCTTGAATAAACATCAGCTTACTAGCATATAATCAAATATCTTTTAGCCCACTCAAACGACAATTGAAATGAATATGTAAATGAGCATTCGACACGCACATCCTTTCGCAATCCTTTTGATATCTGGCATTTGTCAGCGTTGCATATTAAATGTGGGTACGAGTATTCAATAATCTATGTCGAGTCACGAATTCTACGCCTTTCCTGTTATTTCGGCTATCTACTATATTATAGAAGGGGCCATTCTTTTCATTTGGGACATGTGCCGAGTGCAATTCGGCTGCGTTTCTGCAAGGGTTGAATCGAGACTGCCACATCCGACAACTTAATTTGGAATACGTGTTTTCAAATCATTCATATCAGGCTTAACCCCTTCATTACTCTATGTCGAAATCCGTTTCCTTTCGACAGACAGTAATTGTGTTTCATTGAAATTGAGACGAAAAAAATGAGACTAGGGTATGGTTGAATACTTGAGATGTTATTACAAGTGATGGAAGACAGAAATAATAACCTTACGGAATTTATATAAATTTTGTAAGTTTGTAGTTTTGTGCTTGTAGAGGTTTGACTTATTTTGCTAATATTAGCAAATGAAGTAAGGATCGTTTCTTCGTTTTGCATTAGTAAAGCAAGTTGCACTAGTAATTGTGTTGTGGATCAAGTAATAAGCCAATATTAGAGCAAGAAAAAAATGTAATATTTGTGTATTTTTTTTTTAAATTCACATTTAATATTTAAGATCGGCTCAATTGTTAATCGCTAAAAGCAACATTAAATAACTTACGATAGCAGTCAGTAAACGTAACTTAATAGGTGAAGCTACCACATTATGTTCTCCTGATTAATATTCACGATTGACTTCGCCTTTTCACAAAAATTGGCTAATTTCAGCGAGGCACGTATGTAGAAAGTAATAATTATACAATAAATAAATTAAGGTTTTACATATTTTTTATATACTTTTTTAAAGACAATCACTGTGAATGCAGTACGAGCTGTAACTTTAAAAAGAGAATTTTGGGGCCTCTTCTACGAAATGATTGAAAAGTTCAATGCCTATGTGGCTCAGATTATCACTATTATGGCAAAAGTAGACCAGAACTGTAAGTGGAATTGAATGCCCAATAAAGTGCAATTTATAATGATTGCATTCAACAGAAATCTAAGAGAATCTAAAATATTTGACAATGAATTGGCACATTTCAAGAGAACTAGTGAATTCCAAGGTCATCTGAATGGGTTAAGGGGTATGCCGGCAATATGGTAACTTAATTTAGAACGGCTACGCTGAGTTAATTGATAGAGGCTGCTCAGCTTGCGCAGCGCCTTCCTATAGGTTGGACCATACTAAGCTTCAAACACAAAATCAAAATGTGCAGTGGCAATGTCGACGATATAATTGTAGTTATTTGCCTTGGGAATCTTTATTTACATTTTCAGCATATCTATGATGTGATTGCGGTTGATAGCAAAAAATATGTCGGATTCGATAAGGTGCTGAGGCATCTCAGTTAAAAAATATACGGTTTAGGTAATACGAATGATATTGAATTAACTAAGGATTATGTTAATCTTTTTTTTTTAAGGCTGGATAATATAAATGAAAAAATACAGAAAAGTTGATGATTTCAATCTGCTATATGAGGCTCACGAACCCAAATTTTATCACATTTAATTATCGAAGGCCGAAAATGATCCCTGGAGAGGGACCGACACTATTGACGTGTGTGCTATTGATATTTCAAGTATATACTGATATATTTTAATACACTCAATATTCACGTGAGCTTGAAGTAAAAAAGATTTATCATCAACGACAGAGTATAAATTACAGAAAAAACAAATATTATATGTCCATTTCTAAGTTCAGTACACAATTTAAGCATTCGCTACTAGAACTTTTTGTTGCTAACAAATTGGTTAACAGATTTCCCATATTGTAAGCTCGTGTACGCGAAACAAATAAATTACCAATCGTTTCCCCATTGCAAGTAATTGAAAGGGATTCAAACACAATAATAATCATGTACAGCACGCAGCTTGGATCACCGATAACAATTAATACTTTTCGAATTTAAGTATTAGGTGTATTAAGTATTCTTGCAACAAATGTTGGGTACTCTCGAATGTCTTATATTTATATTTTTGATTAATCATATTAAATATAAAAGTTTCTAAAATTCAGGGACTACTTTAAATTATTACTCGACTTTAAATAATGGACATTCTTTTAAAAAAATGTTTAATTAAATCAACATCGTAAAATGACTGCAAATACATGATACGGAACCGTAAAAACATTTATGTCCGAATTAAATGTCATTGGAACTGCCTCCTTAAGTAGCGGTGATAAGCCGCAGCATGATATTGACTTTGCTTTCAGTTTTCAGGCCAATGCCTTAATAATAGATTGCTAGTAATATTTACAACCTCTTATACGATTTACTTACATAGATAACACCCTTATTAACTGTAAATGGAGCTGTACGATAAGAGTTGACTTTTAGCTAAGCAACACCTTTTAGTAGTGCACGAAGAGTGCCTTCAGCTGCAGTATAAGTTTAATTCACAACGATGACACACCACCTGGTCGGAATTACCCTGCTGCTGCTAGCATTAGGCCAATGGGCTCAGGCTGGTGACAATATATTTCAGCGTACTTTCAAGCAACTGCACGGAGAGCCTCCTTTGCCCGAGAACCAGAATCGAGCTGATGAGGTACAAACATTGTGGATCGAGCAGAAGTTGGATCACTTCAATGAGTCCGAGACTCGAACATGGCAAATGGTAAGCATCAAGTATTATATAATAGTTCCCAATCGATTACGAATTTTTAATTTACCCCTAGCGGTATATGTTGAACGATGTGTTCTTTAAAGCCGGTGGTCCCATGTTCATTTTCTTGGGCGGAGAATGGACCATTTCCACAGGTCGCATTACAGGTGGTCACATGTACGACATGGCCAAGGAACACAATGGCCTGCTTGTCTACACTGAACATCGTTACTACGGCGAAAGCCATCCTCTGCCGTGAGTGATTTTACCCAATATATTAATGAAATTTCTCATGGATTTCTACATTTTTCAGTGATTTGTCCAATGAAAATATACAATATTTGCATGTGACACAAGCATTGGCCGATCTGGCACACTTTATAACCACACAAAAGGCAACTTATGAGGGGTTGAGCGATTCCAAAGTCATTATTGTAGGTGGCTCTTACTCGGGTACGATGGTTACTTGGTTTAAGAAGATCTATCCAGATTTAGTGGTAGGTGGCTGGGCTTCCAGTGCACCACTTTTGGCTAAACTGAACTTTTTGGGTATGTTTGCCTTTTCAACTAACAATATCCTACCTAACTTATAACGCTTTTCATAAAAATTGCTTAGAATACAAGGAGATAATGGGACAATCCATAACCTTAATGGGCGGAGCTGACTGTAATAAGCGTATTGAGAATGGAATTGCAGAAATGGAATCGATGTTTGCCACTAAACGAGGCGCAGAGGTTAAGGCTCTGTTAAAGCTCTGTGAACATTTCGATGTATACAGCGATCTGGATGTATGGACATTGTTCAACGAGATTTCCGACATTTTTGCTGAAGTTGTGCAGGGACACTAGTGAGTAAAAAATTTAATAGAATTAAATATACATATATTACATTCTTTAAATTATTATCAAATCAACAGTGCTGGACGGATTGAGGGCGTTTGCCAGAAAATCATGACAGAAAGCTCAGATCTCATAGGATTGAGCAAGCATTTACTTAGTGTATTTGAACAGAGTGGTGGCAAATGCAACGATCTCAGCTACAATGCCATTACTACCGTTTTTTTGGAGTCAAGGTACACAGGAGGTCCCAGTAAGTAATTAAATATATGGCTTGTAATATTATCATTAATCTCTTGACTAACATTTGACAGTGCGTCAGTGGTTATACCAGACATGCAATGAATATGGCTGGTACCAGACCTCAAGTTCCACGGCACAACCATTTGGCACCAAGTTCCCCTTAGCATTATTCACGGCAATGTGCGCCGATCTTTATGGCTCCCATTATACTAACTCATTTATCGAGAGACAGGTGGCAAACACAAATACATACTTTGGGGGCATGTCGCCTAATGTACAAAATGTGTACCTAACTCATGGCCAGTTGGATCCCTGGCGTGCAATGGGCATTCAGACAACAGTTATACCAGGTGGGACAATCGAATAATGATATGTAAAATCATTCTATAATCATTTTGTTGGCTTTACAGAACATGCACACTGCAGTGACTTCGGTTCGATCAGTGACAGTGACACCGCCGAAATGCGTGTCTCGAAAGAACGAATTGCTGAACTGGTTCGCGAATGGCTGAAGTAAAATTGTAGTCCATTTAGGTTTCTAAGAATGGCTTTATTGTAATAAAATAAATAAGCAAGCGCAATTACTATTTAGTTGTTCCACGGTGATTTGACTTGAGGAATTTCTGAAGATAATCCAACAAGCGGATTTTAAATTCTTGGAACTTGACTGCAGACAGATCAAGTAATAAAAAAAGCTTTTAATGTTTCCTCAGTTTTTTTGTGGTTTTCTTTCTAAAATTAATATTTTAAACTTATTTTCTGTTAAATGCAATTAAATTGCATTAATATGAACATTTTATTTTGTTTCTAAGGAAAAGATGTATATTAATATCAGATTTAGTATACAAACAGCAGCTTGACATCCACGTACAATCCAACTGCAAAAATACTCTTTAAAATAGTAAGCAGATGGCAAATTAATAAGTTGATTAACTAGATTGTTTTGAAAAATGTTAATTTGTTATTAAAAACATATAAAGTATGTTCTTTAATCAGAAACTGAATACCCTATCTGCAACAAAAGGTGGATATACTCTGTTATACTATATAGAGAATTTAATACTGGAAATATTATATATATCCAGTATTGTCCGCCTCGCATCAAGTAACTTTTAAATCGACCGCAATTGACTTATCTCTCCGCTATATAAGCACAAATATGAAATCGAATTAACCACTTACCGAAATAACCCACACAATATCGGGTAAACAAGAAATCAAAAATCGATTTTAATCAGTCAAAGGTGATCCAAACGTAAATTAATAACGATGTAGAACAAGCAAGTGGTTTATCGACAGTTGTTATCTTCAAGTTTAGTCGTAAGATTAGCTAGGCTGATAACACACTACATTTTATTGAGTTCGACAATGTATTAGGCCGACAATTCGATAATAGTATGATAGTATGCTTTACTACCTCTTGCGCGGTTTGACACTTAGATTATAATGAATGCATGATAAGATTTGCCACTTAGCTAAGCAACACCTATTAGTGCTCGCAGAGTGCTCGAAGAGTGCCTTCAGCTGCAGTATAAGTTTAATTCACAACGATGACACACCACCTGGTCGGAATTACCCTGCTGCTGCTAGCATTAGGCCAATGGGCTCAGGCTGGTGACAATATATTTCAGCGTACTTTCAAGCAACTGCACGGAGAGCCTCCTTTGCCCGAGAACCAGAATCGAGCTGATGAGGTACAAACATTGTGGATCGAGCAGAAGTTGGATCACTTCAATGAGTCCGAGACTCGAACATGGCAAATGGTAAGCGTCAAGTATTATATAATAGTTCCCAATCGATTACGAATTTTTAATTTACCCCTAGCGGTATATGTTGAACGATGTGTTCTTTAAAGCCGGTGGTCCCATGTTCATTTTCTTGGGCGGAGAATGGACCATTTCCACAGGTCGCATTACAGGTGGTCACATGTACGACATGGCCAAGGAACACAATGGCCTGCTTGTCTACACTGAACATCGTTACTACGGCGAAAGCCATCCTCTGCCGTGAGTGCTATTACCCAATATTTTAATGAAATTTCTCATGGATTTCTACATTTTTCAGTGATTTATCTAATGAAAATATACAATATTTGCATGTGAAACAAGCATTGGCCGATCTGGCACACTTTATAACCACACAAAAGGCAACTTATGAGGGGTTGAGCGATTCCAAAGTCATTATTGTCGGCGGCTCCTACTCGGCTACTATGGTAACTTGGTTTAAGAAGATCTATCCAGATTTAGTGGTAGGTGGCTGGGCTTCCAGTGCACCACTTTTGGCTAAACTGAACTTTTTGGGTATGTTTGCCCTTTCAACTAACAATATCCTACCTAACTTATAACGCTTTTCATAAAAATTGCTTAGAATACAAGGAGATAATGGGACAATCCATAACCTTAATGGGCGGAGCTGACTGTAATAAGCGTATTGAGAATGGAATTGCAGAAATGGAATCGATGTTTGCCACTAAACGAGGCGCAGAGGTTAAGGCTCTGTTAAAGCTCTGTGAACATTTCGATGTATACAGCGATCTGGATGTATGGACATTGTTCAACGAGATTTCCGAAATATTTGCCGGCGTTGTTCAGGGTCACTAGTAAGTATGAGTTCAAATAGTTCCCAAATATAGTGGTTATAATGTTATTCATTAAATAGTGCTGGACGGATTGAGGGCGTCTGCCAAAAAATCATGGCAGAAAGCTCTGACCTTATAGGAGTTAGTAAGTATGTACTCGGTGAATTTGAAAAGAGCGGTGGCAAATGCAACGATCTCAGCTACGACACCATCATTACCGTTCTTTTGGAATCAAGATACAGTGGCAACATAAGTAAGTATTTAAGTGAGTCGCTGTTTCTAGTATTGCTTAAATTTTAAATAAATATTTGCAGTGCGGCAATGGATATACCAGACATGTAATGAGTATGGCTGGTACCAGACCTCAAGTTCCACGGCACAACCATTTGGCACCAAGTTCCCCTTAGCATTATTCACGGCAATGTGCGCTGATGCTTATGGCTCCCATTATACTAACTCATTTATCGAGACACAGGTGGCAAACACAAATACCGACTTTGGGGGCATGTCGCCTAATGTGCAAAATGTGTACCTAACTCATGGCCAATTGGATCCCTGGCGTGCTATGGGCATTCAGAACGAGACGCAGGCAACCACAATACCAGGTTGACTGATTAAAAATAATAATAGTTTCAAACATTTAATAATCATTTTGTCGACTTTGCAGAACATGCACACTGCGCGGACTTTGGTTCGATCAGTGGCAGTGACACCGCCGAAATGCGAGCCTCGAAAGAGCGAATTGCTGAACTGGTTCGCGAATGGCTGAAGTAAAATTATGGTTCCATTTTGGTTTCTGCGTTAGCAAAATCTAAAAGTTAAGTACTTGTGTTTTATTGCTGTAATAAATAAGTATGCGAAATACCAAAAATAGTTGGCTTTTAAGAATATACTGTTAAATAGAGTTTGATGGGATTACGCAAACATATCTTTCATTTTGCCTTCGACAGTTTTTTATTTCGAAGATGGGCTGAAAATGTATAGAACCCATAATAAAATGACTTAATCTTTAATTAAATTATTGGACATCATAAATTTGTGCTTCTTGTTTTGCTGCTGAAAATCCCGTCTTATCACCAGTTTTTATTGAAATATTACGCTTATCAGCAATACTGTTGTAGACTTTTATCTTGATCGCAAATTAATGATAACTGGACAGCAGTTGGATTAAATAAAAGTTGAACGTTGGGCTCTGGCGTATTTCATTTTCGATCATGCAGGTGCTTCAGTTGGTCAGCCTATTGCTGGTGGCTTTGGCTAGCCAGGCAAACAGCCTGCAATGGAAGAAAGATGTGCCCGTTTTCGTGAAAACTTTAAGGGATCTGCATCGTGGTCCACCCCAACAAAAGGCGATTAGTCTAGACAGGGCTACTGAGGAATGGATCACACAGCCCCTGGATCACTTTGATGAAAGCAATGAGAGGTCTTACGAAATGGTAAGAACATTTTAAAAGCAATATTCTGAACCACATGTTTTGAAAAGTTTTACTTTATGTAGCGCTATTTAATAAATGATGAATTCCAAACTGAGGGGAGTCCAATATTCATATATTTGGGCGGTGAATGGGAGGTCACCCCTGGCATGATACAAAGTGGTCATTGGTATGACTTGGCCAAGGAACACAAAGGCGTTTTGATCTACACAGAGCATCGTTATTATGGAAAAAGTGTGCCAACAGAGTAAGTGCAATTATCCGAGTTTGTATCAGAATCCTTTCCATATGAATATGAATTGTCAACAGGAAAATGACAGTGGACGATTTGCAGTATTTGGACGTCAATCAGGCGCTCGCCGATGTCGAATATTTCATCAAAACCTTTAAATCGGAGAATGCACAGCTCGCCAATTCGAAAGTATTGCTATCTGGTGGCTCTTACTCAGCCTCAATGGTTGTGTGGTTCAAGCGACGCTATCCTGATTTGGTGGTGGGTGGCTGGGCCTCCAGTGCGCCTCTGTTAGCCAAGGTTGACTTTTTTGAGTACAAAGAGGTGACAGGTAAAGCCTTTCGTGAGCTGGGCGGTCAGAAGTGCTACGACCGCATTCAAAAGGGCATTGCCGAGTTAGAGTATATGTTTGACAACAAACGTTCGGCTGAGGCACGCGCAATGCTACGCTTATGCAGCAACTTTGATCATGAAAATGATTTGGATATGTGGAACTTGTTTGGCAGTATTTCTAATGCTTTTGCGGGCATAGCGCAGTATCAAAGGTAAGTCAAGCATATGCTTCAAGGCAATCAAAACTGATGGCTTTTCTATTAAATGTAGACCGGGTGATATCGAGTATTATTGTACCTTCCTGCTGAGTTTTGATGATGATGCCACAGCCATTGCCAACTTTGTATACTGGGCTTGGGGCTATGAAACGTGCGTTGATGCACGCTATCAAGAAACCGTTGCCTATTATCTGGACGGCATTGAGAATTTTGATGCTTGTAAGTTAGAATACTACTGATAATAGTGTTGTTATCTTTGATTAGTTCGTATTATTTTCGATAGCTCGCCCGTGGTATTATCAGACCTGTAACGAGTACGGTTGGTATCAATCATCCCGTTCACTTAATCAGCCATTTGGTACAAAGTTCCCTGCCACGTTTTACATTGAAATGTGCAAAGATGTATTTAGCTCCAAATTCGGTAACGAACTAATCCAAAGCAATACCGTCCAGACAAATCTGGACCATGGTGGTATGGAACCCAACGTTGAGAACGTCTATATGACACACGGTGAACTAGATCCCTGGAGTGCCATGGGTCATGGCGTTGCCGAAGGAGCCACGGTTATTAGCGAGGCCTCGCACTGCACAGACTTCAGCTCAATTGGCCCCAGCGACAGCAGTGAAATGCGCGCATCTAAGGAACGCCTTGCTGAACTAGTTCGAGAATGGTTAGCCTAACTTTTATTAACAAAGCAGTATTTTATTGTCAAGTAATAAAATGTGTAATTTACTCGTTTTTCTGCTATTTTTTTATAAGCATTTATATCAAGTCGTATGTAATTCTATCTGTATGACATTTCGAAATTAAAAAAATAAATAGACGGATTTTTCTTGCAAGTCGATTAATTGAATTAACTTAGGTTGGGATTTGCATACTATTAATTTTTCAAAGTTTATATAAACATAAAATTTCATGAACTAGAGCAAATTAATGCAATAGACAGGAAAAAGATCCGATCTCATAATGTATTGTAATGCATGTATTTATATTCTTAATAAGCGACAATCGACAAGGATATAAGTTCTCCTTAAATGTAAAGGCACACGGTATTTCTCAGTAAAACTACCTCAACTATAGCGGTTGTTCGACTAACTACATGTATATTGCCTATTGGGTTCTAATGTATGTTTTAAATATTCAATTCTTCAGAAACATTTTGCATACTTTCAGGATCGTATGAAAATGCAATAGTGTACGACAAAAGCTGAGGCATTGTGAAATTTATTTTAAGGGATGTTTCCACACGCCAGGAATGTTGCCATATATTATAATTTAACGCTCTTATACTGCAAGAATCATAGAATATTGGCCTGCTGTCTGTTCCCGTCTATGCCCACGTCAAGCACAGTGTAAAAATTGGAGTGCTACGTTCACTAGGAAGCTAGGAAATCGAGGCGATGTCCTTCAAAGATCAGATATGCCCAGACCCCTCGCCCTGACAATTTTAAATTGCTGTATCTTCCGCAGATTTTGAGTCAGAGCCAAATTTGTTGGGTATATTCCTTTACGAACCATACAAAATTTGTGTAACCACGCCCACACCTGCGCCCATAATCGCCAATGCCGATATTTAGGAATGTGTAACTCAATAAGATAGATTCAAAGATAGAGACACTAAACTTGCAAGGTAGCTTGCTGGTAACCTCCTTCGAAGATCGACGTATATGAATTGAAAGCTAGAGTCGCCAAATTTTTAAAGTCTGTTACTGTTAACTGCCCCAACATATTGATAAAAAAAAATGGGAGGGGCACGCCCACTCCGCCATCCCAAACCAATACACCTGTTAGTGTAAATCGGTAAAGCCGAATATTTCACACAATTTGTAAGCTAGAGTCCCAACATTTTAAAGGTATATAGCTAAAAGGTATATAGCTAATAACACAGAGTATTTTGCAGTCGGTTACGCCCAAAGCTCTGTTGTTTTGTTTTATCGGTCAGCGTCAAAATGTTGAAGCCAGAGAACAATATGGCACAAGGCTGGCAAGAGTGTTTTTGACAATCTGGTAATTTAAATTTAGTTAAATTATTTTCGATTACAATAAGCCGACACTTTATAGCAGCAGCTACATTTTTGCATTCAAAATCCAACATTATAACAAATAAAGAAAAGTCAATAGGTGCGGTAATGCATTGCTTTGTGCAACTTTGCCACGAGATTTTCGGGCTGATAAGCGCTTTGGGCTCCAAACGCCGCACAAATGTTTTCCCATTTTACCTTACAACGGGCTCTAATACTCTCCATGGTGACGCCGATCGCAAAGGTGAATCGCAAGGAGGTTTACATTCAAATGAATTCGCCGATTTTCGTTATTAGCAGTAAAGTTCGATTTAGAAAAATACACATTTGTTGTCACTAATAAGAATTGTATGCACAGACACAGAAATCAAATTAAATGTTCTCAAAACCAGATTTGAAATGGACGACCCTGAATTCGAAATAGACAAAATCAAAATAAAATTTCACCGATTCTTAAAGGAAGTTACCAGTAATCTTCGTTTATTAATATTAATTAATTATTACTTTAATTTTGAAGGCAGATATTAATTTGTTTGCAAATAAAGTGAGTGAATAGTGTTAAGTTGGTGTGAGAAGGGTAAGTTGCTTAGCTACAAAAAGTTTTGAATCATACGAATGTCTAAGGAAGTGAGCTGATGTAAAAGTTTAGTTGGGTTGGTCAAGGGTTGAGTGTCAATCTCGCTTTAAAAGCTTTAAAAATTGACGAACAGCCAGAGGAACATGGAACAAAACCAAAATAGTATTCTCCGTTCGTTCACTGTACCCAAATCAAGCATACATTTGTATTTTCCATCTATGAAAGAGGACTAAAAGTAAGAACTTCCAGAACACTTATTCAGCATCACATTTGGATCTTGCCATTTACTCAGTGTCCTAATAAAATATTCAGAAACCCTTATGTGTATCGGTCGTTCGCACAAGATGCCTCTTATGTTCCTCAAATTGTTTAAGAATAATTAATAAATTCAAATGTCTAAGCCATAAGCATTTAATGTACAGATTAAATATTATTGATCTATAACTTTAATGAAAACGGAGAAATTATCGATAAAATAAAATTAACATGAAATTACATTTTAAGTCTATAGCTCTTGTTGCCCTGTAGCTGGCGTTCGTACAGACAAAGAGACAGACGGATAGACGAACATAGCTAGATTTGTTATACAAGCTGATTAAAAATATATATACTTAATGGCATCGGAGATGCCTTGTTCTGCCTGTTACATGCTGTTACATCATTATACACTTCTACCCATTTTTATTGGCTCAAAGTATAATAATTTACTGAGTATAGACGTATTACTTCGCAATGAATAAATCATCCGATTGCGAAATTGTCCAAACACAATGACCATAAATGTACGACGGCTTCTTTTTCCGAATGGTGGTCAACGTGACCTAGAAACTACTTGAACTTATCAGTCTATTAAAAACATAACTTAAGACTAAACAACTTGTCAATATTTGCTTTTTAATTGGCACTTATCTTTAATAACACTCTTTTCACAGCTATTTTTGTATAAATACGCCGCGTATTGGGGTAGGAAACCATTCGCAAACTTGCGAACTATTAAACAAGATGAAATACACCCTAGTAGTACTAGCACTTCTGGCACCTCTGGCATCGGCAGCTAGTCTAAGCTCAAATGATTTTCCGATTACTGCGTTTGTACAAACACTGAAGGAGCTTCACCGTGGGCCACCAGTGCAGATAACCAGCAAGCGAGCAAATGTGGAGACTCGCTGGATCAGTCAGAAACTGGACAATTTTGACGAAGACAATGAAGCAGTCTGGGACAATGTAAGATGTGATCCTAAGCTCTGAGGCTCCTTCTTATGAACAACTGATCATGGCGTTTTTTTCATTTTAGCGTGTATTGATCAACGAGGACCATTTCGTGGATGGTTCCCCAATCTTTATTTACCTTGGCGGTGAATGGGAGATTGACCCCAGTTCCATAACAGCAGGACATTGGGTGGATATAGCGAGCGAGCACAATGGCTCATTGGTCTACACGGAACATCGTTTCTTTGGCCAAAGCATTCCCATTAAGTAGATGATTTAAGTCCTAACATTAATCCAGATATATTAGATCCATTCCTTGATTTTACCAACAGACCCCTTTCAACTGCGAACCTCAAGTATCAAAATGTGGAACAAGCTTTAGCCGATGTTGTCAATGTTATTAATCTTCTTAAAGAAGAGGAAAAATATAAGGACTCTAAGGTGGTTGTGCATGGTTGTTCCTACTCGGCGACCATGTCGGTTTGGCTTAAGAAGTTGTACCCCGACGTAATTGTGGGCAGCTGGGCGTCCAGTGCTCCCCTGGAGGCTAAAGTGGACTTTAAAGGTGAGTAGCCTATCTCAAAATTGCTATCATAATAATGTTTTCTATCGCCTCTTTGCAGATTTTATGAAAGTTGTTGGGCAAGCGTACAGGGAGCTCGGAGGAGATTATTGCTACAACATCATCGATAATGCCACCTCCTATTATCAGGATTTATTTGAAAACGGTCAGAATGCGGAGGCTAAGAAGCTCTTAAACCTTTGCGATGATTTCGATGAGAACGACAAACGAGATCAATGGCAAATTTTTAGCTCAATTGCAAACACTTTTGCAGGCCTCGCCCAGAACCAAAAGTAACTATGCAACAACCCATATAATATACGCAAACTACCTGAGTTTGTACTTCAATACAGCCCGGCAACCTATGATTTGGCGAAATACTGCTCAGTGCTTCGATCCTTTAGTACGGATGATGCCACGGCACTATCTAAGTTTGTACAATGGCGTCTCGGCTATCCAAAATGCGTTAACTCCAGATTTCAGGCTACTGTTAACTATTACAAATGGGCCATGGACAACTACGATGGCTGTAAGTGACACCTTGTTAAATTAATAATGAATACTAATACTAATACTAATCAAATCAATTCTTTCTTTAGCTGATCTCGCCTGGTTCTTTCAAACATGCAACGAATTCGGGTGGTACCAGTCCTCCGCTGGCAAGAATCAACCATTCGGCTCATCTTTCCCAGCCACCCTGTACACCGACACTTGCGAAGAAGTCTTTGGATCAGAGTACACTGTAGCAAAAATCAAAAAATATACACGCAATACAAACACGGAGTACGGAGGTGTGAACCCAAATGTCGAGAACGTTTACATGACTCATGGAGGATTGGATGGGTGGAATAAAGTTGGGGCCGGAGCAGCACAGGGTGCCACCATTATTCCCAAAAATTCACATTGTTCCGATGTGAATTCAATCAGTGCTTCGGATAGTCCTGCATTGCTTGCATCCAAGCAGCGAGTGGCTCAACTGGTTCGCGAATGGCTTGCCTAATATCCCAATGGATTAAAATAATTTTTTTTAAATCTGAAGAAAAAATTTAAATTTTTGTATCTTTCTGTCTCTATAAACATATTCAATTTTTAAATGAAGAACATATTTTAAAAGCATAAATACTTTATACATTTAACTTAATTGCAATACCTTACAGCAAATGCAATCCCTTGTGGAACAAAAAAGCAAGGGCGTTCAGAGCACTATCAAAGGAATAATTCTATACTATAAGATGTTGGTTTTCCTATGTGCAGAATGATTCGAAGATACAAGGAAAGGCGCCGGATTGATCTGCATTCCAATTCCTAACATTAAAGCTTAGTTTTTTTTACTCTGCAGTCCCTGTGCCTGCCATAAGAAAAGAGTGCACTTGAAGACGTTCTCACATTTGGCTGCAAGACTCTTTATAGGAAAATTTGCCAATAAATCCAGAATATATTTAACAACTGGGTTCAGGGTATATCGTAGTCGAGCTCACTCGACCACAGCATTCTTACTTGTTTTTTAAATACAGTTGCATGACTCCAAATAATTTGATCTAATCGAAATATCGTAGCAGATTTTTAATTCTTTCTGGATATATTCATAGTCATCCTTCACACCATTTGAGGTGCTTCGACACTTGACTGGACTTCTGTACACAGTGATTAGATTTCCTTCCATTAAATTCGAATGAAAAGTTCATTGATTAAGACTTATGGTAAACGTGTTTTATATAAAGTTCACTGTACTTGATAAGGGTTTCAGATAATGTTGTTCCGCATGTTGAGGTGGTTCCATTTTATTGCAACACCCTTACATCATAGTTTGCAATTGTTTGATAAGAAGCAATTAAGTGAAATTAAATGGTCAATACTTATTTGCTTACAGGAGGGACAAACATAAACTAAACACTATATACCCTTGCAAAAAGGAGTCCAGCTGAGCTCTCTCTCTCTCTCTCTCTCTCTGGGAAAAACCTTAAGGCTTCTGAAAGAGTAGTACTGTTTCACAGATGATTGCTTTATAACAATACACATGCCAGTGTAAATCGACAAAACAGTATATCTCACACAATTCGTAAGGTAGAGTCCCCAAATTTTCAAGATACATATACAGTGGCTCACAGTTCAAGTGGATCAGGGTCTAAGAAAAAAATTAATTGCTTGCCATAAGCTAATTATTTATTATTTTTCAAAAATTGCAAAGACCTATGGTAGGTACAGGTATTAACCACCTAAATTAATATATGACCCCAATACACTGGGGTTTCCCAACCTGTTAGGTAGGATTATATAAAAAAGCACCTTATTTTTTCTATTTTGCGCATAAACACTTAAATAAGGATGTTAATACTTAGTATGATATCCTTTAGCCTTAACAACTTCCCTTAAACTATTATTCATTGAAGATACCAACTTCCTGGTAGCTTTTGGGCTGATTCTGCTCCACTCATCCCGCAGAGCATTTTTCAGATCCTCTTTGCTGGATATGCTATGCTTCCGGATGTTATTTTCCAGCCGAGCCCACAAATTCTCAATAACATTTAAAACTGGAGACTGGGCCAGTGGAATTATCATGTAGGGGCAGTTCCCGATTAGCCAGGACTTTACTACCTTGGCCTTATGCTTGGGATCGTTGTCCTGGTAGAACCGGAAAGTTCGTCGGATTCCTAGCCTCTCGGCACTTTGCAGTAAATTTTCCTTTAGTATGTTGAGGTACACATTCTTGTCCATTGTTGTCTCAATAAAGACCAAATTCCCGGCTGACGAGATACATATCCATACCATGTCACTTCCTCCACAATGCTTGAATGTTGCCTTTACGTGTTTGGGATTCAGGTCAGTATTGGACTGTCGCCACACATAATTCCGTCCGTCCGACTTTATCCCTTTATTTTTTACGCTTATAAAGGACTTCTTCTTCGGTACTCGGGCATTAAAGTCATGTTTGCGCAGAAAACCTGCGCACAGTTTCCACACAGCACTTTTTGCCCATTTCATCCTGCACCTTTTGAGTCAGTTTTGGAGCCGATAGCTTGCGATTCCCCCTTATTTTCCAGATGATCCTTCTCTCCTCCTCTTCGGTGAAAATCTTGTGTGGTGCCTTTCTGCCCTTGCCCTCAATCCGATTTGCGTCGACGCAGCGCCGAATGATGTTATACACAGTTGAGTTGCTTAGATTGACCATTTCAGCTATTTGGCGATGTGAATATCCGTTTTTGTGGTGTTCCAGGATGAGTTTCCGTAGTTCAATGGTAGTCTGTTTGTCCATAGTTCTTGTTGGCTTATTGCACCCGAGATGCTGGATAAAACTAAACTGACTACGAAGGATTGGTCTATTTATACCGAAAATACTCAACTTTAGGTAAAAAATCCGGGTTTTATGGCACCCAGGTGTCCACAATGTACCAGGTCCAAATAAAATTCCCCCTCAAAATAGGCTAACTTCTTACATAATCCTACCTAGCAGGTGGGGAAACCTCAGTGTATTAGGGCTATATATTAATTTTGGTGGTTAATATATGTACCTACCATCGGTCTTTCGAATTTTTAACAAATAATAAATAATTAGCTTATGGCAGGAAATTACATTTTTTCTTTGACCCTGATCCACTTGAACTGTGAGCCACTGTAGCGAATAACACTCTTCAAAAACCAATAGAAAAATTTTAGACCACACTTACTCCCCACAAAGATTATAAAAGCTTATATCTCCGCAATTTTTAATGCATTCAAAATCCAACATTATAACAAATAAAGAAAAGTCAATAGGTGCGGTAATGCATTCCTTTGTGCAACTTTGCTACGAGATTTTCGGGCTGATGAGCGTTTTAGGCTCCAAACAGCGCCCAAAGGTTTTCCCACTTTACCTTGCAATGGGCTCCACTACTCTCCATGGTGACGCCGATCTCAAAGGTGAATCGCAAGGAGGTTTCCATTCAAATTTATTCGCCGATTTTCTTTATTAGCAGTAAAGTTCGATTTAGAAAAATACACATTTGTTGTCACTAATAAGAATTGTATGCACAGACACAGAAATCAAATTAAATGTTCTCAAAACCAGATTTGAAAAGGCCGATCCTGAATCCGAAATAGACAAAATCAAAATAAAATTTCACCGATTCTTAAAGGAAGTTACCAGTAATCTTCGTTTATTAATATTAATTGCTTGGTGGAAAATTCATTGGAGCTTTTATTACTTTAATTTTGAAGGCAGATATTAATTTGTTTGCAAATAAAGTGAGTGAATAGTGTTAAGTTGGTGTGAGAAGGGTAAGTTGCTTAGCTACAAAAAGTTTTGAATCATACGAATGTCTAAGGAAGTGAGCTGATGTAAAAGTTTAGTTGGGTTGGTCAAGGGTTGAGTGTCAATCTCGCTTTAAAAGCTTTAAAAATTGACGAACAGCCAGAGGAACATGGAACAAAACCAAAATAGTATTCTCCGTTCGTTCACTGTACCCAAATCAAGCATACATTTGTATTTTCCATCTATGAAAGAGGACTAAAAGTAAGAACTTCCAGAACACTTATTCAGCATCACATTTGGATCTTGCCATTTACTCAGTGTCCTAATAAAATATTCAGAAACCCTTATGTGTATCGGTCGTTCGCACAAGATGCCTCTTATGTTCCTCAAATTGTTTAAGAATAATTAATAAATTCAAATGTCTAAGCCATAAGCATTTAATGTACAGATTAAATATTATTGATCTATAACTTTAATGAAAACGGAGAAATTATCGATAAAATAAAATTAACATGAAATTACATTTTAAGTCTATAGCTCTTGTTGCCCTGTAGCTGGCGTTCGTACAGACAAAGAGACAGACGGATAGACGAACATAGCTAGATTTGTTATACAAGCTGATTAAAAATATATATACTTAATGGCATCGGAGATGCCTTGTTCTGCCTGTTACATGCTGTTACATCATTATACACTTCTACCCATTTTTATTGGTTCAAAGTATAATAATTTACTGAGTATAGACGTATTACTTCGCAATGAATAAATCATCCGATTGCGAAATTGTCCAAACACAATGACCATAAATGTACGACGGCTTCTTTTTCCGAATGGTGGTCAACGTGACCTAGAAACTACTTGAACTTATCAGTCTTATAAAAACATAACTTAAGACTAAACAACTTGTCAATATTTGCTTTTTAATTGGCACTTATCTTTAATAACACTCTTTTCACAGCTATTTTTGTATAAATACGCCGCGTATTGGGGTAGGAAACCATTCGCAAACTTGCGAACTATTAAACAAGATGAAATACACCCTAGTAGTACTAGCACTTCTGGCACCTCTGGCATCGGCAGCTAGTCTAAGCTCAAATGATTTTCCGATTACTGCGTTTGTACAAACACTGAAGGAGCTTCACCGTGGGCCACCAGTGCAGATAACCAGCAAGCGAGCAAATGTGGAGACTCGCTGGATCAGTCAGAAACTGGACAATTTTGACGAAGACAATGAAGCAGTCTGGGACAATGTAAGATGTGATCCTAAGCTCTGAGGCTCCTTCTTATGAACAACTGATCATGGCGTTTTTTTCATTTTAGCGTGTATTGATCAACGAGGACCATTTCGTGGATGGTTCCCCAATCTTTATTTACCTTGGCGGTGAATGGGAGATTGACCCCAGTTCCATAACAGCAGGACATTGGGTGGATATAGCGAGCGAGCACAATGGCTCATTGGTCTACACGGAACATCGTTTCTTTGGCCAAAGCATTCCCATTAAGTAGATGATTTAAGTCCTAACATTAATCCAGATATATTAGATCCATTCCTTGATTTTACCAACAGACCCCTTTCAACTGCGAACCTCAAGTATCAAAATGTGGAACAAGCTTTAGCCGATGTTGTCAATGTTATTAATCTTCTTAAAGAAGAGGAAAAATATAAGGACTCTAAGGTGGTTGTGCATGGTTGTTCCTACTCGGCGACCATGTCGGTTTGGCTTAAGAAGTTGTACCCCGACGTAATTGTGGGCAGCTGGGCGTCCAGTGCTCCCCTGGAGGCTAAAGTGGACTTTAAAGGTGAGTAGCCTATCTCAAAATTGCTATCATAATAATGTTTTCTATCGCCTCTTTGCAGATTTTATGAAAGTTGTTGGGCAAGCGTACAGGGAGCTCGGAGGAGATTATTGCTACAACATCATCGATAATGCCACCTCCTATTATCAGGATTTATTTGAAAACGGTCAGAATGCGGAGGCTAAGAAGCTCTTAAACCTTTGCGATGATTTCGATGAGAACGACAAACGAGATCAATGGCAAATTTTTAGCTCAATTGCAAACACTTTTGCAGGCCTCGCCCAGAACCAAAAGTAACTATGCAACAACCCATATAATATACGCAAACTACCTGAGTTTGTACTTCAATACAGCCCGGCAACCTATGATTTGGCGAAATACTGCTCAGTGCTTCGATCCTTTAGTACGGATGATGCCACGGCACTATCTAAGTTTGTACAATGGCGTCTCGGCTATCCAAAATGCGTTAACTCCAGATTTCAGGCTACTGTTAACTATTACAAATGGGCCATGGACAACTACGATGGCTGTAAGTGACACCTTGTTAAATTAATAATGAATACTAATACTAATACTAATCAAATCAATTCTTTCTTTAGCTGATCTCGCCTGGTTCTTTCAAACATGCAACGAATTCGGGTGGTACCAGTCCTCCGCTGGCAAGAATCAACCATTCGGCTCATCTTTCCCAGCCACCCTGTACACCGACACTTGCGAAGAAGTCTTTGGATCAGAGTACACTGTAGCAAAAATCAAAAAATATACACGCAATACAAACACGGAGTACGGAGGTGTGAACCCAAATGTCGAGAACGTTTACATGACTCATGGAGGATTGGATGGGTGGAATAAAGTTGGGGCCGGAGCAGCACAGGGTGCCACCATTATTCCCAAAAATTCACATTGTTCCGATGTGAATTCAATCAGTGCTTCGGATAGTCCTGCATTGCTTGCATCCAAGCAGCGAGTGGCTCAACTGGTTCGCGAATGGCTTGCCTAATATCCCAATGGATTAAAATAATTTTTTTTAAATCTGAAGAAAAAATTTAAATTTTTGTATCTTTCTGTCTCTATAAACATATTCAATTTTTAAATGAAGAACATATTTTAAAAGCATAAATACTTTATACATTTAACTTAATTGCAATACCTTACAGCAAATGCAATCCCTTGTGGAACAAAAAAGCAAGGGCGTTCAGAGCACTATCAAAGGAATAATTCTATACTATAAGATGTTGGTTTTCCTATGTGCAGAATGATTCGAAGATACAAGGAAAGGCGCCGGATTGATCTGCATTCCAATTCCTAACATTAAAGGGCTTCACGGCCTGCTTTGGCGTGCTCCTTAGGGCTGCTGCGGGGAGCCCTCGCGCGGGCTGTGGCGCTGGCCCGCAGTCCCGGCCGCCAAGAAAAGAGTGCACTTGAAGACGTTCTCACATTTGGCTGCAAGACTCTTTATAGGAAAATTTGCCAATAAATCCAGAATATATTTAACAACTGGGTTCAGGGTATATCGTAGTCGAGCTCACTCGACCACAGCATTCTTACTTGTTTTTTAAATACAGTTGCATGACTCCAAATAATTTGATCTAATCGAAATATCGTAGCAGATTTTTAATTCTTTCTGGATATATTCATAGTCATCCTTCACACCATTTGAGGTGCTTCGACACTTGACTGGACTTCTGTACACAGTGATTAGATTTCCTTCCATTAAATTCGAATGAAAAGTTCATTGATTAAGACTTATGGTAAACGTGTTTTATATAAAGTTCACTGTACTTGATAAGGGTTTCAGATAATGTTGTTCCGCATGTTGAGGTGGTTCCATTTTATTGCAACACCCTTACATCATAGTTTGCAATTGTTTGATAAGAAGCAATTAAGTGAAATTAAATGGTCAATACTTATTTGCTTACAGGAGGGACAAACATAAACTAAACACTATATACCCTTGCAAAAAGGAGTCCAGCTGAGCTCTCTCTCCCTCTCTCTCTCTCTCTCTCTCTCTGGGAAAAACCTTAAGGCTTCTGAAAGAGTAGTACTGTTTCACAGATGATTGCTTTATAACAATACACATGCCAGTGTAAATCGACAAAACAGTATATCTCACACAATTCGTAAGGTAGAGTCCCCAAATTTTCAAGATACATATACAGTGGCTCACAGTTCAAGTGGATCAGGGTCTAAGAAAAAAATTAATTGCTTGCCATAAGCTAATTATTTATTATTTTTCAAAAATTGCAAAGACCTATGGTAGGTACAGGTATTAACCACCTAAATTAATATATGACCCCAATACACTGGGGTTTCCCAACCTGTTAGGTAGGATTATATAAAAAAGCACCTTATTTTTTCTATTTTGCGCATAAACACTTAAATAAGGATGTTAATACTTAGTATGATATCCTTTAGCCTTAACAACTTCCCTTAAACTATTATTCATTGAAGATACCAACTTCCTGGTAGCTTTTGGGGTGATTCTGCTCCACTCATCCCGCAGAGCATTTTTCAGATCCTCTTTGCTGGATATGCTATGCTTCCGGATGTTATTTTCCAGCCGAGCCCACAAATTCTCAATAACATTTAAAACTGGAGACTGGGCCAGTGGAATTATCATGTAGGGGCAGTTCCCGATTAGCCAGGACTTTACTACCTTGGCCTTATGCTTGGGATCGTTGTCCTGGTAGAACCGGAAAGTTCGTCGGATTCCTAGCCTCTCGGCACTTTGCAGTAAATTTTCCTTTAGTATGTTGAGGTACACATTCTTGTCCATTGTTGTCTCAATAAAGACCAAATTCCCGGCTGACGAGATACATACCCATACCATGTCACTTCCTCCACAATGCTTGAATGTTGCCTTTACGTGTTTGGGATTCAGGTCAGTATTGGACTGTCGCCACAAATAATTCCGTCCGTCCGACTTTATCCCTTTATTTTTTACGCTTATAAAGGACTTCTTCTTCGGTACTCGGGCATTAAAGTCATGTTTGCGCAGAAAACCTGCGCACAGTTTCCACACAGCACTTTTTGCCCATTTCATCCTGCACCTTTTGAGTCAGTTTTGGAGCCGATAGCTTGCGATTTCCCCTTATTTTCCAGATGATCCTTCGCTCCTCCTCTTCGGTGAAAATCTTGTGTGGTGCCTTTCTGCCCTTGCCCTCAATCCGATTTGCGTCGACGCAGCGCCGAATGATGTTATACACAGTTGAGTTGCTTAGATTGACCATTTCAGCTATTTGGCGATGTGAATATCCGTTTTTGTGGTGTTCCAGGATGAGTTTCCGTAGTTCAATGGTAGTCTGTTTGTCCATAGTTCTTGTTGGCTTATTGCACCCGAGATGCTGGATAAAACTAAACTGACTACGAAGGATTGGTCTATTTATACCGGAAATACTCAACTTTAGGTAAAAAATCCGGGTTTTATGGCACCCAGGTGTCCACAATGTACCAGGTCCAAATAAAATTCCCCCTCAAAATAGGCTAGCTTCTTACATAATCCTACCTAGCAGGTGGGGAAACCTCAGTGTATTAGGGCTATATATTAATTTTGGTGGTTAATATATGTACCTACCATCGGTCTTTCGAATTTTTAACAAATAATAAATAATTAGCTTATGGCAGGAAATTACATTTTTTCTTTGACCCTGATCCACTTGAACTGTGAGCCACTGTAGCGAATAACACTCTTCAAAAACCAATAGAAAAATTTTAGACCACACTTACTCCCCACAAAGATTATAAAAGCTTATATCTCCGCAATTTTTAATGCATTCAAAATCCAACATTATAACAAATAAAGAAAAGTCAATAGGTGCGGTAATGCATTCCTTTGTGCAACTTTGCTACGAGATTTTCGGGCTGATGAGCGTTTTAGGCTCCAAACAGCGCCCAAAGGTTTTCCCACTTTACCTTGCAATGGGCTCCACTACTCTCCATGGTGACGCCGATCTCAAAGGTGAATCGCAAGGAGGTTTCCATTCAAATTTATTCGCCGATTTTCTTTATTAGCAGTAAAGTTCGATTTAGAAAAATACACATTTGTTGTCACTAATAAGAATTGTATGCACAGACACAGAAATCAAATTAAATGTTCTCAAAACCAGATTTGAAAAGGCCGATCCTGAATCCGAAATAGACAAAATCAAAATAAAATTTCACCGATTCTTAAAGGAAGTTACCAGTAATCTTCGTTTATTAATATTAATTGCTTGGTGGAAAATTCATTGGAGCTTTTATTACTTTAATTTTGAAGGCAGATATTAATTTGTTTGCAAATAAAGTGAGTGAATAGTGTTAAGTTGGTGTGAGAAGGGTAAGTTGCTTAGCTACAAAAAGTTTTGAATCATACGAATGTCTAAGGAAGTGAGCTGATGTAAAAGTTTAGTTGGGTTGGTCAAGGGTTGAGTGTCAATCTCGCTTTAAAAGCTTTAAAAATTGACGAACAGCCAGAGGAACATGGAACAAAACCAAAATAGTATTCTCCGTTCGTTCACTGTACCCAAATCAAGCATACATTTGTATTTTCCATCTATGAAAGAGGACTAAAAGTAAGAACTTCCAGAACACTTATTCAGCATCACATTTGGATCTTGCCATTTACTCAGTGTCCTAATAAAATATTCAGAAACCCTTATGTGTATCGGTCGTTCGCACAAGATGCCTCTTATGTTCCTCAAATTGTTTAAGAATAATTAATAAATTCAAATGTCTAAGCCATAAGCATTTAATGTACAGATTAAATATTATTGATCTATAACTTTAATGAAAACGGAGAAATTATCGATAAAATAAAATAAACATGAAATTACATTTTAAGTCTATAGCTCTTGTTGCCCTGTAGCTGGCGTTCGTACAGACAAAGAGACAGACGGATAGACGAACATAGCTAGATTTGTTATACAAGCTGATTAAAAATATATATACTTAATGGCATCGGAGATGCCTTGTTCTGCCTGTTACATGCTGTTACATCATTATACACTTCTACCCATTTTTATTGGTTCAAAGTATAATAATTTACTGAGTATAGACGTATTACTTCGCAATGAATAAATCATCCGATTGCGAAATTGTCCAAACACAATGACCATAAATGTACGACGGCTTCTTTTTCCGAATGGTGGTCAACGTGACCTAGAAACTACTTGAACTTATCAGTCTTATAAAAACATAACTTAAGACTAAACAACTTGTCAATATTTGCTTTTTAATTGGCACTTATCTTTAATAACACTCTTTTCACAGCTATTTTTGTATAAATACGCCGCGTATTGGGGTAGGAAACCATTCGCAAACTTGCGAACTATTAAACAAGATGAAATACACCCTAGTAGTACTAGCACTTCTGGCACCTCTGGCATCGGCAGCTAGTCTAAGCTCAAATGATTTTCCGATTACTGCGTTTGTACAAACACTGAAGGAGCTTCACCGTGGGCCACCAGTGCAGATAACCAGCAAGCGAGCAAATGTGGAGACTCGCTGGATCAGTCAGAAACTGGACAATTTTGACGAAGACAATGAAGCAGTCTGGGACAATGTAAGATGTGATCCTAAGCTCTGAGGCTCCTTCTTATGAACAACTGATCATGGCGTTTTTTTCATTTTAGCGTGTATTGATCAACGAGGACCATTTCGTGGATGGTTCCCCAATCTTTATTTACCTTGGCGGTGAATGGGAGATTGACCCCAGTTCCATAACAGCAGGACATTGGGTGGATATAGCGAGCGAGCACAATGGCTCATTGGTCTACACGGAACATCGTTTCTTTGGCCAAAGCATTCCCATTAAGTAGATGATTTAAGTCCTAACATTAATCCAGATATATTAGATCCATTCCTTGATTTTACCAACAGACCCCTTTCAACTGCGAACCTCAAGTATCAAAATGTGGAACAAGCTTTAGCCGATGTTGTCAATGTTATTAATCTTCTTAAAGAAGAGGAAAAATATAAGGACTCTAAGGTGGTTGTGCATGGTTGTTCCTACTCGGCGACCATGTCGGTTTGGCTTAAGAAGTTGTACCCCGACGTAATTGTGGGCAGCTGGGCGTCCAGTGCTCCCCTGGAGGCTAAAGTGGACTTTAAAGGTGAGTAGCCTATCTCAAAATTGCTATCATAATAATGTTTTCTATCGCCTCTTTGCAGATTTTATGAAAGTTGTTGGGCAAGCGTACAGGGAGCTCGGAGGAGATTATTGCTACAACATCATCGATAATGCCACCTCCTAGTATCAGGATTTATTTGAAAACGGTCAGAATGCGGAGGCTAAGAAGCTCTTAAACCTTTGCGATGATTTCGATGAGAACGACAAACGAGATCAATGGCAAATTTTTAGCTCAATTGCAAACACTTTTGCAGGCCTCGCCCAGAACCAAAAGTAACTATGCAACAACCCATATAATATACGCAAACTACCTGAGTTTGTACTTCAATACAGCCCGGCAACCTATGATTTAGCGAAATACTGCTCAGTGCTTCGATCATTTAGTACGGATGATGCCACGGCACTATCTAAGTTTGTACAATGGCGTCTCGACTATCCAAAATGCGTTAACTCCAGATTTCAGGCTACTGTTAACTATTACAAATGGGCCATGGACAACTACTATGGCAGTAAGTGACACCTTGTTAAATTAATAATGAATACTAATACTAATACTAATCAAATCAATTCTTTCTTTAGCTGATCTCGCCTGGTTCTTTCAAACATGCAACGAATTCGGGTGGTACCAGTCCTCCGCTGGCAAGAATCAACCATTCGGCTCATCTTTCCCAGCCACCCTGTACACCGACACTTGCGAAGAAGTCTTTGGATCAGAGTACACTGTAGCAAAAATCAAAAAATATACACGCAATACAAACACGGAGTACGGAGGTGTGAACCCTAATGTCGAGAACGTTTACATGACTCATGGAGGATTGGATGGGTGGAATAAAGTTGGGGCCGGAGCAGCACAGGGTGCCACCATTATTCCCAAAAATTCACATTGTTCCGATGTGAATTCAATCAGTGCTTCGGATAGTCCTGCATTGCTTGCATCCAAGCAGCGAGTGGCTCAACTGGTTCGCGAATGGCTTGCCTAATATCCCAATGGATTAAAATAATTTTTTTTAAATCTGAAGAAAAAATTTAAATTTTTGTATCTTTCTGTCTCTATAAACATATTCAATTTTTAAATGAAGAACATATTTTAAAAGCATAAATACTTTATACATTTAACTTAATTGCAATACCTTACAGCAAATGCAATCCCTTGTGGAACAAAAAAGCAAGGGCGTTCAGAGCACTATCAAAGGAATAATTCTATACTATAAGATGTTGGTTTTCCTATGTGCAGAATGATTCGAAGATACAAGGAAAGGCGCCGGATTGATCTGCATTCCAATTCCTAACATTAAAGAGTTGTCTTCATCATGGCCTGCTTTAGGCGAATGACTACACTTATGGAGTTTTTTTCAAAAATTAGCAATAAGAATTATTTTCGTGGTGTAGCAAACACTCAGTCAGTTCGGGCTTGTGAATATGCGCTGGCTTATTTTTTTTTACTCTGCAGTCCCTGTGCCTGCCATAAGAAAAGAGTGCACTTGAAGACGTTCTCACATTTGGCTGCAAGACTCTTTATAGGAAAATTTGCCAATAAATCCAGAATATATTTAACAACTGGGTTCAGGGTATATCGTAGTCGAGCTCACTCTACCACAGCATTCTTACTTGTTTTTTAAATACAGTTGCATGACTCCAAATAATTTGATCTAATCGAAATATCGTAGCAGATTTTTAATTCTTTCTGGATATATTCATAGTCATCCTTCACACCATTTGAGGTGCTTCGACACTTGACTGGACTTCTGTACACAGTGATTAGATTTACTTCCATTAAATTCGAATGAAAAGTTTATTGATTAAGACTTATGGTAAACGTGTTTTATATAAAGTTCACTGTACTTGATAAGGGTTTCAGATAATGTTGTTCCGCATGTTGGTTCCATTATATTGCAACACCCTTACATCATACATAGGACTCTAAGGTGGTTGTGCATGGTTGTTCCTACTCAGCGACCATGTCGGTTTGGCTTAAGAAATTGTACCCCGACGTAATATTGGGCAGCTGGGCGTCCAGTGCGCCCCTGGAGGCTAAAGTATACTTTAAAGGTGAGTAGCCTATCTCAAAATTGCTATCATAATAATGTTTTCTATCGCCTCTTTGCAGATTTTATGAAAGTTGTTGGGCAAGCGTACAGGGAGCTCGGAGGAGATTATTGCTACAACATCATCGATAATGCCACCTCCTAGTATCAGGATTTATTTGAAAACGGTCAGAATGCGGAGGCTAAGAAGCTCTTAAACCTTTGCGATGATTTCGATGAGAACGACCAACGAGATCAATGGCAGATTTTTAGCACAATTGCAAACATTTTTGCAGGCCTCGCCCAGAACCAAAAGTAACTATGCAACAACCCATATAATATACGCAAGCTACCTGAGTTTGTACTTCAATACAGCCCGGCAACCTATGATTTGGCGATATACTGCTCAGTGCTTCGATCCTTTAGTACGGATGATGCCACGGCACTATCTAAGTTTGTACAATGGCGTCTCGGCTATCCAAAATGCGTTAACTCCAGATTTCAGGCTACTGTTAACTATTACAAATGGGCCATGGACAACTACGATGGCTGTAAGTGACACCTTGTTAAATTAATAATGAATACTAATACTAATACTAATCAAATCAATTCTTTCTTTAGCTGATCTCGCCTGGTTCTTTCAAACATGCAACGAATTCGGGTGGTACCAGTCCTCCGCTGGGAAGAATCAACCATTCGGCTCATCTTTCCCAGCCACCCTGTACACCGACACTTGCGAAGAAGTCTTTGGATCAGAGTACACTGTAGCAAAAATCAAAAAATATACACGCAATACAAACACGGAGTACGGAGGTGTGAACCCTAATGTCGAGAACGTTTACATGACTCATGGAGGATTGGATGGGTGGAATAAAGTTGGGGCCGGAGCAGCACAGGGTGCCACCATTATTCCCAAAAATTCACATTGTTCCGATATGATTTCAATCAGTGCTTCGGACAGTCCTGCATTGGTCGCATCCAAAAAGCGAGTGGCACAACTCGTTCGCGAATGGCTTGCCTGAGATCCCAATGGATTGCAAATATATATTTTTTTCAATTTCAATATTTTTTCTGATTGCATATTTTAATCTTTTAGTTTTGTAATAAAGAGCATATTTTGAAAGCATAAATATCTCATATATATAGTGGGTCACAGTCTGCCATAAGCTAAATAGTTATTATTTGTCAAAAATTCGAAAGACCGATGGTAGGTACAGGTATTAACCACCTAAATTAATATATGACCCCAATACACTGGGGTTTTCCCATCTGCTAGGTAGGATTATGTAAAAATGTAGCCTATTTTCTTTGACACTGAGCCAAATAAGCTGTGGGCCACTGTATATTAACCACCAAAATTAATATATGACCCTACTAAACTGGGGTTCCCCCACCTGATAGGTAGGATTATTTAAAAAAAAAGTACCCTATTTTTTATTACAGCTTATTATGTACACCTGGGTGCCATAAAACCCGGATTTTTTACCTAAAGTTGAGTATTTTCGGTATAAATAGGAAAATCCTTCGTAGTCAGTTTAGTTTTATCCTGCATTTCGGGTGCAATAAGCCAACAAGGACTATGGACAAACAGACTACCATTGAACAACGGAAACTCATCCTGGAACACCATTAAAACGGATATTCACATCTCCAAATAGCTGAAATGGTCAATCTGAGCAACTCAACTGTGTATAACATCATTCGGCGCTTCGTCGACGCAAATCGGATTGAGGACAAGGGCAGAAAGGCACCAAACAAGATTTTCACCGAAGAGGAGGAGCGAAGGATCATCAGGAAAATAAGGGTGCAGGGGTGCAAAAGGTGCAGGATGAAATGGGCAAAAAGTGCTGTGTGGAAACTGTGCGCAGGTTTTCTGCGCAAACATGACTTTAATGCCCGAGTACCGAAGAAGAAGTCCTTTATAAGCGTAAAAAATAAAGGGACTTGGATGACGTTCGCCAAAAACCACTTGGACAAGGATTTGGAGTTCTGGAACACAGTCATATTTGCAGATGAGTCCAACTTCACCATTTTTGAATCGGACGGACGGAATTATGTGTGGCGACAGTCCAATACTGACCTGAATCCCAAACACGTAAAGGCAACAGTCAAGCATTGTGGAGGAAGTGACATGGTATGGGTATGTATCTCGTCAGCCGCATTCGGGAATTAAGTGATTTTTGAAAAAAAAAAAATGGACAAGAATGTGTACCTCAACATACTAAAGGAAAATTTACTGCAAAGTGCCGAGAGGCTAGGAATCCGACGAACTTTCCGGTTCTACCAGGACAACGATCCCAAGCATAAGGCCAAGGTAGTAAAGTCCTGGCTAATCGGGAACTGCCCCTACATGATAATTCCACTGGCCCAGTCTCCAGTTTTAAATGTTATTGAGAATTTGTGGGCTCGGCTGGAAAATAACATCCGGAAGCATAGCATATCCAGCAAAGAGGATCTGAAAAATGCTCTGCGGGATGAGTGGAGCAGAATCAGCCCAAAAGCTACCAGGAAGTTGGTATCTTCAATGAATAATAGTTTAAGGGAAGTTGTTAAGGCTAAAGGATATAATACTAAGTATTAACATTCGTATTTAAGTTTTTATACGCCAAATATATTATTTTATTTAGACTGATCCAAATGAAATCTGCACCTAAGAGTAGGCAAAATTTGTATAATCCTACCTAGCAGGTGGGGAAACCCCAGTTGATGGGGGGTCATATACTAATTTTGGTGGTTAATATACAGTGGCGGACAGCTTATTAGGCACAGAGTCAAAGAAAATAGGCTTCTTTTTTACATAATCCTACCTAGCAGGTGGGGAAACCCCAGTGTATTGGGGTCATATATTAATTTAGGTGGTTAATACCTGTACCTACCATCGGTCTTTGGAATTTTAGAAAAATAATTAATGATTAGTTTATGGCAGGCAATTACTTTTTTTCTTTGACTCTGTGCCTAATAAGCTGTCCGCCACTGTATATACCTACCATCGGTCTTTGTAATTTCTGAAAAATAATGAATGATTAGCTTATGGCAGGCAATTACGTTTTTTCTTTGACACTGGTCGACTTGAACTGTGAGGCACTGTATATGGTCACATCACTGGCAAGTATAACCAATTAAACTTATCTTTTATAAATGTTGCATGGAATTTAACTACTTTTAAAAGGTATGTCCATATCATTAACACTTATCTGTAATAGCACAACGCTAAGACATCATTTTGTATAAATGCGCCGAGTATTGAAGTAGGAAGCCATTCGCAAATTTGCGAACTATCCAACAAGATGAGGTACACCCTAATAGTACTTGCACTGCTCGCTCCTCTGGCCTCCTCAGCTAAACTAAGATCAGATGATTCAAGGATTCCAGCATCTGTGCGAACATTGAAGGAGCTTCACCGTGGGCCACCAGTGCAGATAACCAGCAAGCGAGCAAATGTGGAGACTCGCTGGATCAGTCAGAAACTGGACAATTTTGACGAAGACAATGAAGCAGTCTGGGACAATGTAAGACGTGATCCTAAGCTCTGAGGCTCCTTCTTATGAACAACTGATCATAGCGTTTTTTTTTCATTTTAGCGTGTATTGATCAACGAGGACCATTTCGTGGATGGTTCCCCAATCTTTATTTACCTTGGCGGTGAATGGGTGATTGAGCCCAGTACTATAGCAGCAGGACATTGGGTGGATATCGCGAGCGAGCACAATGGCTCATTGGTCTACACGGAGCATCGTTTCTTTGGCCAAAGCATTCCCATTAAGTAGATGATTTAAATCCTAACATTAATCCAGATATATTAGATCTATTCCTTGATTTTACCAACAGACCCCTTTCAACTGCGAACCTCAAGTATCAAAATGTGGAACAAGCTTTAGCCGATGTTGTCAATGTTATTAATGTTCTTAAAGAAGAGGAAAAATATAAGGACTCTAAGGTGGTTGTGCATGGTTGTTCCTACTCGGCGACCATGTCGGTTTGGCTTAAGAAATTGTACCCTGACGTAATTGTGGGCAGCTGGGCGTCCAGTGCTCCCCTGGAGGCTAAAGTGGACTTTAAAGGTGAGTAGCCTATCTCAAAATTGCTATCATAATAATGTTTTCTATCGCCTCTTTGCAGATTATATGACAGTTGTCGGGCAAGCGTACAGGGAGCTCGGAGGAGATTATTGCTACAACATCATCGACAATGCCACCTCCTATTATCAGGATTTATTTGAAAACGGTCAGAATGCGGAGGCTAAGAAGCTCTTAAACCTTTGCGATGATTTCGATGAGAACGACCAACGAGATCAATGGCAGATTTTTAGCACAATTGCAAACATTTTTGCAGGCCTCGCCCAATACCAAAAGTAACTATCCAACTCACCATAATGTACGCAAGCTACCTGAGATTTTACTTCAATACAGCCCAGCAAACTATGACTTGGCGAAATACTGCTCAGTGCTTCGATCCTTTAGCACGGATGATGCCACGGCACTATCTAAGTTTGTACAATGGCGTCTCAAATATCCAGAATGCGTTAACACCATATATCACGGAACGGTTAAATATTACAAATGGTCCATGGACAACTACGATGGCAGTAAGTGACATCTTTAATTTAATGCTGAATACTAAGTTTCACTAATCAAATCAATTCTATCTTTAGCTGGTCTCGCCTGGTTCTTTCAAACATGCAACGAATTCGGCTGGTATCAGTCTTCCGCTAGCAAGAATCAACCATTCGGCTCATCTTTCCCAGCCACCCTGTACACCGACACTTGCAAAGATGTCTTTGGATCAAAGTACACTGTAGCTAAAATCAAAAAATATATACGCAATACAAACACGGAGTACGGAGGTGTGAATCCTAATGTCGAGAACGTTTACATGACTCATGGAGGATTAGATCCATGGAATAAAGTTGGGGCCGGAGCAGCAGAGGGTGCCACCATTATTCCCCAAGCTTCACATTGTTCCGATTTGAATTCAATCAGTGCTTCGGATAGTCCTGCATTGCTTGCATCCAAGCAGCGAGTGGCTCAACTGGTTCGCGAATGGCTTGCCTAATATCCCAATGGATTAAAAAAATTTTTTTTTAAATCTGAAGAAAAAATTTAAATTTTTGTATCTTTCTGTCTGTATAAACATATTCAATTTTTAAATGAAGAACATATTTTAAAAGCATAAATACTTTATACATTTAACTTAATTGCAATACCTTACAGCAAAGGCAATCCCTTGTGGAACAAAAAAGCAAGGGTGTTCAGAGCACTATCAAAGGCATAATATATCTTTACTATAAGTTGTTGGTTTTCCTATGTGCAGAGTGGTTCGAAGAGATTAGGAAGGGCGCCGGATTGATCTGCATTCCAATTCCTAACATTAAAGAGTTGTGGTTATCATGGCCTATAGCTATAATAGCTATAAGAATTATTTTCGTGGTGTAGCAAACATCAGAAAAGATTGTATTTTAAATTAAACAGAATATCAATTTCATACTACATAATCTATTTAATATTATAAAATAAACACAGCATTCGTCCCCAACTATGCGGCGTAACTTGTAATAATCTTTGACACAAACACATGCACATACATACAATTGTAGGTAACGGGGCTTGCAGAATACACACAAAAACATATTTACGCTTGCGTCGATTATATTGCCGTCCCTTTATCACACATACTCGCGCATATTTATGCAAACAGAAAATACTTGAGGCTGCTGATAGAAATGAGATCAATATGAGAATATATTTTCGACCTTTACTTGAGTGTTACTTATCCGATCTTGATGAAACTTGGACAGTTGATCAATACTATGCATATGCATATTATGTATTAATAATAAGATTCTGTCTTTATACATACATACGATACATTTCGATTCCCGATAGCGATTAATGATACAATTGTAAAGACAAGATAATCGACGCAAGCGGAAATATGTTTGTGTGTGTCTCCCCCGCCTAGTTACCAACAATTGCGTGTACATATATATTTATGTGAATAAGAATATACATTGCCTTAGCCTCTGGACCAGCCAACAGAAAACACATTTGGATGCGAAACTTTGTAAAGGGAAATTTGCCAAAATAACTCTAGAATATATTTAACAACGGGGTTCAGGGTATATCGAAATCGAGCTCATTCGAGTACTGCATTCTTATTTGTTTTTGTTAAACTTAAGAAAATTCAATTTTGTTGTAAATAAGTAAGGCAGTAACGTTCTGAGCATTGTGTAACTTTGCCTTTAGAAATCTGAGTGCTCCTTAGTTGATAACGAAGAAGAGAAGGCGAGACTTTTTCTATAAACCTAAATTCCCATGTGACTCAAAGATCGAGGAGGTATAGAGTTGTGTGCCTTTTTCATTGAAAAATGATTTATGTTCCCTTTACATTTGCACTAATTTAGGGTGCATGATTCATAAATGATCTTACAAATGTTAGGGGCGGTTCATAGTAATCAAATTTGGTGACTTTAACATTAAATTGTGGATCATATGTGATTTTATCGATGTGCAGTTATCGATGTTATCGATTTCCTGTACAACAGTGGAAGAATTTTGTCTAGACACACTAAGAAATTTTTCTGACTGATCAGAAAACAAAGAATTAGTTTTGAATTTTTTCAAATAATGATTTTTTAAATATTGTTTAGTATTCATCCTATACCTAAAAGGTATTTCGTGGACAGATCAGAGTACAGTTGTTAGGTTTGGTGGAATAGACTCTCTTTTCCAGAATTATAGATTAAAATACACAATATAAGACATTCAAAATTGAGGCTCAACCACAATGTTATGGTCTTATTTCTCATAATAAATAGAAAACCTTAAGATCAAAAGCAAAGAAGCACATCAGAATATCAGATGCCACCAATGACGGGCCACCTTAAGCACACAAGTAAAAAATCAAAGCATTTCGGGAGTCTTGGAGTACAATTGCTCTAAACTGATACCAGGACTTGTGTGATTTAGTCCCAAGACATTTCTAACAGAGATAACGCTTCAGAATAGTAAACTTATAAAATAATCTTATCTTCAATAGATAATTATAACGTCATTATTTACATATACCTTAAATTGATAATTCGATTTAAGTAATTATGGTATTATTTTAATTTAATTTTAATAATTAAAATTACAAAATTAAAAAGTGGACCAATTTGTTTAATTTTTTGTAAAGTAAATTAAATATGTTGCACACTATGAAGAAAAGAATCTGTACATTATGTTCGACTCGATTTCTTTTATTTCTTAAATTTTTTAGAGTCTTTCCTTATATACAAGGGAAGGGGGGAAAGGAAAATATTAAAAAAAAACGGTTTGTAAAAACAATAGAAAACATTGTTTGACACATTTTCTTTGTTGACTTATCCAATGGTTTATGAGGTAGTAGAAGCGAATGCCAAGTTGTAAATCACATAAGCTCATTTATGTTATCTTTTTGTGGAATTTGACACCCACCTTTTAAACATTAGTTCAATGTGCACATTGCAGTAGATATGGTAGCCTAATAAATGAAAAAATGTAAGTTTACATTGTTGGGCAATTATGCTTCATTTGTAAAAATCGATAATCGATGTAATCATTGAGTTTTTGTAATTCTCTCGAAATGATTTGGAATTCAAATAAGTTTACTTCTAAGAAATAACGCAAGCACGCAACTAATTTTTTTTTTCGTGATCTGGAAGTCTGCCGGAAAATCCAGCTTTTTAAATGGTCCGCAAAAAATGTCAAATTTTCTAACATTGAGAAATCATCGCATGTTAGCAATTCAGCCGGGATTATTTATAATATAGTCTAACTCAAAGTATAAACAATAATAATTGTCCCAAAGCAATAGCAAAAGAGACAACGAAGATAAACTTAAAAAAGCTTTCCTTTCATACGCATTATAGATAAATGTGTAATGCAAGCAAATTGTTTGCTTATTATGCGAACATTGATTATTCATATAACGATGTTATATAAAATTAAAATAAATGAATTTGGTGCTAAAACTCTTATGATACTATGATAATTTGAAATTAGTCTGTTAATAATGTATAAGTACAGAAAATTACAATAAATGCATTGCCTTTTGAACCTTCTCAGATAGTTGTAGGTTTAATGGAATACCGTTTTGAGATTTTCGTAAAAAGCCAAATTTTGAACATTTTAGAATTAGGTGCCATAAAAAATATTGAGAACTATTTTTAATGTTCACAATTCTTTCAAATTTTTTATATAATATAAAAGAACAGAAAGAATTTACAAAAAAAAATGTACTTTACTGTGACCAGTCGGACAATTCGTCACGATCACTTTCAGATGTACACTCATATATACACACACAGATTTCGACTCTATGACGGACGAGGCACTTGCTCTAGTCTAGAGAGCTCGACTAGGGGATACTCTGAATACAAGTCTATAACTATAAACACGTCTTTAATACGCAAACCATCTCAATTCAAAATGCACATAAGCTATATGCAGAACGTGATTGCTGTATACTTTCATAATATCTTTATATTGTATTTATTAAACGATTTTTATTATTTTTTTAACAGTTGATGTCATAAGTTATATTCATTCGCAATTAAAAAATCGTATTCACTGATGTATTTTATTTAATTTCTAACCGATTTTTGATCTGAGAACTTACATTCAAAAAATATTAAAGTCTAGCTTTTATAGACTGTGAGTGCATCGAGGTTATACGGATGGGCGGACAGGCAGACAGAAATAAAAAAATAATAAAATAAAATAAACATATATGTATATTTTGGAATCGGAGATTATTCCTTCTGTCTGTTAAATACGTTTACACAACTTCGTTGTGCCCCTTTTACCCATTTTCAATGTAAAACAAATTTATATACTCTATGAATTGCACTAAATTCAGGAACGCGTTAAGAATAAAGAATATGACGGACAGATAGACAGCCGCCACTTTAAGACCTTGCTACAATTTCGAAAATGTCATAAATCTCAAAAGCAAACAAAATCAAGACTCGCATATTAATGATGCAAAAAGATGAACCTTACTTTGCTATCGGAGCTCTACATAAGCTGCAATTTGTTTATAAGTGACATAAAATATACTAAAAAAGCTGATCTCATGTATAATTTCAAATGTAACTGGTACAATTTTGTGGGCTTTCAACCATTTCCGTTAGCGGTCAGTGAGTTCTTTCTAGTCAAATTATTTCGGTATGCGAAGGCGACATGGATAGCAAATACTTTTGGGGATATGGAGTTACCTTAGACACACACTGGTGTTTTAGTCATTTTGTTGAAAGAGAAATACAAATTCTTTGTATTTTTATAAATTCCTATGAAAATTTGATTATTATATTTGGGTTTTGCTGCTCAACTGAATTTGTGGCATAGTTCAGTATGATTCATGTTCTAATTGGTTATATCCTATGTCTATACTATGTGAATTTAAGCAGTTCAAATAGTCGGAAATTGGTTTGACCAGGATTTACACTAAAAATCAAAAATAATTGTTCAACCTGATATCATTATTAAATCACTAACTCTTAATACAGTTATGGGCATTAATCTGTGAAATACATACGCTAAATAGAAACAATTAAATTATTAACAATACAATTAAACGGAAAGCATAATGGTTCATGAAACTACTTAAATTTGAACTTAAATCATCTCTTGGTACACTTTAATCATCCCTCGATCAACTAATTCAAAGAGTAGATATTCTATATAATTCCAGACTCTGTGCATATCTCATATTACATTAAACATAAAAAAGCAGTGACACAAAAGTATTTTTGCCGCGACCGATGAGCCTCTAAAAAAAAGCCGCTAAAAAAGAACATGCCAAAATGCCAAGAAATTAGTCAACACAGACTTCGAGCCTGAGAACCAAACAATAAAACAAACGAGACGACAAACACCAAATTACTTCGCGGCCAGCGCAAATAACAAATCAAAATCAGTGACAAAATGATTTAAGAACCAAGCATTTTCACACGAAGCCCAGCAGCCAAAGTCACAAATCGAACCGAATCAAGGCGAACAGAAACTCACACACACAATAGGTACTGTATCCTTTTGGCTGAGAATTTGTGGTGCTTGCTTACCTTGGCAGTGTCATTGTTCCGATAAAGATCACAATGTGTAAATCATGCCGAACTGATCGGTCGACTCTGACGCCGATGCCGACGCGGACACGGATGTGACCCAGCGCGCATTGCATTAACAAGTAGTCGAGCAAATGGATACAAGCGCTGTCAACAAGCTGCCCCTTTATGCAGCGCCCACACATAAATTGTCTGGATGCCAATTGAAGCCACTGGAGCTCAGCACATTGTCATAGGCCTTCCCAATATCTCAGCTCTGAGCAACTCTGAATAGCGCTGCAAGTGCGATGCATTTAGCTCTCTGGCGCACTTAGAAAAAAAAATCTAAATTCACCATACTCTTGGCTCCAACGGTAACTCACCTTATTATATTTTTTTAAAATTTTGAATTTACTGGGAGCTTTTTTTAAAGATCTTTAAGCCCGAGACCCTCCGTTAGCTAGTTGACATTGCCGTCAAGAGAGCATTTTATTAGTATTTTCTTATTTCAGAGGGGTTTTTTAGAAATCCATATCTCATTGATAGGAAATATTTTTGGAATTGTCGATATACAGCCGGCCTTTGTAATTTTTCAAATATTTTTTTCCGTATTCAGAAATTAGTTTTAAAAACAAATAAACTCTCTAAGCTGATTTTCTAAAATTCAAAGTGTAGCCGCATTGACGCATTACCTTTGCTGCCATCGCTGGTATATCCTCCGACTGCCACTTTATGCATAGCATGCCAATTTCAATACTAAGCATTGTATGTAAGTCTGCAAAGTTCATTGATGCTTGACAGGTCGTACGCTCATGAATAAGACCCATTTGTCTAAAGAGACTTTTCGCGCACCAATGCCGACGTTTTGTCCTTTGAAGACGACATGCGAAAGACAATTTTCTCTTTTCACAGACTAAACTCTCTGGGTTGTTCTTTGGACCGTGTCTTTCTGTTTTTGCTGAGCGGCAAAGGTTTAGTCATCAGTATCAATTTTCGTGTCTGCCTGGCGATCTAGCCCATTATATCGTCTTAATTCATTGGTTTATAATAACGCCTGAAGTACTTTTGGCATCGGGTGCCTTTAGATTGTGAGATATTACAACGACCTCTAATTCCTTTTCTCTAAGAGTGCCTTTACAAATTTTGTTACTCTTCGCAAATCTGGAGAACAATCGTTGTACTATATATGTATAAGCCTTTGATTTATTACAGAAAGGATTTAGACCAGTGAGATCTTGATTACGCACAAATTAAAAATTTTATATACAAATTAGTACTTTGTTTGGATTGTTGGAATGGAGATAGGCAGAGCTAGAAGCTTTTAGGGGACTATAACTTGAAATTTGGGGATAATAACGAGCTACCTGACGGGACTCTGTGGGCTCTGCAAACATTTACTCAATCTACAAATTGTGGAATATTTTACATTCCCCCATCTAGTAAAGAGATCTTCCACAGCTTGTTACAGTTTCAAAATTGATAAAAACAGAGTCAAGCGATGTAATAATGTTTTGGCTATCTGAGAAGATGCAGATTGTTTGTATGATTTGTAAGACTCTACAATGATCAGGTAATTTGAAATAATGGTTTGAGAATAGATGTTCAGGGTACAGCCCCCACAACTTTGCAGACTAGCTTTGAACCACTAAGTTTGGAAATATAATCAAATCATATCATTTTACACCTTAAAAGCCAAATTACTTGTATTTCAGTCGAAAAACATCTTTAACACTTACCGTATCAGCTGCAGTCAAATTAATACCTAAGCCACCGGCGCGCGTTGATAGCAGGAAAACAAAGATATCGGCACGGGTCTGGAAATCAGCGACCATGTCGCGACGAGCTGAAATCTTGCTGGAGCCATCGAGACGCATATAGCGATGCTTGCGATGCCACATATACTCCTGCAAATAGGACAAGCATTAGCAAAGATTGTACAGCAAGATATATAATATTTAGGCGCACCTCCAGCAGATCGATCATTTTGGTCATTTGCGAATAGATCAGGACACGATGACCCTCGGCCTTGAGGCGCGTGAGTAGACCATCGAGCACAGACAGTTTGCCAGCATCAGTTATAAGTGTCTCCTTATCGGGCACCACAATCGACGACCAACCACTGCGCGGCCGACACAGCGCCAAGCCTGTGGCCACCAGCTCCCTGCCCACAATGTTCTCGCACTGCAGATGGCGTATTTGCGTCCAAGCAGCGACGCGACTTTCGCAACTGTTATACAGAAGGTATTGTTAGTTGTAGTAGATTCCAAATACAGTGAATGCTAAGCAAATCTACTCACTATAAATGCCGATCGACGGCTTGCACCCGCTGACCCAATCCGTAGAGAAAACGAGGCATCTGCAGCGCTTCGCACTCGTAGCGTTGCGGTTTCCGCGGACGATGCGGAAACTCGGGCAGCAATTGCAATGTTGTCACTTTGACATCGCTCTTGGTATTCGATTTTGTCTGCACTTCCACTGATTCCATTTCTAGCTCATGCTTTATGCTGCACGCCTCGGACTCCAAGGGCGTTTTACCATCGTTTTCGCAAAGCTGCTCAATTTTAGATGACTTTTGTTTGAGTGTTTTTGAACGTGTCACACGATGCTCGATTGTTTCCTGCATGTTAACAGTGATGTAGTCGCCAAAGGCATACACGCTGCTATTTCGAGATGTCTGCAAACATTAGAAGGTGAGATTAGATTAAAAATCTACTAATACTAGTGATGCTGAAATTAATCGAAGCAGTTTAAGCAAAGCTATTATATTTAGTTAATTGAGTGAGATAACAAATAATTAACTTCTGCTCATTTATTTCATAAATAAAGTGATCATTTTATGGTTATATGAAATGAGCGTGGGGAACCTGTGAAAAGCTATAAATTGAAGGAAAATTTTGTTTTGCAATGCTTCCTCAACGAATATGATTCGAAATAAAAAAAAATAGCGTTGGCCTTAAGGTTTTACCAAGTTCAACTAATTATTATGAATATATAGGAATATATATAGAAAAGAATAGATAAATAAATAGCTGTTTTCAGATATCATGTAGAGATCTTGAACATCAATTTCTTTAGAAGTGCATATTTGTTATGAGTGTTATGAACCCAGGCCGTGAACGTAGTATAGTTGTATTATTTATGCAAATACTTATAATTAATAAATAATAAGTTAACCCAAAAAAAAAGGCAAATCAGTTTTACCACTATTATTATTTTGAATGTCGCGCTTTAAATAAATATCGAGACATACGTTTTTATAAATATTTGTGAGCCTATGTCGTCTTTTAGTGTTTGTTTATCTTAACAAAATTTTGCATTATTTTGTAAAATATTCGAGCTATTGTTTATTGTTTGGTGAACTCACTTTATAATTTAAATCTGTTTTTCTGGTACATGTCAAGTGTTCTTTTATTTTTCAATATAAATTTCTCAATGAAGATGAATCCCGACGGGATTCGAAATATATCTCCGAATAAATGCATTATTAAAAACACTTCACCTGGTTCCAACAGATATGTGTACTACTAATTTCACCGCAGCTATATTTCGAGTTCTACGTTATTAGAGAGCCACATCTTACAGCTGTCAAATAAAATAATCAATTTCTTGTTTGTGTATTTTACAATATCTTAACCAAAATGACTCATTACCCTTACAACAACAATATCATAAAAATCATCTCTACAGGTATATAGATCGTAGTCAAATTTGAAATTTCGCAATAAAAAAATAAAATAGCTAACAATTAAATATCATCTTAGGTACCCAAATTTGAGTTGATCTTAAAAAATGCTCTTGAATCAACTGAAAATCTTAACTGAGCACCTAAATCTTTGAAAGTGACTTTCAGGCCCTTTGAAATAGATTAATTAACAGATTTCTACAAATTTTCTAAATCACAAAATTCCGCCTTTATGTCAACAGAAATGGTTTTCAATATAAATATTGATTTTTTTATCACATAACTACATAAGACAGAAATTTCGTAGAGTTTGGATTGCAATTTATGAATCGGCACCATATAGGGTCAGTCTCAAACACATAAAAAAAAACATTCATCAAAATCAGTGCAGCCATTTTTAAGGAGTTCAGTGACAGACACGTCTACTTATACATATAAAAAAAAAAAAACAAACAAACCAATGCGGTAAAGATGAACTGCCTTAACACACTGTTTGTGAGCATAAAGTCCGGAAAGAGTTTGCGCTCTAGCAGTGGCTCTAGCAGTTGGTAACGAGTGTCCTGCAGATGTGACCACCACTGGCGACGATAGGAGAGAAGTGGCTGCTTCTCAAGCACGCGACGGTAGTGCAACAAACTGCGGAATAAGCACAAAAATTAGTATAAAGAGAGCAACAGGAATACCAAAAACAATACGAACAAGTCGATAAGGCCATGCCAGGTCACATCCTCTATGTCAGACAAAGATAAGTCGCACAGGCGGGTAAAACTGAAACAGCTATCGACGCTGACATCATCAACCAAAGATCGCTGCATGTGGGCCGACTTGAAGATATTGAAGCTGTCAAAGATTTAAACCAGATTATAATCAAATGAAAATAGTAAACCACCACACTGACAACCACTCACCGATTATACAGCAAGTGCTTTCGACTGGGCAATGCGCTGTGGAGCAGTCCATCGTCAAAGACCAAGCGAGGTAAAACAAACTCAGCACAGCGCATGCTGAACGGACTTTTGGCATCGCGCCGTTCAAACAGCTCTGGGTGATTGCAAACTTTGCGGAACTGCATTACCAGATTCATGAGATTTGAGGTGAAATTGCGGTCCAGAATGACACCATCCGATGCCGCCGATGCAGTTGTCGACCCACCACTGGCCAAGTGCAGCAAATCCTCGATGCGTATCTTTTGCTTCAGTGCTCTATATAGCAGCTTCTGGCGTATGGTCAGTGGGCAATAGACCATAATCTCAATCTTGTCGGACAGCTCGTTCTCCACATCCTTCTTGATGCGCCGTAGCATGAAGGGTTTGAGTATCATGTGCAAACGAGAGATTTGCCGCTCGTCGATGCCCGTTTTGTTCTCCGCATGCGATTCAATGTCTTTGGAGAACCACTCGTTGAACTCATCATGCGAATCGAACAACGTTGGCATTATAAAATGCAGCAGCGCCCACAGCTCCGCCATGCTATTTTGTATGGGTGTGCCGCTCAGCAGCAGGCGATTGCGACAATTGAAGCCCAGCAGGAGCTTCCAGCGTTGCGAGGCGGCGCTCTTAATGGCCTGTGCCTCGTCGAGGACCATATATTGCCACTTGATGCGATTGAAGTACTTGTAATCGCTGACCACCAGCTGGTACGAGGTGATCACCACATGGAAGCTCGCTTCACGTGTATGCAAATGCTTCTGATCCCAGAATTGGCGCAGAATTTTGCGCTCGTTGGGCGAACCCCAGTAGGGAACCACATTGAAGTCGGGCGCAAAACGAGCCATCTCCTGCTGCCAGTTGTGGAGTGTGGAGGCGGGCGAGATGATTAGAAACGGGCCCCACACCCCGTAATGCTCGGCAATGTGGCAGAGGAACGCAATCGATTGCACCGTCTTGCCAAGGCCCATCTCATCGGCTAAAATGCCGCTAATGCCCTGATCATAGATGTTAGCCAGCCAGGTCATGCCCTTGATCTGATAGCCCTTCAGTGTGCCCTTAAACATATTCGGTTGCGGCAAATCCTTCACTTGCTCATGCGCCAGTTGCGGCGACGATTGCTCCAACTCCTGCAGCTGCTCCAACATTTGCTCTCTCTTAATAGGCACATCGAAGGCACGCGTCTTGTCCAAATCCCGTTGCATCGCTGCCTCTGCATTCGCCTGCGCCAGCTGCTTCATTTCGCCCGCATCGTAATTATCGTGTGCCAGTCGGGCATTGTGCTCCTCATCCAGCTGGCTGAGTATACGCAACTGATCCGCCTCGCTGCCCTGGCCCAGTTTTTTGGACATGAAGTGAGCATAAAGCTCCGTTTGCGTAATCAAGAAATTGAGTTTGCGCTGCTGCCGCTTTACCTCGATCAGCTCCACATCCTGTTTCCGCTGCTCCTCGGCCTCGCGCTCTTGTTTGCGACGCTGATCGCGCTCGACGCGCTCATAGCGCTTCCAATAGTTCAGCATTTCGCGGGTCAGGCGCTTGGCCCGCCACACCGTCTCCTTCATGGTGCGCTGGGAGTTGAGCGCACGCTGGCGCACAACCTTGGCACACATGCCGGCGACGCGTTTGCAATTGGCCAGCATCTCTTTGTGATTGTTGCTCTTGATGCGCTGCAGCCGACCAGACTCTTTTTTCGACATGATTTGCCAGATGCGACGACGGCGCGCCGCCAACACTTCGGGATTCTTGCGACGGCGCCGCACACGCGTCACTTGGCCATCCATGGCGCCCACCACATCCACTTCCTCCTCGATTTCCTCGTCCTCATCGGGATAGTCCAGTGCCAAGTTGGCCAACTCTCGCTTGTAGTCGACCACCTCACCGTTGTCCTCCTCATCGTCGTCGTTCGCGGGCAGCGTGTCTCCAAAGCAATACCTACCCAGCTCCGACGGCGGCACCTCGCCCGACTCCGGCGAATCGAGTGTGCTGCGCTTCTTCCGCCCTCGCCTACGCTGCTTAACGGGCTTGGGGCCCGCCTGCGCCTCAGCCAGACGAGCCAGCAGTATCTCCTGCTTCGTGCGACGCCGCCGCTTGCGCACCCCAACTGTGGCCTGCTGGCGCTCCGCATAGACGTCATGATTGGACAGCAAGCCACTGCCATAGTAGGCATATTGAGCATTCTGCAAAATCAAAAGAAATTCAAAAAGGCATCATTTAACATTTTGGGCCGTTGACTTACCGTTGGCTTCTTGTAGTAGTTCTTGCGCTGACGCTGCTCCTGAATGTGGTCGCGCAGCATTTGATGAATGTACTCATCCTCATCGCTCACTGCCTGCCCCTCGTTCTCTGTATCGCTAAGCAGAGCATCGTAGAGCCATTCCCGATCGCTGGTCAGATCATTGAAATTGTATATTTGCGCCTTGACGCTCTGTCGCTCTGCAAATATGAATAGATTTAATGAGTGAACTCAACTCCTCCATCCCCATCCTAAGTTTAATTACCCTCTTTGCTGCCCAGTAGACGTTTGCGTCGTTTCTGTTTGGGCTTTAGCCTGACGACGCCCACCTGAGTGGAAGAGTCATCGGAATCTATGCATTGCTCCTGGTTCGCCTCCAGCTCTGTGGCGCTGTCTTCGCCACTCCCACTGCTCAGGGGCTGCTTGAGCACTTGGCGAGCCATCTGCATGAAGGGGCGCATATTTAAAGCCGTCTCCAGGCGCTGGATGTGCAACGGTTCGGCCATAACGCGAGGATTTGTTGCTGTCGCATGCGCCATATTGTGTGGATAATTGATTTTTTATATTTTATACACTTTGCGTAATCCCTTTTTTTAAGTTGAGAAATTTCGGATTAGGGGGCTGCAATTGAAAAGATGCAAATTTCCGTTAAGTTGGCGCTGCACTGGATGCTTCAAAATGAGATTCGAATGAATTCCGATTGAAATGTATCACGTAATTGAGCAATTTTCATGCATGCGTTGCGTAAAAAATGCACGCCTCTTTTTGTACGTTGCGGTACACACTTTTTTACGGGGCCACTCGCTACACACAAGCACATTTAGACGGGCAAACAAATAATATTCTTCTCGGCTCTTGCACTTCATTGTTGTTGTTAGCAGGTTGCGTACAGGGTTGCATTCGCTGTGCTCGTAGCAGTGCTGGGCAATACACTCAAAAAGAGTAAATAGTTGTCATGTATATTACACGTAACACAAATTACTTAGAATATATGTCATTTATTTTATATACTCTATATATAAATGCCATTAGTATTTTGGCAAGCACCTTCCATATATATGCAATAGCGCGCCTGACGCATGCACCATTGTGCTTACGAAGTTGGTATGCAACACTGCATTCAGCGCTTCAACGCATTTATCAATACTGTAGCAACGCAGTCAGCTGCTAATAATGTCTTGGCAAACAGGGTTAATCAAAACAATTTTTGATCCTGCTTATTTAATTATATCAACGGACACAGCAGTCGTAATTGCCGATAAATTTCCTAAAGCCCGTCATCATTATCTAGCACTGCCCAAGGAGGACATTCCCAGCATTTTTCAGGTAAAAGTAGCATATTCTCTAGGAAAACAATTGAAATTTTTTAATTTTTAGTTGAGCAAAAAACATTTGCCGCTTCTGGAAGAATTGCATTTGTTGGCACGAAATATTATTGAAGTGCGTGGCGAATGTTGCGCTGAATTTCAAATTGGATTTCATGCTCATCCGAGCATGCAACGTTTGCATTTGCACGTAATTTCAAAGGATTTTGTATCGAGTGCGTTGAAGACCAAAAAACATTGGAATAGCTTCAACACGCCTCTCTTTGTACCATACGAAAGTACGTAGTTATGTACTTATTATTTACTTATTATTCATGTATTTTTAGCACTTTATTCCAGGCTCAAAGACGAGGGCTGCGTTCAACGTTTGCCCGCAGACATTTTAAACGGACTGCTTGCCAGTCCTCTAAAATGCAATAAGTGTAAATTTATTGCAAAAAGCATGACAACGCTTAAAGATCATCTTCAACAACAACACTGACTAATACTGTAAAGGAAGCAAAAATAATAAAAAGATTACACATATGCTTGTGTGTGTGGCTGTCAAATAATATTCTCAATTATTGGATTACCGATTGAAGCTGATTTAGTTTTTTTTTTAAATTTTCCGTGATTACACCTGAGCCAAATGGGCGATAAACAGGATAAAACTTCAAAAGGCAGCTTAACACGGGAATTGCAAAAAAAACAGGAACACCTAATTGAGACTGAACTAGCAACAGTCATGAAATATATTTATCCCAAGGCGCAATATCATTTTCTGGTCGTGCCCAAAGAAGACATTTCCAATGTGACTGAGGTAAAACTATAAATAAATAAATAAAAATCAATTCCATTCTCTGTTAATATCTGACCTCGTTCAGCTGACGGCGGATCACTTGCAGCTGTTGGATCACATGAAGGAGCTGGCAAATCAAATAATCGAACAGCAGAAAGATTTGCCTTCTAGTCACTTTCTGATTGGCTTCAAGATTGATGCGTTTATGGATCGTCTTTGCATGCATGTCATCTCCAATGATTTCTACTCGGAGTCCATGCGACGCAAACAGCACTGGAACAGCTTCAACACTGACTTGTTTCTCACCTATCAAACGGTTTACGCCCTGCTGCATAGCCAGGGTTTCATTGAGCCAATGCCTGAGGAGGAGAAGCAAACGTTGCGAAAATCAAGTGAATTACGCTGCAATCAATGCGATTTTGTTAGCGAGAGTTTGGTGGCTTTGAAGGCTCACCTCTTCACGCATTGGAAGGAGCGAGAAGGCAAGTTTAGAATCAAAGCTCAAGTGAAAAAACTCACTCGCATGTTGGACGAAACCAAGTTGACGACAATCGCTAAGGTGCTTGAGGATCAATCTCAATGCATTGCTCCGTCCAAGGCGCAGCCAGAGAATTGGCGACAATCGATTGGACAGCAGCAGGGGGATCAACAGTTGCCGCCCGGCGAGAAACACTTTCAGAGGACAGCGTTCCAAACGGCAGCTGGTGCTCGAAAACATCAAACCAATCCTAATCTTAATCAGCATGCTCCAAATTGGCCGAGGGCCAACCAAAATCCACATATGAATTCGAACAATACGGGAATCAAACAGCAATTTCAGCATTTTCCAATTGATCGTCTTGGTTATGTCCCAAATAATTTTAAGACAACGTCCCATAGACCAGATTGTGCTGGACACCATCAAACCAATCCTAATCCTAATCAGCATGCTCCAAATTGGCCAAGGGACAATCAAAATCCACTTATGAACTCAAACAATTCGGTATTTAAACAGCAGTTTCAACATCATCCAAATTACCGTGGTAGGTATGGCCCAAATAATGTTAACATGCCGCAACAGGCTCCATTCAATGCACTCCATCAATATCCCAACATGAGGCAAGCTGCTGCTAATCGGTTTACAGCTCCAAGATCTCAGCATGAACCAAACAAACAAAGCTCCCATGCCAGCCCCCACAACATAAATAATATTAATGGAGCAGAGTGTTCTCCAGCCTTTAAACAGCAAGGCAACAATTACTCAAACCCGAATTTACAAAATAGTTTGAGCTCACAACAGTTCTCGAATCCTGTTAATCAGGGTCAGAATGCGGTTCAGGCCAACAAACCGAAACCATTCAAGAAAAAACCGGCATCGAAAACAAAACCAACAACCAAATAAAAAATAAAGGAACAAAATATTTTAAATATATTCATTTAGTTGTACAGAATTTTTTGTGACTAAGAAAATTTCCGTTTATTTTTTTCTTTTATAAACGCGATTTTGATAAAAGTGTTAATCGAATCATATGCATTTTACCGTGTAATTAAATATAATTTATTATTATTTTGTTACTTTAAATAAATGTTACACTTGGATTAAACTCAAAATATTTATATTTCTAATAACCTGTATATCTGTTTGTATTGGCAAAGTGCCTCGTCGAGGACCATATATTGCCACTTGATGCGATTGAAATCCTTGTAATCGTTGACCATCAGCTGGTACGAGGTGATCACCACATGGAAGCTCGCTTCACGTGTATGCAAATGCTTCAGATCCCAGAATTGGCGCAGAATTTTGCGCTCGTTGGGCGAACCCCAGTAGGGAACCACATTGAAGTCGGGCGCAAAACGAGCCATCTCCTGCTGCCAGTTGTGGAGTGTGGAGGCGGGCGAGATGATTAGAAACGGGCCCCACACCCCGTAATGCTCGGCAATGTGGCAGAGGAACGCAATCGATTGCACCGTCTTGCCAAGGCCCATCTCATCGGCTAAAATGCCGCTAATGCCCTGATCATAGATGTTAGCCAGCCAGGTCATGCCCTTGATCTGATAGCCCTTCAGTGTGCCCTTAAACATATTCGGTTGCGGCAAATCCTTCACTTGCTCATGCGCCAGTTGCAGCAACGATTGCTCCAACTCCTGCAGCTGCTCCAACATTTGCTCTCTCTTAATAGGCACATCGAAGGCACACGTCTTGTCCAAATCGCGTTGCATCGCTGCCTCCGCATTCGCCTGCGCCAGCTGCTTCATTTCGCCCGCATCGTAATTATCGTGTGCCAGTCGGGCATTGTGCTCCTCATCCAGCTGGCTGAGTATACGCAACTGATCCGCCTCGCTGCCCTGGCCCAGTTTTTTGGACATGAAGTGAGCATAAAGCTCCGTTTGCGTAATCAAGAAATTGAGTTTGCGCTGCTGCCGCTTTACCTCGATCAGCTCCACATCCTGTTTCCGCTGCTCCTCGGCCTCGCGCTCTTGTTTGCGACGCTGATCGCGCTCGACGCGCTCATAGCGCTTCCAATAGTTCAGCATTTCGCGGGTCAGGCGCTTGGCCCGCCACACCGTCTCCTTCATGGTGCGCTGGGAGTTGAGCGCACGCTGGCGCACAACCTTGGCACACATGCCGGCGACGCGTTTGCAATTGGCCAGCATCTCTTTGTGATTGTTGCTCTTGATGCGCTGCAGCCGGCCAGACTCTTTTTTCGACATGATTTGCCAGATGCGACGACGGCGCGCCGCCAACACTTCGGGATTCTTGCGACGGCGCCGCACACGCGTCACTTGGCCATCCATGGCGCCCACCACATCCACTTCCTCCTCGATTTCCTCGTCCTCATCGGGATAGTCCAGTGCCAAGTTGGCCAACTCTCGCTTGTAGTCGACCACCTCACCGTTGTCCTCCTCATCGTCGTCGTTCGCGGGCAGCGTGTCTCCAAAGCAATACCTACCCAGCTCCGACGGCGGCACCTCGCCCGACTCCGGCGAATCGAGTGTGCTGCGCTTCTTCCGCCCTCGCCTACGCTGCTTAACGGGCTTGGGGCCCGCCTGCGCCTCAGCCAGACGAGCCAGCAGTATCTCCTGCTTCGTGCGACGCCGCCGCTTGCGCACCCCAACTGTGGCCTGCTGGCGCTCCGCATAGACGTCATGATTGGACAGCAAGCCACTGCCATAGTAGGCATATTGAGCATTCTGCAAAATCAAAAGAAATTCAAAAAGGCATCATTTAACATTTTGGGCCGTTGACTTACCGTTGGCTTCTTGTAGTAGTTCTTGCGCTGACGCTGCTCCTGAAGGTGGTCGCGCAGCATTTGATGAATGTACTCATCCTCATCGCTCACTGCCTGCCCCTCGTTCTCTGTATCGCTAAGCAGAGCATCGTAGAGCCATTCCCGATCGCTGGTCAGATCATTGAAATTGTATATTTGCGCCTTGACGCTCTGTCGCTCTGCAAATATGAATAGATTTAATGAGTGAACTCAACTCCTCCATCCCCATCCTAAGTTTAATTACCCTCTTTGCTGCCCAGTAGACGTTTGCGTCGTTTCTGTTTGGGCTTTAGCCTGACGACGCCCACCTGAGTGGAAGAGTCATCGGAATCTATGCATTGCTCCTGGTTCGCCTCCAGCTCTGTGGAAACAAAATTCTTCTCGGCTCTTGCACTTCATTGTTTTTGTTAGCAGGTTGCGTACAGGGTTGCATTCGCTGTGCTCGTAGCAGTGCTGGGCAATACACTCAAAAAGAGTAAATAGTTGTCATGTATATTACACGTAACACAAATTACTTAGAATATATGTCATTTTTTTTATATACTCTATATATAAATGCCATTAGTATTTTAACAAGCACCTTCCATATATATGCAATAGCGCGCCTGACGCATGCACCATTGTGCTTACGAAGTTGGTATGCAACACTGCATTCAGCGCTTCAACGCATTTATCAATACTGTAGCAACGCAGTCAGCTGCTAATAATGTCTTGGCAAACAGGGTTAATCAAAACAATTTTTGATCCTGCTTATTTAATTATATCAACGGACACAGCAGTCGTAATTGCCGATAAATTTCCTAAAGCCCGTCATCATTATCTAGCACTGCCCAAGGAGGACATTCCCAGCATTTTTCAGGTAAAAGTAGCATATTCTCTAGGAAAACAATTGAAATTTTTTAATTTTTAGTTGAGCAAAAAACATTTGCCGCTTCTGGAAGAATTGCATTTGTTGGCACGAAATATTATTGAAGTGCGTGGCGAATGTTGCGCTGAATTTCAAATTGGATTTCATGCTCATCCGAGCATGCAACGTTTGCATTTGCACGTAATTTCAAAGGATTTTGTATCGAGTGCGTTGAAGACCAAAAAACATTGGAATAGCTTCAACACGCCTCTCTTTGTACCATACGAAAGTACGTAGTTATGTACTTATTATTTACTTATTATTCATGTATTTTTAGCACTTTATTCCAGGCTCAAAGACGAGGGCTGCGTTCAACGTTTGCCCGCAGACATTTTAAACGGACTGCTTGCCAGTCCTCTAAAATGCAATAAGTGTAAATTTATTGCAAAAAGCATGCCAACGCTTAAAGATCATCTGCAACAACAGCACTGACTAATACTGTAAAGAAACTAACAATAATAAAAAGATTACACATATGCTTGTGAATGTGTGTGTGTGCTTGCAAAGCCGGCTGAGCATTCTTTCCAACCCTGTCAAATAATATTCACAATTGGATTACCGATTGAAGTTGATTTAGTTTTTTTTTTAAGTTCTCCGTGATTACACCTGAGCCAAATGGGCGATAAACGGGAAAAATTTGCAAAAGGCAACTTAGCACGTGAAATGCAAAAGAAACAGGAACACCTAATTGAAACTGAACTAGCAGCAGTCATGAAAGATGCTTATCCCAAGGCGCAATATCATTTTCTGGTCGTGCCCAAAGAAGACATTTCCAATGTGACTGAGGTAAAACTATAAATAAATAAATAAAAATCAATTCCATTCTCTGTTAATATCTGACCTCGTTCAGCTGACGGCGGATCACTTGCAGCTGTTGGATCACATGAAGGAGCTGGCAAATCAAATAATCGAACAGCAGAAAGATTTGCCTTCTAGTCACTTTCTGATTGGCTTCAAGATTGATGCGTTTATGGATCGTCTTTGCATGCATGTCATCTCCAATGATTTCTACTCGGAGTCCATGCGACGTAAACAGCACTGGAACAGCTTCAACACTGCCTTGTTTCTCACCTATCAAACGGTTTACGCCCTGCTGCATAGCCAGGGTTTCATTGAGCCAATGCCTGAGGAGAAGAAGCAAACGTTACGAAAATCAAATGAATTGCGATGCAATCAATGCGATTTTGTTAGCGAGAATTTGGTGGCTTTGAAGGCTCACCTTTTCACGCATTGGAAGGAGCGAGAAGGCAAGTTTAGAATCAAAGATCAAGTGGAAAAACTCACTCGCATGTTGGGCGAAACCAAGTTGACACCAATCGTTAAGGTGCTTGAGGATCAATCTCAATGCATTGCTCCGTCCAAGGCGCAGCCAGAGAATTGGCGACAATCGATTGGACAGCAGCAGGGGGATCAACAGTTGCCGCCGGGCGAGAAACACTTTCAGAGGACAGCGTTCCAAAGGCCAGCTGGTGCTCGAAAACATCAAACCAATCCTAATCTTAATCAGCATGCTCCAAATTGGCCGAGGGCCAACCAAAATCCACATATGAATTCGAACAATTCGGTATTTAAACAGCAGTTTCAACGTCATCCAAATTACCGTGGTGGTTTTGTTTCAAATAATGATAACATGCCGCAACAGGCTCCATTCAATGCACTCCATCAATATCCCAACATGAGGCAAGCTGCTGCTAATCGGTTTACAGCTCCAAGATCTCAGCATGAACCAAACAAACAAAGCTCCCATGCCAGCCCCCACAACATAAATAATATTAATGGAGCAGAGTGTTCTCCAGCCTTTAAACAGCAAGGCAACAATTACTCAAACCCGAATTTACAAAATAGTTTGAGCTCACAACAGTTCTCGAATCCTGTTAATCAGGGTCAGAATGCGGTTCAGGCCAACAAACCGAAACCATTCAAGAAAAAACCGGCATCGAAAACAAAACCAACAACCAAATAAAAAATAAAGGAACAAAATATTTTAAATATATTCATTTAGTTGTACAGAATTTTTTGTGACTAAGAAAATTTCCGTTTATTTTTTTCTTTTATAAACGCGATTTTGATAAAAGTGTTAATCGAATCATATGCATTTTACCGTGTAATTAAATATAATTTATTATTATTTTGTTACTTTAAATAAATGTTACACTTGGATTAAACTCAAAATATTTATATTTCTAATAACCTGTATATCTGTTTGTATTGGCAAAGTGCCTCGTCGAGGACCATATATTGCCACTTGATGCGATTGAAATCCTTGTAATCGTTGACCATCAGCTGGTACGAGGTGATCACCACATGGAAGCTCGCTTCACGTGTATGCAAATGCTTCAGATCCCAGAATTGGCGCAGAATTTTGCGCTCGTTGGGCGAACCCCAGTAGGGAACCACATTGAAGTCGGGCGCAAAACGAGCCATCTCCTGCTGCCAGTTGTGGAGTGTGGAGGCGGGCGAGATGATTAGAAACGGGCCCCACACCCCGTAATGCTCGGCAATGTGGCAGAGGAACGCAATCGATTGCACCGTCTTGCCAAGGCCCATCTCATCGGCTAAAATGCCGCTAATGCCCTGATCATAGATGTTAGCCAGCCAGGTCATGCCCTTGATCTGATAGCCCTTCAGTGTGCCCTTAAACATATTCGGTTGCGGCAAATCCTTCACTTGCTCATGCGCCAGTTGCAGCAACGATTGCTCCAACTCCTGCAGCTGCTCCAACATTTGCTCTCTCTTAATAGGCACATCGAAGGCACACGTCTTGTCCAAATCGCGTTGCATCGCTGCCTCCGCATTCGCCTGCGCCAGCTGCTTCATTTCGCCCGCATCGTAATTATCGTGTGCCAGTCGGGCATTGTGCTCCTCATCCAGCTGGCTGAGTATACGCAACTGATCCGCATCGCTGCCCTGGCCCAGTTTTTTGGACATGAAGTGAGCATAAAGCTCCGTTTGCGTAATCAAGAAATTGAGTTTGCGCTGCTGCCGCTTTACCTCGATCAGCTCCACATCCTGTTTCCGCTGCTCCTCGGCCTCGCGCTCTTGTTTGCGACGCTGATCGCGCTCGACGCGCTCATAGCGCTTCCAATAGTTCAGCATTTCGCGGGTCAGGCGCTTGGCCCGCCACACCGTCTCCTTCATGGTGCGCTGGGAGTTGAGCGCACGCTGGCGCACAACCTTGGCACACATGCCGGCGACGCGTTTGCAATTGGCCAGCATCTCTTTGTGATTGTTGCTCTTGATGCGCTGCAGCCGGCCAGACTCTTTTTTCGACATGATTTGCCAGATGCGACGACGGCGCGCCGCCAACACTTCGGGATTCTTGCGACGGCGCCGCACACGCGTCACTTGGCCATCCATGGCGCCCACCACATCCACTTCCTCCTCGATTTCCTCGTCCTCATCGGGATAGTCCAGTGCCAAGTTGGCCAACTCTCGCTTGTAGTCGACCACCTCACCGTTGTCCTCCTCATCGTCGTCGTTCGCGGGCAGCGTGTCTCCAAAGCAATACCTACCCAGCTCCGACGGCGGCACCTCGCCCGACTCCGGCGAATCGAGTGTGCTGCGCTTCTTCCGCCCTCGCCTACGCTGCTTAACGGGCTTGGGGCCCGCCTGCGCCTCAGCCAGACGAGCCAGCAGTATCTCCTGCTTCGTGCGACGCCGCCGCTTGCGCACCCCAACTGTGGCCTGCTGGCGCTCCGCATAGACGTCATGATTGGACAGCAAGCCACTGCCATAGTAGGCATATTGAGCATTCTGCAAAATCAAAAGAAATTCAAAAAGGCATCATTTAACATTTTGGGCCGTTGACTTACCGTTGGCTTCTTGTAGTAGTTCTTGCGCTGACGCTGCTCCTGAAGGTGGTCGCGCAGCATTTGATGAATGTACTCATCCTCATCGCTCACTGCCTGCCCCTCGTTCTCTGTATCGCTAAGCAGAGCATCGTAGAGCCATTCCCGATCGCTGGTCAGATCATTGAAATTGTATATTTGCGCCTTGACGCTCTGTCGCTCTGCAAATATGAATAGATTTAATGAGTGAACTCAACTCCTCCATCCCCATCCTAAGTTTAATTACCCTCTTTGCTGCCCAGTAGACGTTTGCGTCGTTTCTGTTTGGGCTTTAGCCTGACGACGCCCACCTGAGTGGAAGAGTCATCGGAATCTATGCATTGCTCCTGGTTCGCCTCCAGCTCTGTGGAAACAAAATTCTTCTCGGCTCTTGCACTTCATTGTGTTTGTTAGCAGGTTGCGTACAGGGTTGCATTCGCTGTGCTCGTAGCAGTGCTGGTCAATACACTCAAAAAGAGTAAATAGTTGTCATGTATATTACACGTAACACAAATTACTTAGAATATATGTCATTTATTTTATATACTCTATATATAAATGCCATTAGTATTTTGGCAAGCACCTTCCATATATATGCAATAGCGCGCCTGACGCATGCACCATTGTGCTTACGAAGTTGGTATGCAACACTGCATTCAGCGCTTCAACGCATTTATCAATACTGTAGCAACGCAGTCAGCTGCTAATAATGTCTTGGCAAACAGGGTTAATCAGAACAATTTTTGATCCTGCTTATTTAATTATATCAACGGACACAGCAGTCGTAATTGCCGATAAATTTCCTAAAGCCCGTCATCATTATCTAGTACTGCCCAAGGAGGACATTCCCAGCATTTTTCAGGTAAAAGTAGCATATTCTCTAGGAAAACAATTGAAATTTTTTAATTTTTAGTTGAGCAAAAAACATTTGCCGCTTCTGGAAGAATTGCATTTGTTGGCACGAAATATTATTGAAGTGCGTGGCGAATGTTGCGCTGAATTTCAAATTGGATTTCATGCTCATCCGAGCATGCAACGTTTGCATTTGCACGTAATTTCAAAGGATTTTGTATCGAGTGCGTTGAAGACCAAAAAACATTGGAATAGCTTCAACACGCCTCTCTTTGTACCATACGAAAGTACGTAGTTATGTACTTATTATTTACTTATTATTCATGTATTTTTAGCACTTTATTCCAGGCTCAAAGACGAGGGCTGCGTTCAACGTTTGCCCGCAGACATTTTAAACGGACTGCTTGCCAGTCCTCTAAAATGCAATAAGTGTAAATTTATTGCAAAAAGCATGACAACGCTTAAAGATCATCTTCAACAACAACACTGACTAATACTGTAAAGAAACTAACAATAATAAAAAGATTACACATATGCTGGTGAATGTGTGTGTGTGCTTGCAAAGCCGGCTGAGCATTCTTTCCAACCCTGTCAAATAATATTCACAATTGGATTACCGATTGAAGTTGATTTAGTTTTTTTTTTAAGTTCTCCGTGATTACACCTGAGCCAAATGGGCGATAAACGGGAAAAATTTGCAAAAGGCAACTTAGCACGTGAAATGCAAAAGAAACAGGAACACCTAATTGAAACTGAACTAGCAGCAGTCATGAAAGATGCTTATCCCAAGGCGCAATATCATTTTCTGGTCGTGCCCAAAGAAGACATTTCCAATGTGACTGAGGTAAAACTATAAATAAATAAATAAAAATCAATTCCATTCTCTGTTAATATCTGACCTCGTTCAGCTGACGGCGGATCACTTGCAGCTGTTGGATCACATGAAGGAGCTGGCAAATCAAATAATCGAACAGCAGAAAGATTTGCCTTCTAGTCACTTTCTGATTGGCTTCAAGATTGATGCGTTTATGGATCGTCTTTGCATGCATGTCATCTCCAACGATTTCTACTCGGAGTCCATGCGACGTAAACAGCACTGGAACAGCTTCAACACTGCCTTGTTTCTCACCTATCAAACGGTTTACGCCCTGCTGCATAGCCAGGGTTTCATTGAGCCAATGCCTGAGGAGAAGAAGCAAACGTTACGAAAATCAAATGAATTGCGATGCAATCAATGCGATTTTGTTAGCGAGAATTTGGTGGCTTTGAAGGCTCACCTTTTCACGCATTGGAAGGAGCGAGAAGGCAAGTTTAGAATCAAAGATCAAGTGGAAAAACTCACTCGCATGTTGGGCGAAACCAAGTTGACACCAATCGTTAAGGTGCTTGAGGATCAATCTCAATGCATTGCTCCGTCCAAGGCGCAGCCAGAGAATTGGCGACAATCGATTGGACAGCAGCAGGGGGATCAACAGTTGCCGCCGGGCGAGAAACACTTTCAGAGGACAGCGTTCCAAAGGCCAGCTGGTGCTCGAAAACATCAAACCAATCCTAATCTTAATCAGCATGCTCCAAATTGGCCGAGGGCCAACCAAAATCCACATATGAATTCGAACAATTCGGTATTTAAACAGCAGTTTCAACGTCATCCAAATTACCGTGGTGGTTTTGTCCCAAATAATGATAACATGCCGCAACAGGATCCATTCAATGCACTCCATCAATATCCCAACATGAGGCAAGCTGCTGCTAATCGGTTTACAGCTCCAAGATCTCAGCATGAACCAAACAAACAAAGCTCCCATGCCAGCCCCCACAACATAAATAATATTAATGGAGCAGAGTGTTCTCCAGCCTTTAAACAGCAAGGCAACAATTACTCAAACCCGAATTTACAAAATAGTTTGAGCTCACAACAGTTCTCGAAAAACCGGCATCGAAAACAAAACCAACAACCAAATAAAAAATAAAGGAACAAAATGTTTTAAATATATTCATTTAGTTGTACAGAATTTTTTGTGACTAAGAAAATTTCCGTTTATTTTTTTCTTTTATAAATAATAAATGCGATTTTGATAAAAGTGTTAATCGAATCATGTGCATTTTACCGTGTAATTAAATATAATTTATTATTATTTTGTTACTTTAAATAGATGTTACACTTGGATTAAATTCAAAGTATTTATATTTCTAATAATCTGTATATCTGTTTGTATTGGCAAAGACAAAGTAGTTTTTTACCATCGTTGGCATTTGTTGAAATGACAAAAGTAATCTATTTAAAATTAGAGATTTTCCCACTATATGTTTAAAGACACATTTCCAGTCTTGAATGTAGAGAAAAGTAACCACAGCAGTGTAGTTTGCAGTTGAATAATAATAAGTGAGAACTTTTACAAATATCGCTCAGTTTGGGCTCTTAGGCGTAATACAAAAAAGCCACGTCAGCTATTTTGAAGAAAGTGCACTTTTATCGCTATGCGAAGCTAAGCAGGCAATTTTCAATGCATTGTGACGTCACTAACGCTGATTTTTGAGTTGCGGACATGGGAAGACTGCAACAATAGCAATCTTCTTTATTGCTTTCAGTTGGCTGAGCGAACAACGTTTTCAACAGTGTTCAGCTGCATTCACTGACAGTTCGATTTATAGCTTTTGGTCTGACTGCTGTTTGATTTACTATTGTTTTTTTTTCATACATAATTAAGGCTATGGAGAAGCAAGAGAATGATGTAGAATTTCTACGAGGCCTCTTGACCCGCAAAATGGAAGCTGGCGAAGATGTTGTCCTACAATCCGATCGAGCAGCTGTGCTGCGTAACGCAAATTGTCCAAGGGCTCAGCTTCATTTCATTGTCTTGCCCAAGGAGAATATTGCTCATGTGACTGCGGTGATTATACATAATATATTTATATATATGTTCCACTAATACCTGCCCGTTGCAATAGCTAATGCCCGAGCACTTGCCTCTGCTGGATCATATGATGGACCTGGCCAATGAAATCATTGAAAAACAGGAATTGCCCTGGAGCAATTTTCGGGTTGGCTTCAAAATCAACGCATTTATGAGTCGCTTAAATATGCACGTGATTTCTGTTCGGAGTACATGCGTCGCATTAACCACTGGAACACCTTCAACAGCGACATGTTCATAACTTATCAGGCCGTATACTCCCTGCTGCACACTAAGGGCTGCATTGAGCCCATGTCAGCCGATATGATTGAGAAATTGCGGATGACGAGACCAGTGCATTGCAATCAATGCACTTATATCACCGGCAACTTCGAGAAGTTTAAGGCGCATTTGCAATACAATTGGAGGAAACGAGAACGGGAGCGAGAGCGACAGCGTCCTCTCGGAATGGATGTGTCAAATTTGAAGCTATCGTTGGGCGAATTGCATTTGCATGGCACTCGCAGCAACTTTTCGGGAGCTGATCAAGCGACGCGATTGCCAGGAATACTCGGTTGTAATTCCCCTAGATCCCCCAATATGAATTATCAGAAATGTAACCAAAAAAATCCAGATTATAAGCCAAATAAGCAAACAAATGCAAATCTTGCTGGTGCTCCTCCATCAAATGCTAATGTGAAACAAACTGTTTATCAGGATCAAGATCAGCCAGTCAAAACAGAGCCAATTTTCAACAAAAAGAAATGGTACAACAAAAACCAAAAGTTTGCTTTGCCAAAGTCACAGGAATCCTGTGGAAAAGGCAACACTATGTTTAATTAAGCGCACGCGATAAGAAAAAATCATTCCCTATCCTAACATCTACTACTTTTTATCTATTTCTATATCATAAACTGCTTTTACAACTCACCAACAAACTGAGGTGTAAACAAAACAAACAAATAAAATTCCGAGCACCAACCATTACACCATTCAATTAGCCAATTGTTGTATTTTGGAAGGGAGAAATTGACAAAATATTTTGACAATATAATGTAGTACAATATATAAAACGCAAAAATTTGGATATCAATTTTTATACCCTGAACCCATTAAAAATGGGTAAAAAGGGTATAATGGTTTTCTGCAAATGTATGTAACAGGCAGAAGGAAGCATCTTCAACCGCATAAAGTACATATATTCTTTATAAGGATCAACAACCGTTTCGATATAGCTATGCCCGTCCTTCCGTCTGTCCGTTTGTCCGTCTGTCCATTTGTCCGTATGTCCATTTGTCCGTATGTCCATTTGTCCGTTTGCCCGTATCTCCGTTTGTCAGTCTGTCCGTCTGTCCGTAAGTTGGCAGCTGCATGCATAAATATGCGAGCGCATATGCGTTTTGGGTGTATTCTGCAGAGCCCCGTTACCTACAATTGCGAGTACATATATATGTATGTATGTATATGCACGTATTTGTAGCCAGCCAGCTCGGGCCAGTTCGGGATTGTGAATAAAAACAGGCTCACATCTGGGTACAAAACTTTTTAAAAGTAAATAAAACTATAATATATTTAATAGCTGCGTTCAGAATATATATTTTACATTAAGATTGAAAAAGTTAAAGCTCGGTTCGAAATTGACAAGAGAGGCATTAAAAAGTTATTTTGTGTCGACTGACTTTAGTTGACGTTTAGTTAAATAAGTAAATAAATAAGTAATGCTCAATTTAGATTGTCTTTTGCATCCGAACCAAGAGATCAAAACAGTTGTTGCATTTGCGGCACGTATACGCAGTTATCGTGTACCTGCACCAAAAGGAAAATCTAATGGGTCACATTGCCGAAATTAAGAAACAGGCTGGCAGGCTTGGTGAGGCCCCAACTTAAGGTGACCACATATTCCGCAAGGTTGCGTGATCTTGCACATGGCAAAGAATATCGAATTGAGGCAGGTCATATCTCTTGGCGGCGGAATCTTCGTGTGGCGCAAACAGGGATATAGAAGTATTTGGGAGTGCACCAACCCTCCGTGATATTTGCGTGTGATTTGTGGAACAGAATACGGTATAAGTATGTTTGCTTAAATAATTTTTAGATTCTTTTCCTTTTTCCATTTTCTACATCATCATCAATTTCCTCTGCTTCGGATCATCCCAACAAAGGATACAATTTTATTTGCAACGACGAGGGAATCCCTTAGCGATTGTGTTGCCACGCTCAATTTTAAAATGCGTCATGTGTGTTGAAATCAATTTATCACATACATATATATGTATATAGCCGAATCTGTGCTCCGCTTGAGTGCGATTCGCATACGTATTTGTACAAAACAAAATTTGGAGTTTAAAACGTAAAAAGGCACGTTTATCTTCATATATATCATGAGCACTCCCATCTCCAGCTTGACTGTCTTATGGCAAAATTCGACAAGTTGAGTGAGACACTGATGGACATGATGACCCTGTTGCACGCTGTACTTAAATAAATGAGCCAAATTGGGATGCGCGGTGGCGTGTGGAATGGTATTGCAAATAACGCCAATGAGTTGGAGTTATTTATTATGTTAGATATAATGCTGGTCTGTGAGACTCATTACTGCTCCAGATCACACTGCAGTCTACCAGGCTACGATGTCCACCTAGCCAATCATCCATCGGATCGCATGCGTGTTGGAGCAGCAGTGATTATAAAATCTTCACTGGAACATCATGCGCTGACTCCATTAAGTTATCTCTGCGCACAATGTGATGGAGAGTAGTACATTATTTTCTCGAGGGCTTGGAAAATAAGCAAAACAGATCAGCCATCGTCCTGGATATCCAGAAAGCGTTTGAAGGCCTGCTTTTTAAGCTTAAGTCCCTACTACTTGGCCGTTAATTTATGGTTGAAGTTGGAGCGGGTGTACCGCAGGGTAGTGTCCTTGCAGCTGTCCTGTACATATGGTACACCGCGGACTTGCCGATTCCGGTACGCTGATGACACCGTGTTCCTTGCTAACTCTACCACTGCTTGGAAAGCAGCTGCTGGTTGTGTGGATATTGTAGTTGTGGTGGATATTTTAAACTTCGCCGTGGGCACCTTAAATTTGTTGTTGCCGTTGGCGTTTGGATGTTGATTGTTGTTGTCATTGGTGTTCAAATGTTGTTGTTGTTATTTTTGCAGTTTTTGGTTGTTTTGACCCTTTTAAGTGGTTGTTGTTATAGTTTAGTCGGCCCTTTTAATTAGTTTGTTTTTTTGTAAATGTAGCCGACACTTTAAGAAAGATTGTGTTGATGTCAATTTTATAGACTTTAAAGTTTTTTTTATTGTTGTAAAGGTAAATTATTTAAATTTTTGTTGTTATCGGTGTAGCGGCCCTTTTGAACTTTTTCTCCAAATAAACCGATCATTAACCTTTTTATTCCTTCTTTACCCCCAACTCGGATAATTTTCTATTATCTTATGCCCATCTCTCTTTCTACTCTCTTAAAATTCAAACCTGGGGCTGCCACCTCGCTGGATGGCATCTCCAACTATCGATATTATTGACCCCGCCGCAACATATTGTTAACTTGCCTCACGATATATCGCGGGCCGATATACCTGAGCCGATAGTTAGCCTGCTGAGCGATATATTGCGGCTTCCGATATGCGTTCAACGTTTGCATGCCAGTCCTCTAAAATGCAATAATTTATTGAATTTATTGCAAAAAGCATGCCAACGCCTAAAGATCATCTGCAACAACAGCACTGACTAATACTGTAAAGAAACCAACAATAATAAAAAGATTACACATATGCTTGTGAATGTGTGTGTGTGCTTGCAAAGCCGGCTGAGCATTCTTTCCAACACTGTCAAATAATATTCACAATTATTGGATTACCGATTGAAGTTGACTTAGTTTTGTTTTTCAAGTTCTCCGTGATTACACCTGAGCCAAATGGGCGATAAACGGGAAAAATTTGCAAAAGGCTGCTTAACACGTGAATTGCAAGAGAAACAGGAACTCCTAATTGAAACTGAACTAGCAGCAGTCATGAAAGATGCTTATCCCAAGGCGCAATATCATTTTCTGGTCGTGCCCAAAGAAGACATTTCCAATGTGACTGAGGTAAAACTATAAATAAATAAATAATCAATTCCATTCTCTGTTAATCTTTGACCTCGTTTAGCTGACGGCGGATCACTTGCAGCTGTTGGATCACATGAAGGAGCTGGCAAATCAAATAATCGAACAGCAGAAAGATTTGCCTTCTAGTCACTTTCTAATTGGCTTCAAGATTGATGCGTTTATGGATCGTCTTTGCATGCATGTCATCTCCAATGATTTCTACTCGGAGTCCATGCGACGTAAACAGCACTGGAACAGCTTCAACACTGCCTTGTTTCTCACCTATCAAACGGTTTACGCCCTGCTGCATAGCCAGGGTTTCATTGAGCCAATGCCTGAGGAGAAGAAGCAAACGTTACGAAAATCAAATGAATTGCGATGCAATCAATGCGATTTTGTTAGTGAGAATTTGGTGGCTTTGAAGGCTCACCTCTTCACGCATTGGAAGGAGCGAGAAGGCAAGTTTAGAATCAAAGATCAAGTGATAAAACTCACTCGCATGTTGGACGAAACCAAGTTGACACCAATCGCTAAGGTGCTTGAGGATAAATCTCAAGGCATTGCTCCGTCCAAGGCGCAGCCAGAGAATTGGCGACAATCGATTGGACAGCAGCAGGGGGATCAACAGTTGCCGCCGAACGAGAAACACTTTCAGAGGACTGCGTTCCAAAGGCCAGCTGGTGCTCGAGACCATCAAACAAATCCTAATCCTAATCAGCATGCTCCAAATTGGCCGAGGGCCAACCAAAATCCACATATGAATTCGAACAATTCGGTATTTAAACAGCAGTTTCAACGTCATCCAAATTACCGTGGTGGTTTTGTCCCAAATAATGATAACATGCCGCAACAGGCTCCATTCAATGCACTCCATCAATATCCCAACATGAGGCAAGCTGCTGCTAATCGGTTTACAGCTCCAAGATCTCAGCATGAACCAAACAAACAAAGCTCCCATGCCTGCCCCCACAACATAAATAATATTAATGGAGCAGAGTGTTCTCCAGCCTTTAAACAGCAAGGCAACAATTACTCAAACCCGAATTTACAAAATAGTTTGAGCTCACAACAGTTCTCGAATCCTGTTAATCAGGGTCAGAATGCGGTTCAGGCCAACAAACCGAAACCATTCAAGAAAAAGCCGGCATCGGAAACAAAAGCAACAACCAAATAAAAAATAAGGGAACAAAATATTTTAAATATATTCATTTAGTTATTCAGAATTTTTTGAGACTCTAAGAAAATTTCCGTTTATTTTTTTCTTTTATAAATGCGATTTTGATAAAAGTGTTAATCGAATCATATGCATTTTACCGTGTAATTAAATACAATTTATTATTATTTTGTTACTTTAAATAAATGTTACACTTGGATTAAATTCAAAGTATTTATATTTCTAATAATCTGTATATCTGTTTGTATTGGCAAAGACAAAGTAGTTTTTTACCATCGTTGGCATTTGTTAAAATGACATCAGAAGTAATCTATTTAAAATTAGGGATTTCCCCACTATATATATGAAGACAAATTTCCAGTCTTGAATGTAGAGAAAAGTAACCACAGCAGTGTAGTTTGCAGTTGAATAATAATAAGTGAGAACTTTTACAAATATCGCTCAGTTTGGGCTCTTAGGCGTAATACAAAAAAGCCACGTCAGCTATTTTGAAGAAAGTGCACTTTTATCGCTATGCGAAGCTAAGCAGGCAATTTTCAATGCATTGTGACGTCACTAGCGCTGATTTTTGAGTTGCGGACATGGGAAGACTGCAACAATAGCAATCTTCTTTATTGCTTTCAGTTGGCTGAGCGAACAACGTTTTCAACAGTGTTCAGCTGCATTCACTGACAGTTCGATTTATAGCTTTTGGTCTGACTGCTGTTTGATTTACTATTGTTTTTTTTTCATACATAATTAAGGCTATGGAGAAGCAAGAGAATGATGTAGAATTTCTACGAGGCCTCTTGACCCGCAAAATGGAAGCTGGCGAAGATGTTGTCCTACAATCCGATCGAGCAGCTGTGCTGCGTAACGCAAATTGTCCAAGGGCTCAGCTTCATTTCATTGTCTTGCCCAAGGAGAATATTGCTCATGTGACTGCGGTGATTATACATAATATATTTATATATATGTTCCACTAATACCTGCCCGTTGCAATAGCTAATGCCCGAGCACTTGCCTCTGCTGGATCATATGATGGACCTGGCCAATGAAATCATTGAAAAACAGGAATTGCCCTGGAGCAATTTTCGGGTTGGCTTCAAAATCAACGCATTTATGAGTCGCTTAAATATGCACGTGATTTCTGTTCGGAGTACATGCGTCGCATTAGCCACTGGAACACCTTCAACAGCGACATGTTCATAACTTATCAGGCCGTATACTCCCTGCTGCACACTAAGGGGTGCATTGAGGTGCATTGTCAGCCGATATGATTGAGAAATTGCGGATGACGACACCAGTGCATTGCAATCAATGCACTTATATCACCGGCAACTTCGAGAAGTTTAAGGCGCATTTGCAATACCATTGGAGGAATCGAGAACGGGAGCGAGAGCGACAGCGTCCTCTCGGAATGGATGTGTCAAATTTGAAGCTATCGTTGGGCGAATTGCATTTGCATGGCACTCGCAGCAACTTTTCGGAAGCTGATCAAGCGACGCGATTGCCAGGAATACTCGGTTGTAATTCCCCTAGATCCCCCAATATGAATTATCAGAAATCTAACCACAAAAATCCAGATTATAAGTCAATTAAGCAAACAAATGCAAATCTTGCTGGTGCTCCTCCATCAAATGCTAATGTCAAACAAACTGTTTATCAGGATCAAGATCAGCCAGTCAAAACAGAGCCAATTTTCAACAAAAAGAAATGGTACAACAAAAACCAAAAGTTTGCTTTGCCAAAGTCACAGGAATCCTGTGGAAAAGGCAACACTATGTTTAATTAAGCACACGCGATAAGAAAAAATCATTCCCTATCCTAACATCTACTACTTTTTATCTATTTCTATATCATAAACTGCTTTTACAACTCACCAACAAACTGAGGTGTAAACAAAACAAACAAATAAAATTCCGAGCACCAACCATTACACCATTCAATTAGCCAATTGTTGTATTTTGGAAGGGAGAAATTGACAAAATATTTTGACAATATAATGTAGTACAATATATAAAACGCAAAAATTTGGATATCAATTTTTATACCCTGAACCCATTAAAAATGGGTAAAAAGGGTATAATGGTTTTCTGCAAATGTATGTAACAGGTAGAAGGAAGCATCTTCAACCGCATAAAGTACATATATTCTTTATAAGGATCAACAACCGTTTCGATATAGCTATGCCCGTCCTTCCGTCTGTTCGTTTGTACTTTTGATCGTCTGTCCGTTTGTCCGTCTGTCCATTTGTCCGTATGTCCATTTGTCCGTTTGCCCGTATCTCCGTTTGTCAGTCTGTCCGTCTGTCCGTAAGTTGGCAGCTGCATGCATAAATATGCGAGCGCATATGCGTTTTGGGTGTATTCTGCAGAGCCCCGTTACCTACAATTGCGAGTACATATATATGTATGTATGTATATGCACGTATTTGTAGCCAGCCAGCTCGGGCCAGTTCGGGATTGTGAATAAAAACATGCTCACATCTGGGTACAAAACTTTTTAAAAGTAAATAAAACTATAATATATTTAATAGCTGCGTTCAGAATATATATTTTACATTAAGATTGAAAAAGTTAAAGCTCGGTTCGAAATTGACAAGAGAGGCATTAAAAAGTTATTTTGTGTCGACTGACTTTAGTTGACGTTTAGTTAAATAAGTAAATAAATAAGTAATGCTCAATTTAGATTGTCTTTTGCATCCGAACCAAGAGATCAAAACAGTTGTTGCATTTGCGGCACGTATACGCAGTTATCGTGTACCTGCACCAAAAGGAAAATCTAATGGGTCACATTGCCGAAATTAAGAAACAGGCTGGCAGGCTTGGTGAGGCCCCAACTTAAGGTGACCACATATTCCGCAAGGTTGCGTGATCTTGCACATGGCAAAGAATATCGAATTGAGGCAGGTCATATCTCTTGGCGGCGGAATCTTCGTGTGGCGCAAACAGGGATATAGAAGTATTTGGGAGTGCACCAACCCTCCGTGATATTTGCGTGTGATTTGTGGAACAGAATACGGTATAAGTATGTTTGCTTAAATAATTTTTAGATTCTTTTCCTTTTTCCATTTTCTACATCATCATCAATTTCCTCTGCTTCGGATCATCCCAACAAAGGATACAATTTTATTTGCAACGACGAGGGAATCCCTTAGCGATTGTGTTGCCACGCTCAATTTTAAAATGCGTCATGTGTGTTGAAATCAATTTATCACATACATATATATGTATATAGCCGAATCTGTGCTCCGCTTGAGTGCGATTCGCATACGTATTTGTACAAAACAAAATTTGGAGTTTAAAACGTAAAAAGGCACGTTTATCTTCATATATATCATGAGCACTCCCATCTCCAGCTTGACTGTCTTATGGCAAAATTCGACAAGTTGAGTGAGACACTGATGGACATGATGACCCTGTTGCACGCTGTACTTAAATAAATGAGCCAAATTGGGATGCGCGGTGGCGTGTGGAACGCCAATGGTCTTGCAAATAACGCCAATGAGTTGGAGTTATTTATTATGTTAGATATAATGCTGGTCTGTGAGACTCATTACTGCTCCAGATCACATTGCAGTCTACCAGGCTACGATGTCCACCTAGCCAATCATCCATCGGATCGCATGCGTGTTGGATCAGCAGTGATTATAAAATCTTCACTGGAACATCATGCGCTGACTACATTAAGTTATCTCTGCGCACAATGTGATACAGAGAGTAGTACATTATTTTCTCGAGGGCTTGGAAAATAAGCAAAACAGATCAGCCATCGTCCTGGATATCCAGAAAGCGTTTGAAGGCCTGCTTTTTAAGCTTAAGTCCCTACTACTTGGCCGTTAATTTATGGTTGAAGTTGGAGCGGGTGTACCGCAGGGTAGTGTCCTTGCAGCTGTCCTGTACATATGGTACACCGCGGACTTGCCGATTCCGGTACGCTGATGACACCGTGTTCCTTGCTAACTCTACCACTGCTTGGAAAGCAGCTGCTGGTTGTGTGGATATTGTAGTTGTGGTGGATATTTTAAACTTCGCCGTGGGCACCTTAAATTTGTTGTTGCCGTTGGCGTTTGGATGTTGATTGTTGTTGTCATTGGTGTTCAAATGTTGTTGTTGTTATTTTTGCAGTTTTTGGTTGTTTTGACCCTTTTAAGTGGTTGTTGTCATAGTTTAGTCGGCCCTTTTAATTAGTTTGTTTTCTTGTAAATGTAGCCGACACTTTAAGAAAGATTGTGTTGATGTCAATTTTATAGACTTTAAAGTTTTTTTTATTGTTGTAAAGGTAAATTATTTAAATTTTTGTTGTTATCGGTGTAGCGGCCCTTTTGAACTTTTTTTTTACGCCCGTCTCGTTCTTTTCTGCTCTATCTGTCGACTGCCTCCGTGACATTCGATCGATCTCCAAATAAACCGATCATTAACCTTTTTATTCCTTCTTTACCCCCAACTCGGATAATTTTCTATTATCTTATGCCCATCTCTCTTTCTACTCTCTTAAAATTCAAACCTGGGGCTGCCACCTCGCTGGATGGCATCTCCAACTATCGATATTATTGACCCCGCCGCAACATATTGTTAACTTGCCTCACGATATATCGCGGGCCGATATACCTGAGCCGATAGTTAGCCTGCTGAGCGATATATTGCGGCTTCCGATATGCGTTCAACGTTTGCATGCCAGTCCTCTAAAATGCAATAATTTATTGAATTTATTGCAAAAAGCATGCCAACGCCTAAAGATCATCTGCAACAACAGCACTGACTAATACTGTAAAGAAACCAACAATAATAAAAAGATTACACATATGCTTGTGAATGTGTGTGTGTGCTTGCAAAGCCGGCTGAGCATTCTTTCCAACACTGTCAAATAATATTCACAATTATTGGATTACCGATTGAAGTTGACTTAGTTTTGTTTTTCAAGTTCTCCGTGATTACACCTGAGCCAAATGGGCGATAAACGGGAAAAATTTGCAAAAGGCTGCTTAACACGTGAATTGCAAGAGAAACAGGAACTCCTAATTGAAACTGAACTAGCAGCAGTCATGAAAGATACTTATCCCAAGGCGCAATATCATTTTCTGGTCGTGCCCAAAGAAGACATTTCCAATGTGACTGAGGTAAAACTATAAATAAATAAATAATCAATTCCATTCTCTGTTAATCTTTGACCTCGTTTAGCTGACGGCGGATCACTTGCAGCTGTTGGATCACATGAAGGAGCTGGCAAATCAAATAATCGAACAGCAGAAAGATTTGCCTTCTAGTCACTTTCTGATTGGCTTCAAGATTGATGCGTTTATGGATCGTCTTTGCATGCATGTCATCTCCAATGATTTCTACTCGGAGTCCATGCGACGTAAACGGCACTGGAACAGCTTCAACACTGCCTTGTTTCTCACCTATCAAACGGTTTACGCCCTGCTGCATAGCCAGGGTTTCATTGAGCCAATGCCTGAGGAGAAGAAGCAAACGTTACGAAAATCAAATGAATTGCGATGCAATCAATGCGATTTTGTTAGCGAGAATTTGGTGGCTTTGAAGGCTCACCTTTTCACGCATTGGAAGGAGCGAGAAGGCAAGTTTAGAATCAAAGATCAAGTGAAAAAACTCACTCGCATGTTGGGCGAAACCAAGTTGACACCAATCGTTAAGGTGCTTGAGGATCAATCTCAATGCATTGCTCCGTCCAAGGCGCAGCCAGAGAATTGGCGACAATCGATTGGACAGCAGCAGGGGGATCAACAGTTGCCGCCGGGCGAGAAACACTTTCAGAGGACAGCGTTCCAAAGGCCAGCTGGTGCTCGAAAACATCAAACCAATCCTAATCTTAATCAGCATGCTCCAAATTGGCCGAGGGCCAACCAAAATCCACATATGAATTCGAACAATTCGGTATTTAAACAGCAGTTTCAACGTCATCCAAATTACCGTGGTGGTTTTGTCCCAAATAATGTTAACATGCCGCAACAGGCTCCATTCAATGCACTCCATCAATATCCCAACATGAGGCAAGCTGCTGCTAATCGGTTTACAGCTTCAAGATCTCAGCATGAACCAAACAAACAAAGCTCCCATGCCAGCCCCCACAACATAAATAATATTAATGGAGCAGAGTGTTCTCCAGCCTTTAAACAGCAAGGCAACAATTACTCAAACCCGAATTTACAAAATAGTTTGAGCTCACAACAGTTCTCGAATCCTGTTAATCAGGGTCAGAATGCGGTTCAGGCCATCAAACCGAAACCATTCAAGAAAAAGCCGGCATCGGAAACAAAAGCAACAACCAAATAAAAAATAAAGGAACAAAATGTTTTAAATATATTCATTTAGTTATTCAGAATTTTTTGAGACTTTAAGAAAATTTCCGTTTATTTTTTTCTTTTATAAATAATAAATGCGATTTTGATAAAAGTGTTAATCGAATCATATGCATTTTACCGTGTAATTAAATACAATTTATTATTATTTTGTTACTTTAAATAAATGTTACACTTGGATTAAATTCAAAGTATTTATATTTCTAATAATCTGTATATCTGTTTGTATTGGCAAAGACAAAGTAGTTTTTTACCATCGTTGGCATTTGTGAAAATGACATCAGAAGTAATCTATTTAAAATTAGGGATTTCCCCACTATATATATGAAGACAAATTTGCAGTCTTGAATGTAGAGAAAAGTAACCACAGCAGTGTAGTTTGCAGTTGAATAATAATAAGTGAGAACTTTTACAAATATCGCTCAGTTTGGGCTCTTAGGCGTAATACAAAAAAGCCACGTCAGCTATTTTGAAGAAAGTGCACTTTTATCGCTATGCGAAGCTAAGCAGGCAATTTTCAAAGCATTGTGACGTCACTAACGCTGATTTTTGAGTTGCGGACATGGGAAGACTGCAACAATAGCAATCTTCTTTATTGCTTTCAGTTGGCTGAGCGAACAACGTTTTCAACAGTGTTCAGCTGCATTCACTGACAGTTCGATTTATAGCTTTTGGTCTGACTGCTGTTTGATTTACTATTGTTTTTTTTTCATACATAATTAAGGCTATGGAGAAGCAAGAGAATGATGTAGAATTTCTACGAGGCCTCTTGACCCGCAAAATGGAAGCTGGCGAAGATGTTGTCCTACAATCCGATCGAGCAGCTGTGCTGCGTAACGCAAATTGTCCAAGGGCTCAGCTTCATTTCATTGTCTTGCCCAAGGAGAATATTGCTCATGTGACTGCGGTGATTATACATAATATATTTATATATATGTTCCACTAATACCTGCCCGTTGCAATAGCTAATGCCCGAGCACTTGCCTCTGCTGGATCATATGATGGACCTGGCCAATGAAATCATTGAAAAACAGGAATTGCCCTGGAGCAATTTTCGGGTTGGCTTCAAAATCAACGCATTTATGAGTCGCTTAAATATGCACGTGATTTCTGTTCGGAGTACATGCGTCGCATTAGCCACTGGAACACCTTCAACAGCGACATTTTCATAACTTATCAGGCCGTATACTCCCTGCTGCACACTAAGGGGTGCATTGAGGTGCATTGTCAGCCGATATGATTGAGAAATTGCGGATGACGACACCAGTGCATTGCAATCAATGCACTTATATCACCGGCAACTTCGAGAAGTTTAAGGCGCATTTGCAATACCATTGGAGGAATCGAGAACGGGAGCGAGAGCGACAGCGTCCTCTCGGAATGGATGTGTCAAATTTGAAGCTATCGTTGGGCGAATTGCATTTGCATGGCACTCGCAGCAACTTTTCGGAAGCTGATCAAGCGACGCGATTGCCAGGAATACTCGGTTGTAATTCCCCTAGATCCCCCAATATGAATTATCAGAAATCTAACCACAAAAATCCAGATTATAAGCCAATTAAGCAAACAAATGCAAATCTTGCTGGTGCTCCTCCATCAAATGCTAATGTCAAACAAACTGTTTATCAGGATCAAGATCAGCCAGTCAAAACAGAGCCAAATTTCAACAAAAAGAAATGGTATAACAAAAACCAAAAGTTTGCTTTGCCAAAGTCACTGGAATGTGGAAAAGGCAAAACTATTTTTAATTAATAACTTATTATATATATTTAATTGGCTAAAATTTAATTCGACCCATTATAATTTTTATATATTATTTATATATATAAATATATAAGTTAAGAACTATCATTACAAATAATCCATATACACAAACACGCACTCGAACTAATAAAAAGCTACAATAAATTTAATTTGAAACTTGCGCCGCGTCAGCATATTTTATCAAAGCTGTACTCAGCCGCAAGTACACACAATCAACACACGCTTCCGTCAGCGCATTTCACTAGGGGACCATCGTGGGACCCAAATGGGACAACCGACATCTGCAGCAGTCACTAATTTAATTATGATAAGTTATATTTTACAAAATCAGTTTAAAACTAGAAGGAATTGTTTAATTTATTTATATATCTCATATATTATTATTATACTTTTTTCTTTGCAAAATAACAAAAATTAAATATATATTTCATAAAAATATATATTTAGTTACATTTTGAGGTAAATAAATGTAACTTCATTTTATTTATTTATTTATTTATTGTCAACTAAGTCAGTCGACACAAATAGTACAAAAAACTTTAGAAACTTAATTTTAATAAGTTTAAAATAATATTAAAATTAAAAATAATGATTAAAGTAAGCATGATTAAAATTATTAAAATAATTTGATTTCTGGGGGTATTTAAAAGCAAAATTGGTCCAACATTTGTTGCATGAATTGGGGAAAACCCAGAAAAACCCAATTAGACCAAACATAATTTGTAAGAGTTAGTAGGAGTTAGACCGCCACCTGTGCATGCAAAAAAGTTATTCCCGAGATAGGGCATTTAAAATAGAGTTTTTAATTATATTAATGGAGGACTCTGAATTGATTATATGGTATAATTTATTATAATCATTACAGAGTACTCGAAACGGTTCATGCAAGGAGTAATTCGTATAACAGCGATTAAGGGAAAGTGGAAAGAAATTGCGAGAAGGTCTAAAGGGAACAGAAAAGTTTAACTGGCTCATCAACTCTGCTGAATCGATGTCGCCTTTAATTAATTTAACTACAAACATAACTCCTAGCATAACACGACGGTTGGCTAGGGAGGGAAGGTTAATCAGCAGCAGCCTATTGGGGTATGGAGGAAGAGAACCCCAGTCAAAGCGACGAAGAGCAAAAAGTAAGAAGCTCTTCTGTACAGATTCCAATCTACTTTGATGAATATGATATTGTGGAGACCACACACAAGATCCATATTCCAGAATTGGACGTACCAGGGAAGTGAAAAGTATCTTGGTCGTATAAGGGTCATCAAATTCCTTTGACCAACGCTTAATAAAACCAAGAATTTGAAAAGCTTTGTTGACAGTCAATTTAATATGGTTATCAAACTTTAACCTGTGATCAAGAAGTAGACCTAAGTCCTTTACTTCATTCAGTCTATCAAGTGGCACCCCATCGAGAATGTAACTAACAACATGGGGAGTGCTACGATAAAATGACATGACCTTACACTTAGAGCAGTTCAAGTTGAGCAGATTCATTTTGCACCAAGACAAAAGGGAAAATAAGTCCGCCTGCAATAAGCAATGAGAGGACATATCATTATACGCCAGGCACAACTTGACGTCATCGGCATACATTAATACATTAGAATGCAAAACTACAGAAGGAAGGTCATTAATAAATAGGTTAAAGAGCACTGGACCAAGGTGACTACCCTGCGGTACACCAGAGGTGACTAGGATAGGTTTAGAGAGCACAGATTTGAATAAAATTTTTTGAGTTCTGTTACTCAGATACTCCGAAATCCAGGTCAGAAGGTTAGTAGGAAATCCTATAAGATTTAGTTTGCGAAGAAGGAGAGAATGGTTAACTGAGTCAAAGGCCTTACTGAAGTCTGTGTAAACGACATCTGTTTGCATTTTATTCTGAAATCCTTTGATCACAAGGGAAGTAAATTCAAGAATGTTAGTGGTAGTAGACCTACATTTCACAAAACCGTGCTGGAATGGTGAAATAATAGAACTACATAAGTGTTGCAGTTGAGTCGTTAATATTTTCTCAAATGCCTTAGGTATAGCGGACAATTTTGAAATACCCCTATAGTTTTTTATGTCAGACTTAGGACCATTTTTGTGGAGAGGAATAATAAAGGATTCCTTCCAAATAGTGGGAAAACAACAAGTTTCAACAGACAAGGTAAATAATTTAAGTAAGGGTTTGCAAATAGACTCGGAACAGTACTTAAGTACACATCCCGGAACTCCATCGGGACCAGGCGAGTACCCAGGCTTGATTGAGTGTAGGTCGTCTAGAAGTGACTCAGAAGTGATCACAGGACCAAAAATGGAATTAGCTCTTTGAACAGGGTAAGGATAAGGGACATTTTGAGAGAAGTTGGTAGAGGAATAGGTGGATTGAAAATAATCAGCAAACAGATCAGCTGCATCCTGATCATCTTTTGCTTTCCTATCTTCATAGAAAACGCAGTTAGGTAAAGAAGATGATTTGCGTTTCATGTTCACAAAGTTATAGAACTGCTTAGGATCTTGCGCAAATTGCAGCCTACAACGACGAAGGTAACTCTGATAACAACGTGAGTTATGTGAAATAAAATTTGCTCTAGCAACTAAATAGCGAGAGTAATCAGAAGGATTACTAGTTCTCTTAAACTTCTTATAATACCTTGACTTCACATTTTTCAACCTATCTAATTCTCGCGAAAACCAGGGAGGCCTATTGGCCTTCCCAGGATTCAAACGGGGTACACAGGCATCCAAATGTGAGTCAATGGTAGTATAAAATATTGACACAGCATTATCCAGATTAGTACAGGAGTAAAGTTCTGCCCAATCAGTGTCAAATAATAATTGGTTAAGTCTAGTAAAATCTGCTTTACGGAAGCAACGATTCTTACGTGTAGAATCCGATGCTACAAAAGGCACAAGAGTTGGCAGCTCAATACTCAAATCGAGCGTAGGATGATAAGGATCTTCGGGATTAACAAGTGGATCACAACGAGAGATAATACTACAAGAAGGATCAGATACAAAAATTAAATCAAGTAAACGGCCGTTACAGAAAACACCAATTTAATTGTAATTGAGTACGCTTCATATTTTTCTTGTTCGCTTCGAATATACAACAAAATTGTCTATTGCTAGTCTACTATTATTTTTATTTTGCTTTTAGTTCTGTGTTAATCACGTTTATTTTGTTATTTTTTTTGTAGTATTGTGACTTTGATAAACATCGCTTGTATATAAAAATAGATGAAAACGAACTATCATTAAATATTTGCCATGTGTCAAATGTTTGTTTAAGTCTGGCTTACATTATTATTCTCCAAATATTTTGTTTTTATTCCTTATCTTTCATTTGGTGCATGTACTCTCTCTCTCTTCCTCTCTATCTATATGTCTTCCTCTCTCTCTATTTCTTTTCCTCTCTCTCTCGCTTATCTCTCTCTTGTCCGCGCTCGCAGTTATATTGTTTGCTTGTAATGTTTTTCGATTCCCGCTGAGATTTTGATATTCGCGCCCGTTTATGTAACATATGTTGCATTTGTTGTGGATCGAATACCGCCACAAATTTTTGTTGCATACTTCCGGGCATTGGCTTTAATCTAAATTTAGCTTACAGTTCTCAAACAGTTGAAGCACAAATCTAGTGGCATGCCAGATGCAGCAAACCAAACGAGGAAGAAGAGGAGAGAGGGGGGGCCAATTACATGGTGGCTAAGTTCAAAGTGGAGCCACATGTTCTCTCGTATTTTTTTTCTTATATTTTTTTTCAATATTTTTTTAAAGTTAAGTGATGGATATAAAGTTAGTAATGAATATAAACAAAATCTAGGAAAAATATTCATATGAAACGTGAGTAGATCCGTTTGGAGGGAAGAATCGTCGGGAGTATGGAGTAGATTAATCGCCAATTTCATATAAGGGCGATGCACCTCCAAAACCCCAGAAGTGTATTGCAGGAAGGGCGGGTACATCGTGGCCAGATACACCAGGCCGGCCAATTGTTTCGTTTATTTTGTGTGTGCATGTAGGCTGATATGTAGTGTTGTGAAGGTCGAGTTTGCTTCGATATCTGTACCGTCTATGGGCAGGGTTGGAGCTACCCCACCCTGAGAAATCTGAGCTAGCTGAGGTTGCCCACTGCAAACAATAGACGTGTTACACATATGTCTAACATTTTTGTTGTGTGAGTAGCATCCGTTATTTGTATATTCATCTTTTATTTTTTATTGTATTTACTTTTGTTTTTGTATAACGTCCTATTATCGAGTACTAAACTAAGCCTTCAACTCGAGTCATTTGTAACACGTCTAGTTGTTTGACAGTGGGCAACCCCGGCTAGCTAAGTTAAAGTGGGGTAACTCCAACCCTGGCCATTGACGGTACAGGCTCCGAAGCAAAACTCAACCTTCACAACACTACATAACGAACTACATGCACACACAAAATAAACGAAACAGTTGGCAGGCCTGGTGTCTATGGCCACGACTTACCCGCCCTTCCTGCAATGGGCCTGTACGGATCTTATTTGCCCATTGCCCTTAAATTGGATTTGACGGTCAATCTATGCTCCCGGTTATTCTCCCCTCCATACAACTTACTAGCAACTCATTATCTGTTACGCGTCGGTTTGTCCTCATGGGGCAGCTCCGGCCAGCCAGTGCTCAGTTAGGGGTGGGTCTGCCCCTGCCCGCCGACCGCACAATAAACGAGACTACACAAAATCTACACATCACGAAAAACAGCTGTTCTAACGGACAGTGGCAATTTAAATTACACAAAAAAAAAACAAAAAAAAACTCTATCTCCGACTTCCAACGGCGGCTTCGCTGTTACTGCCGTAGCGTTCCCGCCCTTCCTGTGGGGGTAATTAAATAATCCTGGCCCCCACCCTTTGATATCTACAATATCACATTTTTCCTAACCCACTTTGGGTCCCCCTCCCTCAATTTATAAGCTTTAGCCTTCCATTTTTACTGAAATTATTTCATTATTAATTTCGAAAATGGGGCTTAATGCTAAATTTAGACGTAATTAACTGTCTAAAATGGCAGCATTATAAATATTAAACTTAACGAAAACCAAAAAAAATAATAACAAAAAAAAAGGAACTAACAAAAAAAAAACGATTGATGCCCAAAAAAAATAAATAATAAACAAAAAAAAGTAACAACAAAAAAAAGTAACAAAAAAAAATGTATTAATACAAAAAAAATAAATAATAACCAAAAAGAAGTATCAATACAAAAAAAAATTGTTGGAGTCTGACCGCTGACGTCTTTATCTATTCGCAGCTTATTCCAGACTGATCTTTGCTTTTTCTTGACATCGCTCAGCCGCTTCCCTGACTTTTGCTTGACCTTCAACATTCTCTCTCATTCTTTCATCCTCTCTCGGACAATACTCCGTTATTTGGAAGCTTTTGGGCCCGCGCTCTCTTTTGAACCTGGGGCTACCACTTGTTTTCGCTGTGAGCAGCCCCAACTATCGATAGCCTCAGCCCCGCTGCAACAACACCCCTGGATTTATAGGGATACCCCGAAAGAATCCTGGGAGCAAGGGGTTGTCTAAGGGTGACTTGCCCTATTTGCCGGTGCCCAACCTGGTCGAGCTGCCCATTTAAAATCTTTCGACGCGCCCAACGTGGGGCTTACCACGATTGGATTCAGGGTCTCAGGTCCTTGGCATGGAAGACCCCTAAGGATCTCCCCTGAAGATCCTCCAAAAGATAGGCGTTGTTCCCGACTCGCCGGACTACTCTCGCCTTCAAGAACTTCTTCGCGAATTTGGCGTTAAAGCCCTTGGCAAAATTGCTCAACGCAAAATTTCGCCTATGTACCTCTTGGCCCGGCTTCGCATGAAATGTACGTGCCCGAATCTCTCCCCGTTGATGACTACGCTCATAGGCTTTGTGTAGTTGTTGTTGGACCATTTGTCTTATCAATTGTATTTTGTCGGCGGCCCGTAAATGAACGATTTCATGTTCACACATAGATCTTAATTTTCGAGCCAGTTTATAGTTCGCCCCGTTTAAGAACATGTGGTGGCCGAACACGGCAAAGAATGGCGTGACTGCTGTAGCCGTATGCACCGCGTTACGGATGGCCACTTCTATCTCCGGAAGGTACAAATCCCAGTCACGGTGGTCCTGCCCAAGATATGCCCTTATGGATGTCAAAACCGTCCTGTTGACTCGTTCAGCCGCATTACTTTGCGGCGAATACACGGCCGTTCGCATATGTGAAATCCCGAAAGACTCGATCATATTTTTAAAGGTGTGGGATACAAATTGGCGTCCGTTATCCGAGTGAATGATTTCTGGCGTTCCGAATTTGTAGAAAACCTCGTTGACCAGGAAGTTGACTACGTTTGTCGCCGTAGCCTCACGCATGGCTTTCAAAAAGGTGAACTTAGAGAAATGGTCAACGACTATAAATATCCATGCGTGCCCTTGTTTAGATCGCGGATATTTCCCGAGAAAATCTATGTACAGCTTTTGGAAGGGTCGTTCCGTCACAACTTCGCTTCCAATTTCCACCTACATACGGAAATTCGGTGCCTTACATTCCTTGCACGCCTCACACTGCTTCACCCAATCTTTTACCTGTACCACCATGCTTGGCCAGTAGACATGACGACGCAAGTTTTCCAACGTCCTCACGACTCCACCATGTCCCGGCGTTTCATCTACGTGAGCCTTCCCGATCAGTCCGGCGGTCAAGGAGTTAGGGACCCACAACTTCCAAAACGTTCCTTCTAGTTCCTCTTCCGGGCGAACAAACTCCATACGCTTGAAGAGCAACTCTCCCTCAATCTTCATATCGGGCAACTTGTCTTGATTCTGGCGTACGTGTTCGAGCAAGGCTTGATATTCCTTAGACTCGAACTCGGTGGTGCTAAAGCCCAACAGCTGCTCGGGATCGAGACGTATCTCCTCGACACTGCGTGAAAGTGTGTCGGCCACTATGTTGTCCGTACCTTTCCGATGTTCTATACGAAAGTCATATCCCTGAAGTTGTAAAGACCAACGAGCTAACCTCCCACTCAGGTCTTTCATGGACATCAACCATTTCAAGCTGGCGTGGTCAGTGATACAAGTGAATGACATTCCCTCGATATAAGGTCTGAACTTCTTAATGGATAGAATCGCCGCCAAACATTCTTTCTCCGTGACGGAATAGTTCTTCTGGTGCTTATTCAATTTTGCCGAGAAGAAGGCTATTGGTTGTTCCTGGTCTTCTACATTTTCTTGGAACAAAACGGACCCTGCTCCAAACTGCGATGCGTCACACTGGACAAAGAACGGCTTGGAGAAGTCAGCATGAACAAGCACAGGTGCTGTAGTCAACGCGGTCTTCAAAACCTCCACGGACCGTATAGCTTCTTCCCCCAAAACAAACTTGCCTTCACCCTTCTTGGCTAGGCTAGCGAAATCCCGTATGAATCGCCTATACCACCCAGCAGTGCCTAAAAAAGAGCGAACTTCTTTCCGCGAACGTGGTATCGGGATTCTTTTAATTGCTACCACTCGCTCGGGATCCATGCGTAACATACCTCCACCGATGATGAATCCCAGATACTTCAGGGACTTAAAACAAAACTTTGATTTCTGCAAGCCGATGCAAAGGTTTGCTTTCCTGAGGCAATCTCCTACTCTTCGCAAGTATTTCATATGGGTGGGAAAAAGAAAAAAGACAAAGACATTGGACCTTAACTCAACGGGTATCACTTTGTCCATCAAACGCACAAGTCTTTGGGCGGCATTGCATAGCCCGAATGGCATCATTCGAAACTGATATAACGGCCTTCCAGGTACCGCAAAAGCAGTATAGGGCTTACTCTTTTCGTCCAGTTCGACCTGCCAATACGCAAACTTCAAATCTACGCTGGAGATGTAGTAAGTTTGGTCGATCCTGGACAGTATGCCTTCTATGCAAGGTATCGGATAGGCATCCTTTATGGACAACTCGTTGAGTTTGCGGGCATCCAAACAGAAGCGATTCTTACCCGGCCTGCGTACAACAGTTGTACGGTTACTCCACGGGCTATTGCTCTCTTCTATGACCCCTAGCTCCAACATTTTGTCCACTTCACCATGCACCAATTGCTGCCACCACCAATGGCGGGTGACAAGGGATAGGGCCTATCCTTGAATGGTTGCGCCCCTTCGACCAAATCGATGGTATGTCTTTCTATTCCCGTCTTTCCCAAGCCATTGTCTTCGAATGACAGAAGCATTTGCTTTACGGACTCCAATTCGTTTCTTTCGTCCCTAGACAACTCCCATGATTCTGGTTCCCCCACTTCCTCATCCTCATCGTCCCCATAATGCGTCATGGACACCGCCAATACTTCCTCGACTTCCTTCTTGGTCGTTAATAAGTTGGATGGTTGGAGCCAAATCAAAGGCTCTCCAAAAGTCAATCCCAAAATAGGCTCGTTGTTGCAGATAAGGGCATACAAAGAAGGTGATATTCTTCATTTGACCCCGGTATGATATGGGTAGGTCAACTCGGCCGATGGTCGATCGGTCTTGCCCTCCGGCTGTTCGGACTATCGACACATAGGGTTGCATTTGAATCGCTAGATCCTCAATCAATTCCCGGCTGCCTTTACCTAGCAAGCTTACACTCGCTCCGGTATCCAAAAGACCTCTTAAGAACCTCCTCGAACACACGTAAGTCTCCCAGGTCGCCTCTCCGTATGGTCTCCACAACAGCCTTTCGACTTACGCGTCGTCGTTGAAAGCGTTCACGCGTCTTGTTGACTCGACGTGATATCATTCGCATCCCTTCTAATTGTCGGTCATTAAATATCCTATTCCTTAGTTCTAAATATTTTCTAAACCTTTCATCGAGGGGTAAATGCCTGATTAAATTACTATCCTTATTTCTACAAATTCCTCCGGGCTGGTTTGCTACTCCCTCTCTTTTCCGGACTGTATCCCCGAACGTGAGTCGCCCGTCCTCTTCACGCTCATCCGTCCGTTTCCCGAGCATTCTGTGCATTTCGGAGAGATGGTCCCTGGACAGCCGCACCTATAGCAAAACAGTTTACGCTCCAGGGATGGACAACTCCGGAAATCATGATTTCCTTCGCCACAATTCCAACATCCTGGTCGATTCAGTCGTTTCTAATCCGCTCTTATTTCTTCCACCATTTCTTTGGATTCTGCTTCTGCTTCGTCGACCAGAGCCTTTCTCCCGCTCGAATACCGCTGAGCGTCACCATGGATTGGTCGGCTGTACCGCTTTCCAAAACTAGCTTCGACCTCACACGCTTCGTCTCTCAACTGGTCCATGTTCTCATAAGGTGGTTCGTACCGCCCATCTTCCTCATCTCCCTGCTCTGTCCATCTTCTCTGCCCCACACACGGATTTCACCATTCACGAGCCTGTTGATGGGTTCCCATACTTGGCTCTGGATTACTCCTTCCTTCCCTCAAGTCTCGTCGGATCGGTTTGAGCGGAGGTATGGGCGGGATTGTCTCCCTGACCGGTGATGTGGCCAACCGCCGTTTGGGTATTGCCCCACCATTCCGAGGAATTCCGGGTCCTTAGTTCCCAAAGTCGGTGGATGGTGCTGGCGGTAAAAATGCATCTGGTGATCTGTGCGGCTCCTCAGCTGGCATTTCTCGGTTGGCGACAATCGGTCGCAGCACCTCATTTAATAGCTGCATCATACTTAGCATGCCCGCTCGAATCTCCTCCCTAATGGCATCACTAATTCCGGCGGACGTCGATTGCCGATAGGTCGCGTGCGCTTGTGCCATGGGGTCGGAATGTGATCAGACATCTCTACGCTACATCCGAAGGAAATGCCGGCTCCTGGGTTGAATTGTCGATTGCTCAGGTCATCCCTCTTGTGGATGACCGGCAATCGAGATTGTTCACCCGCGTCTCTAATCCGTTCCGTTTTCTTAGCTGGTAGCCCTCCACCAACACTGACCGGACGTCGATGCATCGCATAGTGACCTTACTGGTCCTATGGGCCACTCGAAGGTCCAAACAGTCCTGTAGACAGCCACCAGCCAGAAAACAGCCGATTTTCGACAACAACAAAAATTACTACTTAAACACAAAATCTAAATTTAATATATTGCCACTGACACCAAAATATCTACAAAAAAAAAACACAGTTGGTCAATATCACAGTGAATATTATTATCTGGGAGCCCTGTGCGCGAATCACCTGCTACTGAAAAGCGGTAATGACTTCACAGCCTCCCTAATGACATGACAAAACCAAAATATATTTTTGAATGAATTTGTTGGAATGCTGCTCGGATCATCCCACACATCGCACAATTGTAGTGAGCCTCAGGCTCCTAACCAGCCGCGACTTCAGAAAGATCCAGAGCAGCAGACAACTTTCCGCGAGATTTCGTCGTCTCGTATTTATTTATTTTTATTTTTTTCTTCAACACAAAATTCTCTAGGTCAACGCAGGCGCCAGCCTACATTGACTGAAAGCCCTGTGGAATATTCAGTTTGGGCGCCATATTGTTACGCGTCCTTTTGTCCTCATGGGGCAGCTCCGGCCAGCCAGTGCTCAGTTAGGGGTGGGTCTGCCCCTGCCCGCCGACCGCACAATAAACGAGACTACACAAAATCTACACATCACGAAAAACAGCTGTTCTAACGGACAGTGGCAATTTAAATTACACAAAAAAAAAACAAAAAAAAACTCTATCTCCGACTTCCAACGGCGGCTTCGCTGTTACTGCCGTAGCGTTCCCGCCCTTCCTGTGGGGGTAATTAAATAATCCTGGCCCCCACCCTTTGATATCTACAATATCACATTTTTCCTAACCCACTTTGGGTCCCCTCCCTCAATTTATAAGCTTTGGCCTTCCATTTTTACTGAAATTATTTCATTATTAATTTCGAAAATGGGGCTTAATGCTAAATTTAGACGTAATTAACTGTCTAAAATGGCAGCATTATAAATATTAAACTTAAAGAAAACCAAAAAAAATAATAACAAAAAAAAAAACAAAAAAAAAAAACGATTGATGCCAAAAAAAAAAAAAATAATAAACAAAAAAAAAGTAACAACAAAAAAAAGTAACAAAAAAAAATTTATTAATACAAAAAAAATAAATAATAACCAAAAAGAAGTATCAATACAAAAAAAAAATTTGTTGGAGTCTGACCGCTGACGTCTTTATCTATTCGCAGCTTATTCCAGACTGATCTTTGCTTTTTCTTGACATCGCTCAGCCGCTTCCCTGACTTTTGCTTGACCTTCAACATTCTCTCTCATTCTTTCATCCTCTCTGGGATAATACTCCGTTATTTGAAAGCTTTTGGGTCCGCGCTCTCTTTTGAACCTGGGGCTACCACTTGTTTTCGCTGTGAGCAGCCCCAACTATCGATAGCCTCAGCCCCGCTGCAACATATCTTTGTTCTCCAAAATATTTTTTTTTTATATATATTTTTTTTTGTGCGAGTTTAAATTTTTTTTGGACATACAATTTTTTTTTGCATATAAAATTTTTTTTGGTTGTGCGAATCTACAGCACCCTTAGGCGGCAGCAGCAAACACCACGTGACCAGAGACTACAGAGCCGCCTGTGACACCCCCCCCCCCCCCCCCCTGCCACCGCGGACCACCAACCCGAAGAACAAAAGTGAGTCCGTTCCAACTTTCAAATGGTATCGACCGCATCCACTAACGCCCCCAATTAATGTGATAATCGGCGTTTCTTTTTTTTTTCCATTTTTTTTATTGCTGATTGGTAAAGATTAGCTTAAATTTCAAAATTAAATTCCGGTAGTCAAATACATTTTTTTTCTGTTTTTTTTCTTTTATTTAATCAAATTCCTTTTTTTTTGTTATTATTTATTATTTTTTTTTGCTTTTGTTAAAATTGAGCCTGATGTAAATTTAAACATTTAGAATCCAAATATTCATTTATTTTTTCCTTTTTTTTTCCCTGTATTTAATTAATATATGTCATCATTTAATAAAAATAATTTTTTTTTGTGATTAAGTTTAATATTTATAATGTTCCCTGATTTGTTAGCTAATTAACTTCACTTGCATGTCATTAGGTTTAAGTGGAAGACACGTTAAATGTTAGCACTAAGCACAAAAGTTCCAATAAATAAGGTTCAGTGAACATGGAGAGCTAAGCGTTATAAATGGAGGAAGGGGGACCCAAGGTGGGTTAGGAAAAATGTGATCAAACATATATACAAGGGTGGGGCCAAAATTTGATAAGTATCCCCACAGGAAGGGCGGGAACGCTATGGCAATACCAGCAAAGCCGCCGTTGGAAGCCGGGAGTAAAGTCGTTTTTTTTTTTTTTTTGTTTTGAATTGCCACTGGCCGTTAGAACAGCTGTTTTTTTTAGTGATGTGTAGATTTTGTGTAGTTTCGTTTATTGTACGGTCGGCGGGCAGGGGCAGACCCACCCCTAACTGAGCACTGGCTGGCCGGAGATGCCCCACGAGGACAAACCGGCGCGTAACATCTTTCTTAATAATTTATTAACAATCATTGTTCACTTTACATGGGTAGTAACAAAATTCGCCGCTAGGTGGCAATATAATTTCCAAACGGCAATTCAATTTTGAATTTGAATTAGGAATCATGACAATTAAAAAAAAAAAAAAAATTGAACTATTGTGATCAAATATTTTGCCAATGATCCTTAATCCCTATTCTACCATATTGGAGCTCTAAGATAAGTATTTGGTGCAGTGGGGCTTGAATTCAAAAGGTGTAACATATAATTTGGCAAAAGTCCGGATATCAATAGAACTAGCATTAAATAAATTTAAATATTTAAAAAAAAAAAGTATAATAATTGATATGGAATAATGAAACATATAACGTATGACGGAATATATATAAATTAATTAACATTTAAATTACTAACAATTATCTACATATAATATTTACTTAAGTACTATTATGGTCAGATGTGCAGGAACACTACGCCCGGTGTGTTGAATTGGGCTTGTGATAATATTTGGGTAATTCAGATTCCAAAGTAAATATGTTTTCTTGGAATCTAATTATAATACATTTGAGTATAGCCTCGATGTTTACATGCTTATACATAGGTGATTTGTATACGTGCCTTTTTACGTTTTAAATTCCAAATTTTGTTTTTGTACAAATACGTATACGGATCGCGTTCAAGCGGAACACAGATTCGGCTACATAGATACGTGGACGATATGTTGATTTTAACACACATTACGCATTTTAAAATTGAGCCTGATAACACATTTTCTTGGCTCATGCGTTTATATTAATTTAAATTTGATGCAGGAAACTTTATATAAATCGACTTATTCGATTTTGCTGGTGGAGGACATGGCTTAAGAGCCCACGATGGGACTGGTTATGTATTGGAGCGCACTTACCGGTTTAAACACGATATGAGGTGCCCGTTGTGGCTGCGCAATTTGTTTCCAATGTCGAATGTAAAACGATCACTGAGGGATTCCCTCGTCATTGCAAACAAAATTATTTTCTGAGGATCAAATCCAGGCCGTTGTTGGGATGATCCGAAGCAGAGGAAATTGATGATGAAGTATAAAATAGTGGAAAAAACGAAAAGAATCTGCGGCGTGACCTGACATAGATTAGCACAATATAAATATTATTTAAGCAAACACTTTTACGCAAAATTCTATTCCACAAATCACACACAATTATCACGGAGGGTTAGTGCACTCCCAAATACATCTATCTCCTTGCTCGCGCCACATGAAGATTCAGCCGCCAAGAGACATGACCTGACTCAATTCGTTTTTTTTTACCATGTGCAAAACTCACCATAATCCACAAAACGCCCCTTTGTGGAAAATGTGGTCACCTTAAGTTGGGGCCTCACCAAGCCTGCCAGCCTCTTTCTTAATTTCGGCAATGTGACCCTTTACTTTTCCTTTTTTTGTGGTGGTATACGATAACTGCATATCGGTACGTGCCGCAAATTCAACACATCGTTATTTTTCTTCATTATTCGATTACTTTGTGCAGCGATTTTTCCAAATTTATTTATTTATTTTTGTAATGATCTTATATATTTTAAAAATATTTGTTATAATAAATATTTGTTCTCATGTATACCAACCAGCCAGTGTCCCGTTATGGCGCGAATTACTGCACAGTAGTTCGTGCGACTTGAGTCCATTCTCGTTCGTTGGGGGAAGAACATCTGGAAGAGTATGTTAGTCTGAGGAATTGGCAGTCTGTTTTTGAAGGAATTCTTGAATTTCTTTCTAAACTTGATTCATGTCCGTCAACATGAGCCATCCACACTGAGAATTCTCTCAGTCTTATGGCCGTGAGTGTCAAATTCTCTATGCCTTGTCTTTCTAGACATGGAATGTCTGCCACCACACTAAGGCCCCATATAGTAGTATAGGTCTAATGATGGATGTGTTAGTCATCGGATAACGTTTGAGGACATGCCCCATTTGAGTCCAACTGATTTCACACACGTGTATAAAACGACTGTCGCCTTTCTTACCCGTACCTGGGTGTTAAGGTTCAGAGATAAGCTTTGAGTCTATGGTGTTTGTAAGAAAGAGACTTTTAAGTAGTTATAGAGCTTTTTACATGAACGATGATGGACTGATGAGTCTAAGATCCTTTTCACTAGTGTGTGAAGATTTATCAGCTTTGGGTATGAAGGTGGTTGATGACTCGAGCCACGTTGGTGGAATCTGGCCAGTCTTGAGAATTCTCGGCATTTGTATGGCCGTTGCGCCTGCTTTTTGTAAGTGGGCAGGGCTTATTTTATCGGGACCTGGAGGCTTAAATGGCTTTAAGCTGTTTATTGCCCATTTTATGTTTTCTTTGAGTAGAAGTGGTTTTATTGATAAAATCTCAGCAGCTCAGAGCAGCCTGGAAAATGTGCTTTAAGGAGGATATCCACTGACTCTTCATTGGATATCGACCATGAGTTATAATTTTTTTTTCATTCGGCATCATTTGATGAATCTATTTCTGTGCAGAAATTTCTGCACGACTTTCTTTTAGCCTGTGTGGTAGCTTTTTGTACAATAGGGGAATGGCGTGGGGCGCTGTCATTAATGTTTGTTTGTTGAAGACTCACAAAGAAACCACAAGAGGTTAGATTAGAGCCCACGAAGCAGGACCCATGTCTGTTCGTCAAACGGCAGGAGAAGAAGATTCTCCTATTATCCATATACGTAGATGATTTGCTGTTAGCGTCAAATGTGTTGCAAATGTGACCATATTATATGCAATGTAACAATCTGGCAACTCTTTTTTAGCTTATCATATGTATTGCATTGTTCCTTCATTCGTATGTACTCAAAAATAAATTTCATTATAGCATGTAATAGCAGTTCGTTTTAGACCGCCGAATAAGTCGCGTCGTTATTTTAATAAAGCCATTCTAAACTGTAGAATATCGGTGTCTTATTTACATAAAACAACAAATAATACAAAACAAAACACATGTGTCACAAATTTGTAAAGAACAAGCTTTCTTCCGTAGAGTATAATATTCTTTGTTTCAATACAACCTACAAGGGAGCCACTGGATCACATCGGAGGTCGGTACTCTTTGATGCCCCAGGTCTTTAAGTAGAATGGGATGGGGTTGCCGTGTCCTATGGCTCTGTTACATAATGTTTAATTAGTATAGAGTCCCTGTTGAATTAAATAGGAACTGCTGAACTTCGACACAGTTAGTATTATTAAAGGGCGAGTTTCTGATACCCACTTCACTGCCTACTAAAATTATCAGGATCTGAGCTGGTGATCGATCCTCGCTGTCTGTACCCACCCAACCATAAGTATAAAAAGTGCAAGTAACAAATTAGACTGTTACATATTTTTATATGCTATAATACAATACAATATTGACTGCATAGTTATGCTATGCACGGATGTACGGAGACTAGAAGACGATACTCCTCGAAAATTTTTGTATACACAAAACATAACAAAATATTTAGGGACAAGCGGAATTTTTATTTGTGGTGGGCTATATTCTATACCCTAACCCAACCATTGTCTTCGAGGCGACCTATATCGAAGATCTCCTATAAACATATCCTAACTTATTATACTAACATGCCTCCCAGGAACTTTCTCGTTTTAGCAATTCATGTTCTTACTTTCCGGTTTATCAGTTTTACTTCAAAAACAGTAAAGGCGAATAGTGTCATCATGCGATTTCATTATTTTACAAAATAATTCTAATAATGTAAAAACAACTAATTATAATCATTTACAAAATATAATTTAGAAACGAGAGTGAATAGAATTTTCTTTTAAAATTAAATTTAAAGAAAATCCAATTACTTAAAAATTGCATTGATAAAAAACTTTTTAATTAAAAAAAAACAATTAAAAAATTGAATGGAAAATTTTAATTAAAAATATTAATGTTCACCAAAAAAATTTAATTGAATTAACAAAATTATTTGGTGGCCCAGGTTAATTTAGAAACTGGTTAATAACAATTAGGAAAATATTTAAAATTTAAAGTTAATTATTTAAATGAAAATAATAAATTGTTGTCTTCTTAAACAATTGCTTTTCAAAGGTGTGTTATCCCGACTATCCCGACAGCACTATGTACTGGACTTATGACAGAAGTGATTATTTATAGGCGGAAACTAATAATTGCACACGCTAAGCTTTTAACATGAACAGCTGTTCATCCTGCACATGCTTAAAGATTGTTGTGTGCATGTCGGGGAGGGAGTTTGCAGAATGCAATTAATTTGTTATTGTAAAGTTTAGCCTTATTGTTATTTATTTATTTTTCTTCTGTTATTAGGTTTTAATTCTTTTTCTCTTTTCTTCTTTGTTGGCGTATACAATAATTAAATAAAGCAAATCAAGTTAAGCTCATGCCAGATAAGCTCTGCTTACGAAAATATATAAAGTAACATAGAACTGGATTTTACACACTTACATGTGTGCAACGTTGGAAAACTTTCCATCGATACGTGTATGTATTGGGATGGTGTGTGTGAGCTTATAATTTATGCTACTGCTTAATCAGATCATTTTATTTGCCTTTTTGCTTCACTTATTTGATAATTGCCTTTGAATTTTTGTTGTTTTATATTAACTGTACTAAAACTAGAAAAAATTTATAAAGGCCAATTTTTATTTATTTATTTATTGGCAACTATAATCAGTCGACACAAAAAATACAAAAAGTAAGAAATTGAATTTAATTTAATTTAAAATAAAATTAAAATTCTAATAAATTTAAAAATAAGGAATATTTACAAGATTTCTGGGGGTATTTAAATGCAAAATGGTCCAACATTTGTTGTATGAATTGGGGAAAACACAGAAAAAAACCCAATCAGAGCAAAGATATTTTGTAAGAATTAGTTAACCACCGCCTGTGCATGCGACGCCATCAGCATACGTTAGTACGTTAGAATACAATATTACAGAAGGAAGCTCATTAATAAATAGGTTAAAAAGCACTGGACTACCACGAGGTACACCAGAGGTGACTAGGATAGGTTTGGAAAGTACTGATTTAAATAAAATTTGTTGAGTTTTGTTACTCAGATCCTCTGAAATCCAGGTAAGTAGGTTAGTAGGAAATCCTATAAGGTTTAGTTTGTGAAGGAAGGAGACAATGGTTAACTGAGTCAAAGGCCTTACTGAAGTCTGTATAAACGACATCAGTTTGCATTTTATTCTGAAATCCTTTGATCACAAGGGAAATAAATTCAAGAATATTATTGGTAGTAGTCCTACATTTCACAAAACCATGCTGGAAAAGTAATATAATAGACCTACATAAGTGTTGCAGTGGAGTTGTTACTATTTTCTCAAAAACCTTAGGTATTGCTGACAATTTAGAAATACCCATTTAGTTTTTTTTTTTATCAGACTTTGAGCCATTTTTATGGACAGGAATAATAAGGGATTCCTTCCAAATAGCGGGAAAATAACAAGTCTCAACAGACAAGGTAGACTTAGAACAGTTCTTAAATACACATCCCGGAACTCCATCTGGACATGGCGAATACCATGCTGCAGCTATTTTAATTGTAATTTAATTTCTACTTCAGCAGACTTTTGGGGGGGTTTAATCACTAACTTGTAATTTGAATATTCCAATTACTTTCTTAACGCACAATAAAAAATGTAAAAAAATAAGTATTCACGAATAGAAAAAAAAAAAAAGTGAGCGCAGGTTTGGATCGGCGGCGTGTTGCGATGCGCTGGGGCCGAAGCTTTGCGGGAACGCAGCTGGGCGGCTGAACTTTCTCAGAGAGATGCCAATGGGTGCCCGCACTCTAGATGGCAGCCAGTGGCATTATGTCCCAATCCGGTATGCCCAGGGATGGAGCGTCGAATTTAAATCTCACGATGTTCAAGTTTAAGTGGATTTGCACACCCACACCTGGCGCGACTGCGCAAACACACGTTTCGCTGGTGTGGATGGTTTTTCCGTGGACTTTAATCCAACGTGCATAAGACACGAATTTTTGACTTTAGAATACTGATCGTTCGCAATACTTTTTGCGGCTCGTACCTTATATTGTGTATAAGTCGAAAATTTATACATACAGTGAAAGACACCTTATTAGGCACAGAGTCAAAGAAAACAAGTAATTGCCTGCCATAAACAAATCATTAATTATTTTTCAAAAATTCCAAAGACCGATGGTAGGTACAGGTATTAACCACCTAAATTAATGACCATATGACCCCAATACACTGGGGTTTCCCCACCTGCTAGGTAGGATTATGTAAAGAAGTAGCCTATTTTCTTTGACTCTGTGCCTAATAAGCTGTCTTTCACTGTATATCGCTGTTCGCGATGGGTCTCCAAAGATGGATGCGTCTGGATTCTTTTTGGTGGTGGAGGGTCGTGGCCGGGCCTTAATTCAGCAAATTTTGGCATAAGAATTTATAACGCGCACGGCATGGAGTGAATTGATTTTTTAGAACTTTTTCTCGCACTTGTGCACAATTTCCACAACTTTTTGGTCTTTGTGGTTAAATATGCTCGGATATAATCTCGCACATACGTGTGATGGGTATACACCCATCGGCAAGCTAACCGACGTGGAGGATTATGACTTTGGCTTTGTATAGAACCATGAAGCGAAAAGGCTGCAACCTCCGGTCAGATCTTTTATAAGAAGCAATAAAAAGAAAATGCTTTTCTTTTTCGAATTTGAATTGCTGCTTCTTTTCTTTAGGGAGCCAAGAGAGACCAAGCTCTGCAACACTTCTTGTGAGGCTGTCCAAAGCTGGTTGCTATGAAACTTTACCCAATTTTATCGAATGCGATCGATTCTATCGCCAACAAGATGCGGTAAAATTCAAGAGTTGCGAATTTTAAAATTACGGCAACGGCGACCATTACAAAATAGAGATTTTTAACTTACATTGTCCTGATGCGGTGAAAGGCAATCCAACGCTGAATTTCCTTCTTTGAATTTAAAGCTTTTATTTTTTTGTATATTAGGTTTTCCACTGAAACTCAATTCATTATTAAACTATGTACAAATTAATATGTGTTATCTGTTATATTTAATATTTTATTCTTAGTTTTAAGTGTTTTTAATAAAACACACATCATTAACAAAAAAAAGTGTTTTCTTCCACTGAACCAAAAAAAATGTATAAGGCCTGTGAGCAAATCACATTTGTTCTACATTATTCTTTGCTTCTTGTTATCCGCTGGAATGTGGTATCAAAGTATTCCGCAGTCGGTTACGCCCGACTGTAACGTTCTCTCTTGTTTTATTCTGTTTTTTTTCTCTGCAAACCACTATTTAACCTAATGTAATGTACTATATGCTGTGTATACCACTTTTAAGCCATTTTCAAATGCCGCGGGGTATTTCAGGTAAATAAGATTGCTGTTCACATTTTGTAATTATGAAACTCCGCCCGTCCAATTCGCAACTGAGAAGACATAAACTGAAACGGTATGCGGCTATTTGCTGTGCAAACATTTGAAGTCACAATTTAATGTTGTGTGTTGCCAAAGTGGTTAAAATCTGTGAAATTATTGGCCATGGCTGATTAAGCGTACCGAGCCCAACCGAGCTGGCATTCAGGTGAAACACAGGGTAAGGTTCATTTGCACGGAGGTTAAAAAAATTAAATTATAATCGCGCTTAAATAGGCAAAGTTAGTTGATCGTCTAGCGGCTGCGAGAATAAAGCTAAAACCGTTTGTTGCCTTTCTGATTCACAGTTCTTTGAGCCTTTAAGAAAAGTGTGACTTTTTTAAAGTGACTTTGTGCCAGCGATTAGTCGAAAAGATAAACAAAACATTGATATGGCTTATTTTGAGATCCGTGTGATTGCGGGAGAGCGTAGACTATATATGTATATCAAATACATGTTCTAGCATCAGTAAAAATATAAATCCTTGTTTCAAATATAAATACACAGCACTCAGTAATTTTTCTTAAACTCTTGTCTAACAAGTGTTTTCATCTATAAGATATGCCTTAAGGCTTAATTAAAAAAAATTGTATATCAAAATCAAAATTATATATACATATACAGTGTCTCGCACCTTATTTGGATCAGTGTCAAAGAAAAAAAGTAATTGCCTGCCATAAGCTAATTAGTTATTATTTTACAAAAATTCCAAAGACCGATGTTAGGTACATATATTAACCAAAATTAATATATGAACCCAATAAACTGGGGTTTCCCCACCTGCTACGTAGGATTATAAAAATGTTGCCTGTTTCCAGGTGCAGTTTTCATTTGGATCAGTCCAAATAAAATAATATATTTGGCGTATAAAAACTTAAATAAGGATGTTAATACTTTAGCCTTAACCACTTCCCTTAACTTAATATTCATCGAAGATACCAGCTTCCTGGTAGCTTTTGGGCTGATTTTGCTCCACTCATGCCGCAGAGCATTTTTGAGGTCTTCTTTGCTGGATATGCTGTGCTTCCGGATGTTATTTTCCAGCAAAGCCCACAAATTCTCAATGACATTTAAATCTTGAGACTGGGCAGGTGGAATTATCATGTGGAGGCAGTTCCTGATGAGCCAGGACTGTACTATCTGGGCCTTATGCTTGGGATCGTTGTCCTGGTTGAACCGGAAAGTACGTCGGATTCCTACCTTCTCGGCACTTTGCAGTACATTTTCCTTTATCTTGTCCATTGTTATTTCAAAAATCACAAAATTCACGAATCCGGCTGACGAGATACATACCCCTGCCATGTCACTTCCTCCACCATGCTTGACTGTTGCCTTTACGTGTTTGGGATTCAGGTCAGTATTGGACTGTCGCCACACACAATTCCGTCCGTCTGAGTCAAAAATGTTGAATTTGGACTCATCTGAACATATGACTGTGTTCCAGAACTCCAAATCCTTGTCCAAGTGGTTTTTGGCGAACGTCATCCAAGTCCCTTTATTTTTCACGCTTATAAAGGGCTTCTTCCGCGATATTCGGGCATTAAAGTCATGTTTGCGCAGAGTTTCCACACAGTACTTTTTCCCCATTTTATCCTGCACCTGTTGAGTCAGCTTTGGAGCCGATAGCTTGGGATTTCCCCTTATTTTCCTGATGATCCTTCTCTCCTCCTCTTCGGCGAAAATCTTGTTTGGTGCCTTTCTGCCCTTGCACTCAATCCGATTTGCGTCGACGAAGCGCCGAATGATGTTATACACAGTTGAGTTGCTCAGATTGACCATTTCAGCTATTTGGCGATATGAATATCCGAATTGGAAGTGTTCCAGGATGAGTTTCCGTTATGCAATGGGAGTCTGTTTGTCCATAGTCCTTGTTGGTTTATTGCACCCAAGATGCAGGATAAAACTAAACTGACTACGAAGGATTGGTCTATTTATACCGAAAATACTCAACTTTAGGTAAAAAATCCGGGTTTTATGGCACCCAGGTGTCCACAATGTACCTGGTCGAAATAAAATTTTCCCTAAAAATAGGCAACTTTTTTACATAATCCTACCTGGCAGGTGAGAAAACCCCAATTTATTGGGGTCATATATTAATTTTGGTGGTTAATATATATACCTACCCTCGGTCTTTGGAATTTCTGAAAAATAATGTATAATTAGCTTATGGCCGGCAATTCCTTTTTTTCTTTGACACTGAGCCAAATAAGCTGTCCGCCACTGTATATCCAATCGAAAATAAACAGTTAAGGGTTTTACTATTTTGCAAAAAATAATTAAGTTTTCATTAAAGGCTTTCAAGGGAAAGCTGTTCTTTCTTGCTCTTACAGACTTCAAACTGAATTAATTTGTCTTTCTGTCACTAAAAATAATTCCATGATGATTGTAATAATTATGCTGTCGATTAAATCAACAAATTAATTGAATGCATTTAATCTGCAGATTAAGGACACTTGACATACTCCAGCAGTCGGCCAGCAATTTGCTTGCCATCTTTTTCCTTGCCATTTCCATTAACTTTGCAGCTTTACACAAACTCAAGCGAAGAATAAACTGCTAGACAACTAATCCACTTGGCGCTGTTGTTTTAAATGGAGTTTTGAAAAACTCCCTGCTAAAAATTATTGCACGGGCAAAATTGTGAGATATGGGTGCGATTAACAGGCTTCAAGGTAACAACCCTGAGACTAACCAAAGCAAAAACTGTTGTTGTTGCTGTTGTTTCCATTGAATTTTAAAACTTGACGCCGACACCTGAGAACAGCTCTGTGTGTCACAGTGTCAAGGTGCCAGCAGAAAGCGTTTCACAGTTACTCGCAAACTCGCAAACTCGGAAAACGCAGCAGCTTGCGCTCAATTTTTGAGGTTGGCTGGCGTTGTTAAATCAGACCTCAATATCCACCCCCCGTGCCTCGCTATCAGCAGCCGCATTAAAGCTGTCTCCCAGCGCATTGAGCACTGTCGAAGCCTTGCCACCTGTTACGAGTTCGCTCGAGCAACAGGATGCCCCATTCATTAAAACTCATAAAAGTTACGGTTGAGCCAAAGAGCGCGAGCTTTTTCCGAGCGCATGCCCCAAATTAAGTGGCAAAAGCTTCTCGCATTTAATATGAGAGCAAACACAGCAAAAAGTTACTCGGCCAAATGCCAAATGGCAAAAAGTGGGTTTTGGCGATGTTTTTATACCCTGTGGCCACGTTTGACTGATCTTATCTGTCAATCGTGTTTTGTGAACATAAAATGTCGGGTAACAAACTTGAATTACAATCTAAGCAAATGATTTGTTAAGCCTCCAGAGATAATACATAATTAAATATGCTTACATTTTCAAATTTATATTTTTTTGATTGTTTTGTTTTAATTTTGAATTTTATTTTTATTTTACAACCCTTCTGTGGTGAGTGCCCAGCACATTGATGCACTATGCATGATTATCATTATTTGAATATTTCATTGTTGAGGCATATTTATTATTTATGTCACAGGCTTTAAAGAGTGTTGTTAAAGATCTTTCTAACTTTTCTAATGCTGGAATTCCTTTATTTTGTAACGAACCTTTTGTTCGGGTTAGTTTTAGCTGGGCTAAAACTCAGTCGAGCTGGGGATTCGTGCAACAAATTTTATTCAATTGCGTTTGGGATAATCAACAACACAGATATATATGTATATATATGTATGTATATTCAAATAGTTTTGTTTAACTTGCACTATTTATTCTTACAATTACACTGTATTGCTTGTAATTTATTGGCCACTTGGATTAGTGGAACAGTTCACTGATATCCTTTTTTTCAGAGCACCTGTTCGCGAGAATCTGCCCCAGGCACTCCGCTCACCAGCTAGGCAAGTTCACGACCTCCGCCTGCCAGACTGACATATAGTACGGCACACCTGTTGTTCAAAAGGGCTAGTGGTCTCCTTGATTCCCCAAGTATTGCTCCTAGCACACCTGTGAATCAGGATTCGCGCGTACACTATCTGTCTGTATGCAGGCCCAATCGCACTTGCTGCGCTTGGATTTATGCGGATTTCGCCAGTTGCCACAATTTAAGCGTGGCAAGGATTTACGCTTCTCCCCCAATTTCAGGACCTGAATGTTCTGCGTTATCCTTTTATCCTGGCAGAGTCGAGTCCTTCGACGCTCTTTGGGTTTTATATCGTTTGATTTGTTGTTGTGTTGTCTCGCGTTGATTGTATTTCGCACTGCCGCATGATCTTTTTGGTGGCGTGATCTTGGTAACTTTTCACTGTCATTTGCTGGCGCCAGCCCCTGTCTGCCGTCAGTGTGAGTATGGATGGCGATATTGTTCCCGCAATACTCCTCACACTATAGCGGCACATGTCCTGATGGACAGGTGTGTTAGACACTCTCATATGGCTGACAACCTGCGTAAGACAGAGACAGGGCGAAAGAGAGAGAATTCACTGCAACTGCATCAGGGCCGAATTTCGGCCTGATAGACAGTTACTGTGAGGGGCGCATATAGCATTTATATATTTATATACATATATGTATATTTATTCGCCATGGCTATATGGCTCCTCACAATTTAAAGACCATGGAGTAGCACTTTCAGATTAAATACATTTAAGCTTAAAAAAAATAAAAATATTATTACATCTAGCAAAACTTCAACAAGTGAGCTGATAAGAAAAAAAAGTCATGCAATTTATGATTCTTTTATTTATCTTTCTTTCGCCAAGTGACAGATTTTTTCAATAGAAAGGCATGTTTCGCACTTATAAGAGAAAGTATTTTAATTTTGAATGATTGATATTAATGTTATTTATTAATAACCGTTTCTTTGTTATATTGTGCTCTAGCGTCTACCACAGATAAAGTCAAGCTGTGGCTAAAATATCATGATGTGACCTCTCACTGCGTATTGCAGTAAGTCTTATCCTATTTTTTGTCTTGGCGAAAAAAATTTGTAATTTGAACTTCTGAAAGTTGAATTAATGATTTAGCTTTAATTTGTAGCATGCCACTAGTGTAGTACCACTAGACAGACAATACGTAGATGCGATTCGCATGTCGAGACAATGATACCCCATACCAATGTCGTTAGAAAACTGATTTAAGTAATAATTCTCATATTAGCTTAACAAATTTGTATTTAAATGAATGTCAATAAATAAATAAAAATATAAATAAATACATCTGCTTACTTTGCGTTATTCACAACGATTAAGCTTTTCTGCTTCAAGCTGGTGATCACAGCATGATGCCATTCGACATCGATGGTATATGTTCAGTACATAGTTGCATGTTAAGTTGCAGATGTTATGTTACACTCTTGGTACTAGACTATTCCTTATAGTCCTTCCGTCTAGAATTAATTGTCGTGTCGTGCTACGTGTTATGTTTGTTTTTGAATTACTGCATGGTTAAATCGATTCCGTTACGCTTATGTGTTTAATTAATTGTTATTTTTGTACCCTTTACTTTCCCCTCTTTGTTAAATTAACAATTGTTCCTTGCATGAACCTTTTCAAAAACTCTGTAATTATTGTAATGACTGCAATCGAAAATGTCAATCACGAGGCAAGACTTTTAAAATAGAGTTCTTAATAATGAACATGATGGATTTGATGGGCATCTTAACTATATAATACTGGGATTTCCCTAGTGCATGCAATAAATGTTGAATCAATATTATTATTATTTTTTTCAAACATTAAGTTGTATTTTTAATTTATTTATTAGTCGACATTAAATGAAGTCTTCCATACAATAAATGTACTAATGCAAGGGTATACGAATATTGAACTTTAAGACTTACGACAGATACGTGAGTGTTTTTACCAAAATACATTGTACACACATAGCACTTGATATCGCCGGGGATGATTGCTTCAGTTCGTCCTACACGATACGAGTACATATTTTATGCAATATATACAGGGCTTACGTGAAACTGAACAGTCTGCAGATGCGAACTTATGCAAATTACAATTTTATTAGAAAGTTGATCATTTTTGAAAGACGTAGCTTGGGGATGGGCACTTATTGGATACTTCCATCTTCAACCACTAAGAAAAAATCAAGAGAAAAATAATAACCAAAAAAGCCAAAAAAAATATATACATATATTTATAAAAACAAAAGCAAAAATAAAATACAAGCAATAAAGAAATGGGTCGAGGCTTAACGGGAACTGTGCTATTGAAGTATTTGCAATTTTAGCGCTAGCACAAATGCGGAAATGGCAACGAGCTTCGGAACAACAATAGCAGCAATGTGCGACAATAATAATAAATTTTCATAGCTTTCCATTGCCGTTAAGCACTTCCCCTCCCGCTTCCGTCGGGTGGGAGCTACATATGTATATGCATATGGCTTGGACCCGATTCACATTTGAGTTGGAGAGGGAGTTTGGCTTTTCAACACCCAGTACCATTTTGTACGCCATCCTTCGCATTATATAACACGTAATTCTCTGTTTGCATGATAGACTTATTCTTTGCTCATTGGATCAGCGCAGACAAATAACTGAAGTGCCAATTACACTTTCCGCGCATTCTCCCGTCGAGCCAAGTTATTATAAATTTATGTTACCGTCAATGTTCCTCTCTTTTTTCCCACAGTGCAGTGAAAATCATGTTATCCTGTGTCTGCTGTGCCAACATCCTGGCTCTTTGTGCATGGCATTGACGCCATGCTGATGTGGAAAGGCTTTAAGCCAGCGACACTTTCTGGCCATAAAGTGTGAAGTCGAAAGAGTGTGTAAATGTCACTGTTTAGATTCTCATATCACAAAGACGATAAAATTATAAAGCGCTGCGGGTTGAGAAATATAAAATGGGGTTTGCTTTAGTGAGAAAACATTCAATTTAAGTTGTTGTGCACATCTTGTGAAAATATAATTAATTTGAGGTACACTCAGAAAAAAATTCCTCCATTTGTTTTAAAACTGCTAACTTATTATGGTGGATCCGTGAATATGTAATATTTAAATTCGGATGCTGCGATTAGGTGGCGCAGCAATTGTTTTCCAAGAAAATTGTATTTCTTACATACTTGTGGATGGTATTCTAATCAGTCGAGAAGTTATAAGATAAAGTCTGTTGCAGACTTCTTGTCCGTCTGAATTTGTTGTCCCTTATGCGCATAACTCCTTTAGTTTTTTCGCTTTCTTGATGAAATTTGGTTAAAAAGAATCATCATAATCGGGTTAACATATCTTATAAAATTAAAAGCATCTGTTTGCTGAGAGTACCAAGCGAAAACAAATGCGTGGAAGCCATAGTCGGCACAGCCGAGGAGGAACCAAGCCTGATCTTGGGGACTGTGCCAATGATATGGAAACAGGCGTTGCCTTGACTTTGAAACAAGGTGACAATGCAGTAGTTTCCTCTCCCGGATGGTGCGAAGAAGGTGAGCTTCATGAAGTCATGCTAGTTCGGGAACTGATTCTACTGCCCGAGGATTATAACTTTTTCTCATCTGGCAGCAGCAGCAGTAGCGCGTCAAGGCTTTGGCAGCTACGGAATTGAAGGAGTAGCTTGAAGTCCCCGATGTCAGGTCCAAGGATGCATTCACTCGGTTCAAATAGTTGGATATGCTACCCATTACGCTTTGGTTATATCAATCACTTATCTACGCAGTGACAATTTGTTGGCGATCATCGCAATTTTTGTTGGAGAAAGCTAGCATCTACAAACGTGCAGACATGGAAATTGATGATGACGAGGATGTGGCAGACGCCTTCTCCGCGGCCGGCACGTTCAAGGTTCTGACGTGCCCCAGCTCTGTGAGATGAAGCAACTGGCAATTGGAGCAACTGGCCATCAAGATTCCCATGAATGAAAATGATGATGCTGCAGGAGCAGCCTTAAAAGCGAACAACAATGCCAATGCTGGTGATTATGAGGACGGCTATAAAAAATGGCTTAAATGCATAAATTGTACACTTAGAAAAAAATTGCTCTGAATTTTTGAAAATCACTGTACAAAGTATGTCTTTCTAACAACAAGGGTTGAATTTCCTAAAATGTAGAAATTCAAGTTTGTGAATCGAAAGTCTAACAACAGGTTATCTTCAAGTCGACATAAGATATACTAGATCATTCTTACGTGCTTGCATTGCAGGTAATGGAATTTTCTCATTGACAATCCCTTAAAGAGCGAACTAGTTCCACTGAATTAGTTCATTGTGACCGACTGCAAAACTATCAAACAAAGTGAACACCAACAAACATAAGTGCATGTACCTAATCAGCAGAAATGGCTTTGTCAATTCCCCAGGCTTGGCAAACAATTCACTAACACACACACATACTTACGCATGAGAGGACGAAACACTTATCTCACTTACGTTCAAGTGTCACTCAATTTGTCCTTGTTTGCCCAGCGCCAGTGAGCAACGCCAGCTAGAAATTTCCGTGTTAAGGAATTGTTGTTTATTTAATAATGGATAAGAGCACTTCAAGCCATTTCATGATGCAACGTGTCGCCGCAGAAAGGACATGATGCGCAGCTTGACCAGATTCATCTGCACACTGTCCCGCACATTAATGCTGGCCAGGTCCTCCACATGTGAGTATCCTGCTCGCCCCATTCGAAAGGATGATTTAATGCAAAGTTTACATAGCCAATTGGTGCCAACTTACCGGCTATAATCACAGCCTGATTGCCAAGTTGCTGTCCCAATGCTCGCCATGGATCCAAATCGCCATGCGTGAAGAACACCTCTCGGTAAACCACGCTTTGGTTAAACCCGAACCCACCGAACTGGGCATTCATCTGTGCAATGCCCTTGGCCAGTGCTGCCGGTGTCTGGCCTGGTCCAAATGCATCACGACACAGCTGCTCAAAGTACCGCACAGACACTTGACTGCCAAAGGATATGCTGGATGATGCAGTGGAGCTGCGGTCAGGGGTTGTGGTGGTGTACCACCCAAATTGGTTGCACGTCTGATAGAACCAGGCACGCGCTGTAAAGAAGTTTTGATTTACTAGTCGCTGTGTTCCACTCATTCACTTACTGCCCGTGCTGCGATCTGAAACATCGCTGAACAGCTGCAACATTGCCTTGTAGCTGAAATCCTGACAACGAAACTCACTCAGCCGTTTGTCATCACCCGAGTAGAGCCGCTCCAGAAAACGTTCCAGTGCCAGCTCATCGCTCGCGTCCAGCGACATGAGCGCATCGCAAAGTGCCGGAATATATTCACTTTCAAATCGAATAGTACAATTTATTGATTAGAGAATTACACTCAGAAAAAAATCACAAAACAATTCTGAAAATCGCCCTAAGAGGAAAGTCGCGCTGAAAACTAGAAAACTTTTCTTATTTTTAGAAATTATTTCTAAATTTGTCCCAAAATTACAAAAGTAATCTTTTCTATCTTACAGAAATATTTTCAATTTTGAAATATTTTTCTAACAAGAGTATAGAACAATAGAAATTGAACACCCTTATATTAAGAAAAACTTTTTCTAGGATTCTAAAAAATAATTCAATGCACTTTCTCAGCTTTCGCGAGCTTAAATCACCGTAAAACGTAAGTTTTTTTTAGATTAAATTGCATGAATTTATAAACTATCCAAAATGTTCGTATAAGTGAGATCTTAAAATGCTAATGTTTTATATATCGGTGGCAGAAAGGCTAATGTAAGAGGAGTACACATATAAAAAACAATCAGAAAATTACACATATTTTCTATGTTTTAGGGAAAAATATCGTGAAGTTATGAAAAGAAAAATCCTGGTTTTTAAAACGATAATTTTTGAATAATAAAATGAGTTCCCCTTGGCGATTTTCTACATTTTGGGGCGATTTTATTTTGACTGTAAAGTCAAATCTATCTGCATCGAGACACACCTGTAACTCTGCACCACCAATGCAAAGTAATTGCCAATGCCATTGAAGAAGGACGTGCGATCCAGCGAATCACTTGCATTAAAACTCTTGCATGCACTCAGTCTTTCAAGGAATTTACTTGTTTCATTCGTGTCGAATAACTTTACCAAGTGGTTAAATCCGTTTTCCAAACGTTGTGTACAATTGTGACCATAGCTCAGGTTAATCGAATTCCCGACGAATTGCATGTATTCTGGAAGCAACATGTGTTAATTTATTTATATTAGTAATACATAATTTTTTTTAAAAGGTTTTCGTTTTATTTATTATTTTGATTTTTTTTTTTTGTTAGTTAGATTGGTTAAATTAGTTTTTGCTATTGATGTAGTGGCAAAGTTGTAACGAATCTGATTTGATACCAAATATACATAGGGGCACGAAATTCAATTAGATACTAAAAATCAGAAAGTTTATTTGAATTCGACAAATTATTTCTAATCTTACGAAAAAATGTCTTAAATTTGATCGACAATCCAAAAGAATACAAGAATAACTTTCTGTTCTTAAGAATTATATTTCTAGAAACTCAAAAATCATTTCTTCACCGTTAAAAACCTTTTGCTAAAATGAAGAAAAATAAAACCTAAGATTTTATAAACGGTCTACGAAAAATAAAGTGAGTGAAAACTTTTGTGATTTTTTAAATGTCTGGATGATACATTTTTTCCTTAACGTAAACCCATATAAATGCTGGGAGATGACAAGTTCGACTTACCGAAGAAATTGGCCTTGGCAAGCAATGGAGCACTGGAAGCCCAGCTGGCAGCTACAAGTTCTGGATAAAGTTGCGTCATCCAAGTTACCATGCTGCCGGAGTAGGATCCACCAATTAGGATCACTTTGGAGTGTGTCAGATTGTCCGAGTGTGACTTCTGATATCGTATAAAGTACGTAAGATCGGCCAAGGCCTGATGCAGAGTCAAATGCTTAAGATTCTTCAAAGACAAACTCTTATGGCTTGAGCTAAGAAAGGCATATTTGATTTAATTTCAAATATGTATTTTACAATAGCTGGCTTACTTATGTGGCCAACTTTGGCCGTAGTATCGATGCTCCGTATAGAAAAGAATGCCCGCATTTTCCACGGCCATATCGTGTGTTAGACCCGTGCTCAGAAGACCCGGCGTAATCGTCCATTCGCCGCCCACAAATATGTAAATTGGTCCCTGAGGCTTATGATATTTGTCATTGCGAAGATAGCGCTGAAACGAAGAAATTCTGTGTAGAGTCTAATTTGTGATTCATATAGTTTGTGTACTCACCATTTGCCAGGTTTTATTATTAAGCTCATCAAAGTGATCGAGTTTTTGGCTAAGCCACAGCTCCTGCACTGGAGCAGCATCACTTTTCGAATAGCGTCCCGAACTGGGCTCCTGCAGTAGTCGCTCCAAAGTATAACGATAGGGATTAAAAGTTAATTGCACTGCAGTGACAAAAGTGCTCACTAATATTGTGACGAGACAGAAATACTTCATAGTGTCGTGGACAGCTCTTGACTGAAGTTATTGACCCAGTCCGACTGCCGTTTTATAGAGCGTCGAGCTTTGCACTTAATGCCCCTATAGATAGTTGCAAATTTATGTAAATTACCTTATTATCATAATGCAAATAATATGGAGAAAATTTGTAGAGCAAATTAAAATATTTATGCTGATAAATAGTTTTATTTATTTATTTTAACATTTCCAATGCGCTGCAGAAAGACTACATGCGAACTTAACTGAAATGTAGATATATGCTGTTTTGAACAAAAATTATTAAATGTTTTTCATTTTTAATGTCGTAATTAATTCAAATGTATGTATGTAGAATGTCTTACACTCCAGACAAAAATTGTTCCTTATTACTATCATTTTTGATGCGACTTTAGTAGTTTTATCATTTTATTATTTAATGTCGACTAATATCAGTTGACAATACAAAAATGAAACATAAAATAAATTTTAAATTTAAAAAAGCTTCAATATTTAAGTTAAAATTACAAAAAAAGAAAAGGGTATTTTAATTTAAAATTATCAAACATTTGTATCAACAAATGAAATTAAACTATGTATATATACGAACGAATGAAAGTAAGTTTTATTTATTTAGAATAATCAGCCATGAACAACTTTGTCGAAAATACTTGTTTTGCAATAAACTTATAAAAGAATAGAAATAAATATTTAAGTCTCAATTTTGGCTATACCATTAAAATGACGCACTCTAAATAATGTGACTTCGATATTTGATACTGAAAACCGAGAACCAAGAAATTTCGTGGTTGTGGCATATTTAAAAATCTTTTACCCGGAGAAAACATAAACGAAATTCTCAAAAATTTGTTAATTTAAATAAATCTTTATGAGCTGCAAAATTAACCAGTTCACAGCGCTGTCTGACCTAATCGGCCTACATAGATATATAATCTTCGACGTGCTGTTCTTTCTTCTTATGAGTTGAGGCAAATAAATCCTAAACTTTGTTCATAATACAAAAGTGTGTTACCATCAAAGAGTGTGCGATAAGGGCAAATTAGGTTTCCCCTTAGAACTCTTAATATAATTGCCACAACAAGCCATGCAGCCCAAAAGACAAACAAATAAATGACACGGCCAAAGCTCTGCTTCTGCCCACATGACCTTAACTTACTCATACTTATTTTTGAGTGTAACGCCAACGCGTTTTAAGAAAAAACATCGCATACCCTGAAATGGAGCTCGCATATTTTTATTGGAGCGAATCAGCTCAAGCCTGGGCAACCCACAAGCCTAACTATTGGGCTTGGCTGTTGGCCATAGCTGTGTGGGCCAAGATTTCTACGTGGGCAGCAGATTGGGCGGGTCGGGCACAAGCCGGCGTTCATCTCTTCTATGAGTCATTTACTTTTGTTTTATGCTCTTGCTGCTTTGCACTCATCTGAGCGACTCAGTTGGCGCTGTTGCTCAAATTATAAGTCGTCTTTGGGTTCAATTTCAGTAAAATGGGCTTTTGCTCATTAGCCAGTGTAGGAAGTCCAAAATTACACGCACTCGTTACTAATTAATATTTACTGCTTTAATTAGGAACACAAGTATTTAGTGGCTGTGTGTGGGGTATGTGTGTGGATCTTTGATAGTATGTCAATAGCAGGATATTCGGAGTTTTTTGGGTGTTGGGAGTGCGTTGCGACCTTGAGAGGTGCGACCCTCCACTTAAGTTCCAATGGTAATTGATATACCATGCCCATCAGGTTCCTCAAAGTGATGTCTAATAGAGATACTCTTGAGGAGGGTGTTGGCTTTTATTGTCACAAAATTTATTACAAGACACATTTTCAGAATGAAGAGCTGAGCTTAAATCGACAAGACTAAGTGCGTATATGTACATATACACTCTGCGAAATGCACTTGTGTTTTCCTTTTAAAATTTGTTTATTCAATTTTTTTTTAATTGTGAGGTTAAGTTAATGGCACTGTTATTCAAATTAATGCAACATTAATATGGCGAAAATTGCAAATAAGAAATGTGCCCAGCATTCAGATTTGTTCATAACTTCAAAAAAATTGATTTGGCATCGGTTCAACAACTTTTTGTAAGTCAGTCTTCTTTTAATTGTAACACATTATCAATTGCTGATGACGATAGACTTAATTTAATTGACGTTTGCCTTTTGTCCATGCCCCACTTAACGTGCCAAAGGGTAGAAAGTGACTGCCTTTATTCGAAACTAAACGTTCTTTAAACACGAGTGTCATCAATCGAACTTCGCAGAGTGTATATTTCATATCTGTAACTATAGTAATAAAACTTGGTATGCATTTTTCTTACTATTACAAATTACATTATATAAAATGAAAAGTTCATAATTATCAAATTTAAAATGCAAAATATGAAAAGCAGTTCTGTAATATAGATTTTATATATATCTAAACATTTTAAATGAAAATTAAAGTGACAATTTACATTTTTCAAATTAAATTAAGATTTAAAATTAAAAATAACATGAAGATATTACATCCTTCGGGTTGTATCAAAATGTTAAATTATCCAACAACACAATAAGTCAAAAAGTCAGTAATAAGCAAAGTAAAGCAAATTGAGAAAAATATAGAGAAAGAGAGAAAACAAATAAAATACAGGATATTCTCTGAACCTGTGGATAACTTTACCACAGTTAAGCACTCTCAGAAAATTTCCGGAGATATTTTGGTGTTGTTACTAAAGCAAGAAATAATTCCACAGAGAATACGTGAAATATGGCTTTGTGAGATTTATATATTTAACTCAGGTATTGTTAAGTCAGATTTTCCACTTTTTGATGTATTGATTACCCACTCGATATTTTATGTTTTAAATTAGTTGGCTATCAATACCTAACCATGTTAACGTCGAACTTATAGTTATGTACCAAATGTTACCATAGAAGCAATGAAAGAAAATTAAATTCTAATTTGAAAAATATGTTTATTTTGTATAATTTATTTTTATACTCCTATGAGTATAACAATTTTGTCGAGAACTTTTCCGACCTCTAAAATAAATATGTTCTTTTATAATAAACTTTATGTTTAACATGTTATCCTAACTCCTATCTAAAGTTACGCTTGCTATTGTTGTCAACGTCAACATCGAACTACTGCACTCAGAGAAAATGAAATGCAAATCGTCCTGAAACTCGAAAATTTTCTTAATTCTACAAGTAATTTCTAAATATGCGAATAATTTTCTTACAAGTAGAAAGTATTTTTTTCTATTTTATACATACATATTTCCTAATAATAGAAAATATTTCGAAAAAGAATGGATGCAAAACCCATAATTTTTCTAGATTTAAAAAAAATGGACTTGGAATTGGGAAAAGAAACACCCTGGTGCTCAGAAAAAAAACTCAACATAAAATTAGTTACATTTTGTACCGAAAGTATGGCGAATATCAAACTTCAGGTCGATTAATTTCCTGACTGTTTTTCTCTTTAATAACAATCGGTCGGTTTTTTAGAATTGTAGTAATATTTTGATGATTCCAGACAATTTGACTCCTCTTTAAAAGTTAATTTCTTCACTTTTTCTCTTTTTATTATTCACTTAACCTACGGGCAAAAACTAATCGTAATCAGACTTACATAGCTTAAAGCTGACAATTTAGATCTTGTAGCTTTGATCTGAATATTGTATTATATTACTACTATTTGGGACAATTCAACTTTACTGTCAAGTTAAATCTAATTGAATGGGCAATATAAATATAACTTCGGTAACCAAAAAAATTTGAGATGGTAGTTTTATTTTTCGTTCATATTACTATCTCGGCTAATTTATCTTTAATGTTAAATTCAACTTAATTGATTACGTTTTGTATGACTGAATAGGAAATTGGAATAAAACTTCGGAAATTGATAAGCAAAGTATTTAAAATAATCTAATATAACAATTGACTAGTTTGAATTTCAATTTGTTAAAAAACAAATAAAACAAAATGTGTTGTTCGATTTTGAGAAATGAAGAAAAGTAAAATTGTATAAAAAAGACAAATAAAATAAAATGTGTTGTTCGATTTTGAGAAATGAAGAAAAGTTTAGCCCCAAATTTTAGTTTTCATTGTTTTATGGTGCATTCATATTCAAAGTTCCCGCGAACATCGGTTCAAACTTTCGCCAGTGTAACAACTTGTTGTAATTTGCTTGCCTCAAGGGGACTCTCTCGCATCACCTTTGCACTTCACGTTGGCCACAGAGCCATAGAGCCACAGAGCAGCAGCAGCAGCAGTGAGTCAAAGAGCAGACCGCATGCTTCGCGAACTGCGCTCGCGTTTCACTCAGAGTTGAGGACTCGCGAAGGCGATTGAGATACACTCGACGCTCATGCTACAAGCGTCCTTTTGAGTGGATTGCAGCGCATAAAAGACGCACGCAAAGCGCTCAACGCTTCAGTCGAGTTTGAAACTTACACTCAAGCGGAGTTGTAAATAGTTGTTCGAGTTTTTTGGCTCGTACTCAAACGTACTGTAACCAAGTTTTAATCCCACACACATACTCATTTATTACATATCCACTTGTAAATAGTTCTGCAAACAGACATGCATAAGAGAAAAACTAGATTATGGAAATGTAAAACATAAATAAAAAAATACGCGTGTTTTTGCTGTCTTGTGTGTATCTGTGTGATTGTGTGTGTGTAATACAGTAAAGCACATAAATGTGGAATCTTCTTCGTAGTGAGTTTGTTAAAGGCAAATCAAGTGACAAAAGTTGACAACAAAAATATCAAATTTCCACGCTTATGTGCTCTTTCATGTCTGTCTGTCTGTCTGTCTACTGTGTGTGCGTGTGTGTGTGTGTGTGTGTGTGTGAGTGTGTGTGTATGTGTGCTGAAGAATTGAATTCAAGAACAGCCGTTGTACACATTATTCACCCCAGCAGAGTTAGTCTCAGCCTCATTTCTAGCCCCGTTAGACCTCACTTTACTGGAGTGTGTGCGTGTGTTTTTTGTGCTTTGAATAACAACACGCAGAGTTGTTGATTGTTGCCCGCTTTTGTGCACGTTTTTTGTTGCTATGCTTCTTCTCATCTGACCCCCACTCCCCCACCTCCCTTCGGCCACCCCCACCACTGACGGCACCTGTTAAATTATGCATTAAGAAAACGGAACAGCGCACCCCAAAAAACACTCCACAAGCGCCATAAAAAATATATATGAAAAAGACTGAAAAAATGCTGCGAATATAAAGCTCAAATTTTCTGTACAGGTTGTTGTTGTTTTTCTAAGTATCGGGCAGTCGGTGTCTTTGTCGGTCGTATATATTTTACTTACATATTATGCAAATGCTTGCATGTGATTTTTGCAGCTGCCTCTGCAGCTATTTTTGTAAATTTTTCAACCTTAAAGCTGCCCAAAAGGCGTCCAAAAAATATACCTTTTCTGTCGCTTCCCATGGCATTGCTTTAAATTTGATCCTATCTACAATTTCTGATCAGCAAATATATAAATGGACCACTTTGCATTTATAAAATTTTATAAATCATAAAAATATTTCTTATTTATTAAATTTATATTTAATTTTAAATATTTTATTTTTAATTTAATTTAAACTATTTCTTACTTCTTATATTACTTTTCTGTCAACTGACTTTAGTTGACATTGAATAAATATATACAATAATTGATTCTAATTTTTACCACCTTTACCCTTTAAGTGACCTCATTTACAAGTGCGTATCACACCACTTGTTAAAACACTTTGTGCCGCTTTATTTGGCAGCATTTCAGCCACCTCAAAAATAACTCACTTACTTTCTAACTTTATGGCCCGTCCGCTTCTGTTTCCGTTTCTGTTTCTGCGCAATTCTATGCCCCAGTGGCCTATCTTACTATTTGGCAATGTGGCTTCGCTTTGTCAGCGGGGCGAACATGTCTTAAAATATTTCGCATCTTAAGCCTCTTGTGTATATAATTTGGTCGCAAATTGTAGTTCCCCTGGTGTTGAATGTGACATGAGCCACATTTCTGTAGCTCAACATGGAATTCTTTATTATTGCATCGTTTGCAACATTTTTTATTAAATAACTCTGACTTAATCTGACTGTGTCTGTGCCTTATGCCTGGGAATTTTCAGGGGCTTTAACAGTGGTCCTCCTACCGAGATATGCTCCAATGGATTTACGGCTTAAGATCTGATGATTTTTAAAGAAAGTAACGTCTTAGTAATTTGAGATGCCTTAGACTGAACTGCTCTGAATAAGATGGAACCTAAGTAAATACATATTCCTATTTGAACGAAAACAAAAATCTCTTAAATATCATGTTTCTGATCATTAAAATAATTTCAGCTTTGTAAAAAACCTCTCAGCAATTTTTGTCTGCTAGATACTAGTCGCATAGTTCATTTTAATATATACAATAAATAAACAGCAATTACGATTTTATTTGCTATGTTTTGTTGAAACTGCAAAGCAAATTCTCTGAGACATACACAAATTTGCCATAAAAATGCTGTTAGACACAACGCTTTATGATTCGTCAACTTTAATTTGAAAACATGGGTATTCACTTTGCCTTGACCAGACGAGCAACATCAACAAAATGCCGACCAAGGGCAACCCAAGGGGTTGAGCAAACTCAATAGAAATGTCACCGTCCCACCAAAAATGTATATAAAAAGAGCAAGTTCCAAACCAAAAAGGGAAGCACAGACTAATTAAAATGCTGTCATTTACTTCCTGTTGGTACATTTTTATTATTTTCTTTTATTTTGTTTTAACAAACTGTGCAAGAAAAAGTTGTAGAAAAAGTTTGTCTTGTTTAAACAAAGTGAGCAAAGGCATAGCTAGATTTTTGATTGCCCCATAAAGTATGCTAAAAGTTTGCTCTGCTTCAAGTTTGACGTTTGTGTAAAGTTGGCTCATAGAAAAGTAAAAAAGGTTTAACTTGGCTATAATTAAAGGTGCGGGTACGGGCGCCACTTTATTACTAGCTTTCTACTTTCACACCATTTTCAAAAGACTCTGCTGCGTATGTGTTTTTTGTGAGCTCCAGAGACTCATTAAAAGGCGCTCAAGGATTGCGAGAGTGGGTTTTATATATAAATATTAAATATATATATGTGAATATGCGTCTCTTTGTGTGAATGTGTGTTTTTTTCGGTGTGTGTGCTCAAAGGCGAGAAAAAGGGTTGTTCAACTTTTCGTAGCCTCCGAAAAATTGTCAAAGTTCATAAGCTGATTAGACGGCTCTCCCATATAATTTGTTGTTTCATTTTGTGCCTTGGCGATTATACATATTAATACATACATATTATTTGTGTTAGTGCAATTAGAAGTATGTACGCTCTTGCGTGTGATGTGAAAGTGTGGTGTGAAGTTCCCAATGCTTTAATTAAGTTTGTGTCCGTTAATATTATGTTTATTGACCCTAATAATCATTGGGAAGACTTTAAGTGGTTGCTTCTCCTCAGACTTTGTCATTTCTTTCTCACTACTTAGTTACTTTTCTGACTTTTCCCCTATATAGCAATTATAGTGGTCATTTCATAACCAACCCAATGATATATTATCAGCATCAAACGCCGTGTTGATATAGCCACATCCGTCTGTCTGAATATGCGGAACTCATTGACCGTATGAGCTATGTATATGCTTAAACTGTGAAATTTAAATTCTCGTGTGCGTAGCGCAGATTATATTTGTTACATTTTATCGATAACATATCGATATTACTATTTGCCAAAAATGTATACGCTGAACCTTCCAATTGATTTAAAATATGGCTTCACATATTATTGGTTAACTGCGCTGGAGCTAGGACCCGTATCTGCCATAAGAAATGAGTGCACTTCCATGCAAGCGTACAGTTGAGTGATAGAACTTTTTAAAGGGAAATTTGGCAAATAAAACTGGACTAACATATTTAATAGCTGGATTCAGGGCGTGTTAATCGAGCTCATTATTAATTTAGTTTATTTTAACTGAGCACTGCTCGAATCTTACTTTAACTAAGTGTGCTTGCAACATTAGCTCGGTTATCTTTTATGGTGCATTGTATGAGCCAGCTTGGAAATACAAGTGGCTAGCAGGAACACAATCCCAATTAAGAACCAACAATATGTGTATGCAAAAGTGAATCGACAAAAAACACAAATTTGTTTGCTTTAATTAACGTGATTGTTTTGTTTTGTTCTTCTCGTTGCAGTGTAGAAAAATGTAAAAAGTCGACTAAAACATAATATTCGTTTGCCTGCAAATTCTTTTTTGGATTTTAAGTTTAAGCGAATACGAAACCGATACCAAAATAGTTTAGAAAAGAAACGAAAACGTAAACTAAACCCAACGGTTTATAGCCTGCTGTAACTGCACAAATTAAATACTTACATGTATAGCGGTAAACTCAAATAACGAATTAACGTAACGAACGTAAGTTAAGAGTAGAACTAATTTCTGGTGCGTATAACTCCATTAGAACACGATTAGCCTAGCATATAGTCACAACTTAGAGCAGCGGAACCAGCTATCTGTCCCAGAAGTGCAAACAATAATTCAATCGAAACGCAGACGCAAAAATAAACCACCAAGTGGCGACGTGAGAGTGATAACTGTGACACTAACCGTACCAAATCGCTGGAGCTGGAGTCTCTCCCCTCCTTTATCTCCAAAAACGCAAACTAACTAGAAAACTTTGTCAAAAAATCGTCTGGGACGCCAATCGTGCATGTGTGAAAGTTTTACCCCCATCTGTTGAAACTATTGGACTCAGTTACAGATACAAAGTGAGAAAGTGTCGCGAGTGCCTCAATTTCGCCACGCTTTCAGTAAAAGGAAGTAAATTAAATTAGGAGCAGCAAAAGACGCATACAGCACCAGGATGTCCTCTTCCATGCCAAAGACTATGATGTGGCCAACACTTATCCTTTCGCTGCTGTTGCTCCAGGCAACGGCTAATGCCATCGATTTGAGCCGCTTGTACGGACATATGGCAAATCCGATACAAAAACGTAGTGGTAAGTATTCTCTTTACATACTGTACATACATATTTTATAATGTACAAAGGGTTTCACAAAAGGTAATCTATCTAAATTAATTGAAGTAAATTCAATTGTTTTGCATTTTATATTTGTTTTTTACGTTTTTATTAATTATTTATCTATAAGAATTTCAATATGACACAAAATTGTGTTAAAAAAATAAAAACTATGGTTTGAAGACCGAATGATATTCGTAGTTTTTAGACGAAGTGTTAATATGCTTTTTGGGATGACTTTTGCTGACGAAATAGTTATTATAAAGCTTATTAAGCTTTAAGTTGGTGTTAAAATGCTCAGTAACTAGGAACTAACTATTAATTCCTAACTATATAATCCTAAAAATAAATTTAGTTTTCTTGATAGAACTCTACTTGTATTCTATGCAAAACTGTTAATAATCCGCCTAAAATTAAAAAAATAGCCAAGGTTAACCGCACTTTTAATTAAGTATTATATTTATTAAACGGAAGTTCATATAATATAATTATAATATAAATTATAATATTAGAAAAACTTGTGATGTTACGTCGATTCGAGCCGTTCGTTTAAAAAAAATCAGAAATACATTTCTTAAAAAAAGAAAGAAGATTTTCTAAGCTTAAGAATCTTACTTCCTATATTGAAAAAATATTTCTAAACCTCGAAAATTTTCTTCATTTCAGCGTAAATATTAATTTTAGGGTGATTTTCTGAATTTCTGTGTGATCAATTTTTTTTGTCTGTACCTACTAAAAATAGTCAGTTTCAATCTGAGGAAACAGATACAGATTTATAGATAAATACATATAAAAAAACTCTTTGACACCATCTTAAGCAAAGCGGTATATCGATGTCATTTATAATAAAATATATATAAAGATGTGATGTGATGGGAACTTTAAGTGGATTACTTTTGACTCAATTACATTAAGTGGTGTTTAAATAAAGTTTTTTTTTTTGGCCAACGAAATGCGAACACATTTTGTACTTGTATAAAAAATCCCAAATCTTACAATGAAATAATATAACTAGCCGAGCTCTTGGTCGTCGTTTAATATATGCATTCACCACACTTAATTTTTATGCGTACATTTTAAGAACCCTTCGTAAGAAACTTCCTCGTTTTCATGTTGGAATTTCGTATATTTTTTTATACGCCAATGAGTTAGTACCACTTTGCCATTTGTTAATTGTAATTATACCAGGTTCCTTTCATATGTTCATATGAATATTAATGCATTTTAATTGTTATAATTGTTAAATAACATGCACTCAACCAAATGTCAGGTATCCATAGCATTTGTGATTACGTGTTTCGTTGATTTTCTGATTTCTCTCAAAATTCCAATTAAAATTATTTTGAATGCCAAATTAAAGGTCATAATATAAATTTTACATTTTGACAGCAGCTGCGGTTGCAAAACGTTATTCCATATTTCCATTTCCATTTCTTTCTGACAAATGCTGTCATGAGTCATGAGTCAGGCAAAATTGAGTGCTTGTTGAAGGGAAACCGAGTTTTCAACATCAAAGAAAAATACAAGCTATAATTACATTGTCTGGTGAAAAGGGTCAAGCATTCTGGTCAGCACGGTAATAATGATTGTAAAATGTTACCGTACACACAGTTCGTTAAAGAATAATAATCATATGTAATCATTTCAAGTGTCATTCCAAAATTTTCTATGCCAATGACTGTAATTGCTGCTTATAAATTCATTAATAAATTACTCTTGGGATATTGAGCTCCAATGATAATCAATGTTTATATCAGTTAATCGTCACATTAAAAACGACAATTGATTAAAAACATATGCATTCATCTTAATAAATATTTTAATCGATGATTATCATTTAAATCCTTTTTCCAAATGACATTCGCATTTTGAGTGAAAAGCTTCAATTGAAAAGACGGCTTGTGGGATTGTACTGCGAATATTTACTTAATCAAATACTATAGATATAATTTAATTAAGTAAATAGAAAATGTTATATGCTATATATTAATTTTTTAATTCAAGCTTATTTTCAAGTGCGTTACCGCTCACCCAAAAAGCAAAGTGAAACGTTTAAGCTTTTTGGATAGTTTGGTCGATTACCGCGAACAATAAAAGGACTTTTCTTTCTTCACATTTTCCATTGAGTTTCCTTCACCTGCCCCATTCTCATGTTTTCCTCGACGGTGACCATCATTCAGCTCGTTAGCAATTCATTGTCGGCTCCTTTTGTGTTTTTGGCATTTGGCTTTGACCGGCTTTATGGCCACTGTTGACGGTAACGAACGCAGCTTTGGTCATAATTTTGTGGACCAGAGCGTTGGCAGTAAACAATTGTGCAGCTGAATCAAGCTAGGTGCAATAAAAACGCAGAGCGCAACTCACTTAATAAGGGGTTTTTATCAACTCCCTTTTTTTTGCGGCTACTTTTCATGTATGCCTGTGCTTGATTGAAAACCCAATAAAATAAATATTAGAAAATTGCATTTAAATTTAATGACCACGATTGGCAGTGGCTTAACTCTAAAAAAAACCAACTGAAAACCGTGTTGAGGGCTTAAAAAGGTTTTTAATAATTAAAAATTGCATAATAAATTTAAAATTAAAGCTGCAAAATAAATTATAGAGCATTAGAAGAGAGAAAAATGTTGAAAAATAAATAAATATCTGTTAAATATATGTTGGGGCATTAAAAAGTAGTCCAACATTTATTGCAAGTATTGCAGAGAAGCGGGGAAAACGCAATCAGACCAGTAATTGTTAAACATTAGTAGTAAAAAACGTTAAGATGATGGAAAGAGTTAGATAAAGAGCGAGCCATAAAATAAATAAAAGAAAGGAAAATTTGTGCTTAACTTTTCTGCCAATGACGGACGATGCATAAGAAGAACCCTGCTGAAGAACGTTGGCAAGCTGAGGTTTGAATCCCAGTTAAAGCCACGCAAAGAGAAGCAATTGCTACTGAACGGAGTCAGTTCGATTTTGGAAGTTTTCATATTGGGAAGACCAAATGCTTGAGTGGGAACAGAAAAGATTTACGAAAGCTGAAACGTCAATGAGCAATGATAATAAGCAGGCTTAGGTTAAATCTGCCTACAGCGTTTCAAAATACAGACTAAATATAAATGAACACACCCGAAACCGTCCTGAATAGTACTCTAATGACGACCACTTACCCAATCCTTTCAAGCGTCTTACCTATGAGAAAGCCATTAAAAGTTTTGCTGCACGAGTTCCGCTCACGTTTTCGCTTATTTATATTTAATGAGGCACGCAGCGAAAAACTTGGCCAACAATGCAGTAGACCAAAAACTAGTTAAAAAATAAATTAATTAATTTCGGAACATTAGCGCAAGCAGCTGACACAACCGAAACTTTCTCCTGACCCGACAGATTTTAATACAATTAGCAGCTTGGCACGGGCGAGAGAAGAAATAAAAACCGCAATGGAAACTAATAAACTAGACGGTTATTAGTTGAGGCTGGCAGGAAATTGCAGCTTCACTTAGGTCCCAGTGCAAAATGCTTTGTAAAAAGTGCGCGTAATCACGATTTTGGTTTTGGGTGTTATTTGGCACCATTTGCCAGCAGTATTTTGTGCAACATGCACCGGCAGCTGCGCTGCACAAACGATCACGTAAATGGACAACCAGCTTGAATGGCATCACGGAATGATGTAAGCTAATATTACCCCCGGCAGTGGCAGGGCGCGTTTGTAGTTTATATTTGCATGTGTGGCACGCTCCAGCGAACGCCGCTGAGTCTACTACGTTTTGTTTTCCATTTGTTGCCGCTCAGGTTAGCTAAGTACACTCGAGTGGCAGAAAACACCCACTCACACACACACACAGTACTCCTTTACACACGGCGTATGTCAGTTGAATTACAATCTTAAGGCTATGGAATCAAAAACAATTCTTTTTCAATATTGTCCCCAGAACGCAATATAAGACTGCATAATTCAAAGTGTAACTCCCACACAATTTGTGCTAGATCGCACGGAGCATACTTAGCTAATTGAATAACACAAAAAATAATTTATGTATTTGTATGCAACGAGAGCAGCCACAAATAGCTAACGAAATTAGGCAACATGAAAGCATCTAGTTACCAATGTGTGAACAAAAGTGGATATATTATTAGCGACTGGATTTCGTTTCACAGCTTTAATTGCTTACAAAACATACACACGGTTGTATGAAGGTTAACGCCCACGTATAAGGGTTAATTACGCTGAATCCGTGCAATGACTGAAATAGCACTTATTATAGGCATATATATATAATCTATAAGAGCTAGAGTCTTCAAACTGGGAATCGGTTCTCGTATACGAGGAACAGATCAAGTTAGCTTTATTTTATCGATAGCTGCCTCCGTTTCTCGAATATCGATACATTTTGATTTCCGATAGCAATAAATGCCACAATTTTGAAGGCAGAATATTCTAATTAATACACAATATGCATATGCATATTACTGCTTAAATTCCATCAAGTTATAGTCGAAAGTAGATTCTCATATTGAACTCCTTTCTATCAGCAGCCGCAAGCATTTTCTGTATACATAAATAAGTATGCGAGCGCAAGTGTGAGAATGAGATGGCATGATAATCGCCGCGAGCGTCAATATGCGGTGGCTTAGTTTTTTCTTTAGTAGTAGTAGTCCCTGTGCCTGCCATAAGAAAATAGTGCACTTGAAGGCCTTTTAAGGGAAATTGCAAAACTTCTTAAAGGGAAATTTGCCAACAATTGGGTTCAGGGTATATCGTAGTCGATCTCATTCGACTACGGCATTCTTACTTGTTATTATATTAAATTGCTCGAAGCATTTCAGTTGGCGGAGATTATTCACGATTCAAGCTGATTAAGCTTAATTTAATTATAATAGGCCAGCTAAACATAAAATGCGATTAACATCTAATCAAATTATAAAGCAAATTACTTTTAAGTTATTCAATAACTTGGTTATTAAATCATTTAAATTTCCCTGTACAAATGGCAATGTAGATTTCAAAGAAAATGTATAAGAACTTGCAATAATTAATTAAAATCTCCACTGTATCTGAAATGAAATTATGGAAACTTAAAACGACTTGCTATGCAACACAATACCAGTCAGGTCAGATTTACAGTTTTAGTAATATTCGTTTAATAAGCCATGCAACCTCTCCACCCGTAGCCAAAGTTTACTAAACACAAATTTATTGTTATTGATAAAGAGCAGAACGAAAAACTTTGTGGGTGGATCTGTTGGGTTGAACGATATGTATGCCTCCAGCCCGACATAAATAATAACGATAAAATATTTCATGTACATTGTTAGAGGAGCACAGCACCAAAGTCGTTTGTAAGCAATTTGCCAATACCACAAAATTGCTATATCGAGCTAGCACACAAAATAAAGTATCCTATTACTGCTATAAATTTAATTATGTTGACATTTTAATTATACGAGCACAGCAGTGATTTGTGGTCCTCTCGCCAATTTTGTGCAAACTGGTCATTGATATGCAAATCTATGAATTATTAGATGTCCGTATGCAGATTTGCTTACCCTAAACCCATCCGGTTACTTCATCACGCATACGACGCATGGGCGCCAAAATCTGCCCAGCGCGTGTCAATCATTTACATACATACATATATTAGACCCTCTTTTTCTAAATGATTGTCAACAGCGACAGACAGTTGACAGTGGTCGTATGGGTGTCAACCATAGAATTAATTATGTACCGATTAATTTCGAATCCAGAGAGCTCAAATACGAAATACCCTGAACCCAAGTCTCTACATATTCAAAACCTTATACTCAGAAAAAAATAACGTAAGCTGTAAAAAATCAGCACAGTTTTGGCGCGATATTATTCGAAATTTTCGATATATGAACTTCGTTAATATCCAATTCAAGTGTTTGTGTATGTCTTAGACTTAGACTGTCGTGTAATTTGCCATTTAGTGCTATCGGTAATCGATTTGTACCGATATTGTGTAAACTGAAGCAGATATCGCTAAAATGAAAAAAAAACTTGACCTGTGCTTGCCATAAGCTTTAAGTTTTTCTGTTTTACTATCTAAGAAGTTGTAGCAAATTATACATAAATGATGAATACAAGCGGACAAGTCCAATGCAACTTGGCTATTATTGTTAATCAAGGAATTATATAATTTATTGGGTCCGATATGCTTTCTTGTACTTGTGACATACTTTTGCATAACTTAATTATCCTTTTTTTTACCCATTTTTAATGAGTTCAGGGTATAGAAAAGTTTTTATTCCTCTACATGTATTAATATTAAATTATTTCCTTTCTCAATATTTAAAATAAAATGATGATTTAATGGATAAGCTTGTTCATTATTAAACTCGTAATTGGGGTATGATGAAGGCAAATCCTAATTTCATTCGGCTTATATATTATTGATAGGACAGTTTTAGAATTATATTTAATTTTAGTTCAATTGTTTATCAAAATTATGACAAGCTTGCAAGGCAAAGCAGCAAAACGATAAATGAGAGATGAGCGAATTTTGAATTTTGTTAATGGTATGACAAGATTTTACTAATAAGTTAATCTCGAGAACGAATTCATATGGACTTAGATGCGCATTGGGCTTACTTTGACCTTGTAAGTCATGTATGTCGTATGTATGGATATCATATCACAATAGCCGGATCAATAAATAACAAGGACTTGGGGCGAAGGTAAAGGTCAGTGCAATCGATTTTTTCGCGCAACTTTAATCGAAGCGTACATAAAGCGTATTACACACGAGATATTTATAAATGCGTAGACACAGCTAGTTCGCCAGCCTCGGTCTGAGGTCGTGTCCATATTTAAGCATTCACATTATACATGCCTTAATGGCTTGTATAAAGGTTGGTAATGAGTCTGCGACTTATATAGTATAGGCGACGGCAGTGAGCTATAACTAGGCAAACGACTAAAATATATTTGGCTTACTTAGTTTGCACAATGCGCCGTATTTTATGGCGTACTATTATTTGATGTCTGTGGTCTGTGGCTTATCAAAGAACAAAGTTTTGGCTATACAAACATACATCCATCCGCCCATGAATTTAACAGCAAATAGCTACGGGCACTTTATACATATATTTTTTACGGCTTGTCAATTTTACGGGCAACCAACCGCGACTTGGAGTGAAAGTATTTTTTCCGCTCGACATTGCTTATTTCTGCTTTCTTTGCCCTGCCAGCCTTCCCACTTTCTCGCACATTCCATTCACAATTTGTTTGTTCTTACAGTGCGAACGACTGTTATAAAAGTTTTGCATCGAGCGCACAAATATAAAAATGGTGAAAACGCTAAACTTATTGACTACATACATATATATATAATATATACATACCTATTTGTATATGTAAGTTTGTCTGGTGGGCATAGCCTTGAGGACTTTCATGCATTACTCATACGTTGACACGTGGCGTATACAAAGTAAGCAAAGATAAAATATCACTTTTTCATTAGGACAAAGCCACTTGAACGTTGCCGAGTAATCGAAATTGACATCTTCAAATAAGGATTCGTTTTTGTGGTAAAGAGAAACCAATATGTCTACTCTACTTTCGATTAAATATCCTTTTCTCAATTAATTGTTTTTATAAATTGATTAAAAAATTGGTTAATTTACTTTGTACATTTTATTTACAATGGAAATAGTTTCAATATGCAGCCAAGTTTTTATGGTTAGAAACAATAAATTTTAATTTGCTAATTTCGTTTAAAATAAATTTAGTATTAGTGTCTGTAAAATTCAATGTGCTTCAAAATACTATTAAAATTTAATTTATGTAATTTAATGTTATGTTCTTAAGTTTGTTTCTTAGTCATTCGGTTGTTAGCAGTTGTTTCAAATTTGGTTATCGCCTGCCTCGAATTTTAATTAAATGTTTTGTTATTCGTTATGCAAAGACAAATAAAAATAGGCAATTCAGCTTTTAAATCAAGCTGTTTTTTGCCACAAATTAACGAAAACAGAGTCATGATGGCATCGCGAACTATAAATGCGAATGTAATAAATGCTGGGCATAGTGGAATCCAGCAATAAGATTTAGAAAATCGCTGTCTCGTATCTAGTTAGCCAGGCAACGAGCGTACGTGCTGAAAATAAATTGTCTGATGCAGAGATTTTTTTGTATGTCGTCTTATTTATAGTTGCTACTTGACTATAGAGCTATGAAATTGTATCCATGTTTAGCTAAGTTAAAATATATGCCACTTTTATTTAAATAAACCCACAAAGTGGTTTTGTTTTGCATGGCGGCCGCATTTACATGTTTGCAAATTTTTAGGCATTTGAAGGAATGACAGCGGCTAAGAGACATGCACAGTGTGATTGTATATACATATATCCATATTTATATATGTATATATACATTCGGAATTGCATTTTTTATATATACACATTTATATATATATATATATATATATATATAAATATATATCAGCTAAAAGATACTTTATTTATAGCCATAAATGCATCTGCTCATTGGCTTAGAGTATTTGCATTTTTACTTGTACTCGAAATCCGCTTGAGAGGTTCTGTGCACTTGGCCAATATGAAGGAGCATTTTGACCGCTTGTTGTGGACTGCTTATGGCATTGAATATCCAATTGGACTGCCAAAAGCCATTCAATACGTATCTTCTGGTATTGAAACACCATCGTGCAATCCTTTAGGTGCTGTGGTTGTGGAGCTTCTAGATTTTCCATATCCAACTGAGTCTGGATTTATAAGAATTGCTTGAGTTTGTTGCTAGAATAAAACGTATATAAGCCGTCTAACTTTAGACTTTTAGACATTAAATATTTAGTTGGTAAGTATTTATGATGCACTTGAAATGCAATTTGTATGTATGAAATGGTATTTTTATTTTCCTTGGTATTAACTTAAGTTTAATTTTACCAAACTTTTATATTAATAAAGTTTCTACAGCTTAAGGCTGATTAACTTCACAAGTTATGCATTTGAAAGGGTGCCTAAGCATATCCACTAACTATTTTCGAAAGTTTTGAAAGTTAATTGGTTATTCCACATTCAGGTTTGGTATGACATGAAATAAATTAAAAAATTTGAGTTTCAATTTAAGCTATATTTTCAGACTACATAAAACAAAAGTTGTTTTATACTACCAGATACAGACCATTTAAACTAATTGATTACACATATAAATTATCCGGTCGCATTGTAAGCCGGCAATAAATATTAATTGCTTTGCCGACCAATTGAAATTAAAACAATAGCAAACATTTGAAAGACAATTTGATAAATCAATTTCCAACAATTCACATTTCCAAACTCAAATTCTATTCCATGACTTTTGTGGCTTTGACATAACATAACAGAAATAAATTAGCACTCTTGCTTTGTGCACATCCTGATACGCACCGGATATTAGAGGCTCAACCGCAAATTGCATTTAAATTGGCTGCCATTGTGGTTGCCAACCAGTCGACAGGTGTTTTTTACAGTGCAAGGACTCTCAATGGGTTGGGTAGGATACACTGAAATCAAAAGTTTTGTGCCAGTAGCCTTGACTAACATTGAAAATCAGCTTCAGCTGCAACTCAAGCAACGAAGTGAAATAAACAAGACAAACTTTTAAGGCCAAAATCCAAGCGAGTAGCATTCAATAAAAAGGAAAAAAATGGCAACAGTCGCAAATGCTCGACTAGTATATACCCCGCAATACTTATGCATATGTGTTAATAGATTTGAAAGAATACTTTGTTTGAATCGCATCCTACAATTTAAAAATACGTTTCAATAAATATAAATACAATTTTAAGTTAACCTTAAAATAAAAGATATAAATTAGCTAATATGAAATGAAAAGTGAATAATTAAATGAATATTTAAAATGAGAGACAAAAGAATACATAATAGATAATAGATATGGAATATAAAAATATAAACTATTTATTGGAAGAATTGGGGAAAACCAGAAAATATCCAATTAGACCAAACAAATTTTACTAACCTAGAAAACTAGATGATATATAAATTAAAATTAAAAACAAGTCAAAGATAATAGGAGAAATGAAGGTTTGAAAATATAAAATGGTTCACCATTTATTACAATTGGAGAATGATTGGAGAAAGCCAGAAACAGGCACATTCAGATCGGTATGAAAAATTCTATGAATTTGTTAAATTAACATTAAATACTTTCCACATTTTTAGGACCAATTTATAATATTTTATTCGATTATTATTCACTTTAGGGCAACATAAATGAAATACAAATATTCTTGATAATACATCCTTTGGCCATACAAATTCCCATTTGAATAATTTCGCAGCCACTTTCAAGTTGATAGAGATACTGCTCTTATGGCCTGATAAGCCCTTATGTCTATCAGTTTACTTTTGGACAACTTGTGCATTACTTATTTGTGCACATTTGGCACTGCGCTCAACACGAACCACATTCATTGGTGAATTATTCTGGAACTAGATCAGGAGTGTTGTGCATTTGAAATGCGTTCTCGAGTTAAATGACTGCAACGGATAGATGCAAATGCGGTGGGTTCTGGCGCTCAGCGCGAGGTCACGCGGGAATTGTTGTGTGTACGAGGCAAGAATAAGTGTTGAAGTCACTCATCCCATTCCAGCTACAGGGCACTTTGCGGTTGTGATGAAGTCTAAGAGCGAAACGCACATAGTTGAGCAGAGCCACACGTATTATGCCATAAGAGCCGCACTACATACATACATCCATACATACTTATGTGGCAACAAATGGGTTTGAAATTACAGACTCATTCTTTTGAAGGGGACCTTCAAGTGCAAGGAGTGAGGGAACGTGTTTTGCTTATTAGCCAGATAAGTTGCCTTTTCCTAGAAGCCATTTTAAATGTACTTCTAGCTAAAGAATATTCTGGGGGAGCTTATTTGAAAAAATATAAGATGAAAGATGTCTTTAAGTGCAAGAGGTGAAGTGCGTTTCGTCAGTTTAGTTGCCTTCTGCTAGAAGCAATTTTAAATGTAACATAAGATGTCTTTAACATAATTAGGTTAAAGTAATATTGTTCCGAGCTGATTATATAAGTAGTTGATACCTTGTCTGATTGCAACAAACTCGTGCATGTCACAATTAAAAGATTCTTTATTGTGTTTTAATAGTATTCTTTAAAAAAAACTTATCGTTTCCGGTGAGTGCTTTATTAGAACTGGTTTTTACAAACTTAAGCTAACAATAAATAAGCCTCGGATTGATAGCTCTGCCGGCGTATTGTCGATGTCGCTTTGGTCTCTGTGGCTTTGTCGCCGTTGTCGGATTGATGGAGGTGTGGCGTGTCCAGTCTGAGTCCCAAGGTAGCCCTCTGGTGGAACATGCTGACAATGCTCGCATGTCATATGCCGTTTGAATTACCTTGGCTTTGATCATTGTTTTGAGTGCATAGGCTATTTCTAATAATAGTTCTTAATTTATACGTCCTGTTATTTATTAATATTATAGTTATAAGTAGTATATTACAGTAAAACAACGTAATGTTCACCTCTATAAAACAAAGATTTATGTACCCGACGCACCGACAACTTTACAACTTTAGACCTATACACGCAAGTTGCTGCAGAATACACACACACACATATTTTCACACTTGCATCGATTACCATGCCTACCTCTGTCTCACAAATCTATTCATACTTAAAATGTTTGGACCCGCTGGTAGTAGTAAAATCAACTTGAGAATATGTTTTGGGCTCTAATCTTGATTTAATTTGCTCAGCTGATCAACAAAATGTCAATGCATAACAAATATACATGTGTATCAACTAACGATATGTATTCGAGAACATATATTTAGAATTTGTCTCTGGCGGTCTATAAGATCTGCGTGTGCATACAGACGGATATGTCCAGATCGACTCGGCTGTTGATCCTGATCAGAAAACCATTATACCACTAATTGTATAGTGTAAGCAAAATGGATATACGTGATATATGCCCACTTTTATTCTTATTTTTGCTTTCTAATCTCTTTGAAGCCCACTTATTGAGTCAGCAACTGCATTTGAAAGTTTTGAGTTTTTATAAATTTATGTAATTTTGATATTTGCTTAAAATAGCTAATTATTAAGCATAGAATATTTATTCATCCCCTTCCTTGGCTTCGGCCGCAAATTCAGCAGTATTTTCGGTACCAATCGAGGGTGCCGGCGCTTCCTCTTCTTTTTCATCATCTTTGGGTGGCTTTCCTACGCTCCTGCCACCTAGAGCCAATTGGGCTTCGGGCGAATACTCGCCCTCTTCCTCTGCCTCTTCTTCTACAAAGTCCGCTGCAATCGGCTCGGGCGGCAGCCAGCAGGTGCCCTTGATGAGACGCTGCTCGATCTCGGAGATTTCGTTCTTATAATACTGATTGAAATCGGGACGGTCCCAGATACTCTTCACCCATTGCAAATTGAAGTCCATCTTCGTGCAGCAGCAGAACTTGCGTGACTTGTGGCTCTTGGGGCACTTGCCGAGTTGACGGGCTGGATGAGTATACTGCTGCTTCTGCTTCTTCTTGCAGCAGTAAGGGCATACATGCTTCGGCTTACGCTTGGTACTACAAGACACCGGCTCCTTGGCGTAGACAAGATGTCCCCGCTTCTTGGCACAGAAACAGCAGTTGCAATCATCACCCTCTGGCTGCCGCTTGCGAGTCTGCATGCGATCGTAGAACTTCTTGTAGGCAATCTTGATTTTGGCCTCGTAGGCCAACTGCTCGTTGCAGGAGAGGCCGTCGAAGCGTGCGTAACTCTCGGCACTCTTGCGTGCGGCGTGCACCCAGACGCACTCATCGTTGTAGCTGGGTCTGCCCTGGTCGTCGTAGGTTAGCTCCTGCTTGGGCTCATAATAGAAGGCTTTGAAGCCGCGCTTAATGATGTTGTAGGCCAGGTGTGCCTCCACCTTGTTCATCAGGGACTTCTTGCCCAACTCGTGGAACAGATCTTCTTTGCGCAGTCGCTTCTTGGGGACCGTATCGATGCAGTAACACACCTGATCATAGTGCAGAAAGGCATACGTTATAATGTCGACGGTCGACTTGGCCTTACACTCGTGCAATCCGCATATGATCATTATCTGCGCTAATGTATTAGCCAAGTCCAGTACGTTCTCCAGGAATATCGATGAGGCATTCACCTCGCCGAGACACTTGCATTGGGTGTGCTGATCAATGATTCCGAGTGGTGCATGGCGCTGGCACTCCTTGTGTTGACAGTTATTCCGGCACCGGAAATCAGGCATCGCATGATGGGCCTGCATCAAGCTCAAACACAGAAAATTTTTGAAGTGATAAAATGAAAAAAAAAATTTTTTTTTTGTGGTCTTCTGACTTTTTAAATAATATATACAGTCAGAATATTCCTAACTCATGTTGTGATGGAAATCCCAAAGGTAAAGTTAATAACTAAATTATTTCTTGACGAGAATTGTGAAGTGTTGATTTTACAAATATAAAGCTTTAAAAATATTTATTTGCCAACTACCCTTTTTAAAATGGTATAACAAAATTTAATGTAATTTTCCATTGTTAGAAACTTGTTCACTATGGATCCAAGCTCGCTTCCAGACAGTGAGTCACAAATTAAATACTAAATAGTATTAATAAAAATAAAAATTTTAATAGTAATAATAAAATGTGTTAAAGAAAATTTCAATTGAAAAGCTTAATAATTACAAATATTTTTACTGTGTGTTGCTTAAAGAGAAAAAAAGTTGAACGTAGCAACAATTTGTTGTGTAGACTAACATTACTTACGTTAAGCATTTTGTTTCTTATGTAAATAAAAATAAGGGATAAGTAAATAGACTGTAAAAAGCAGACACATCAAGCTGATCTCTTTAAAAATTACGACCCTCATGCTGTAAGCATTTGTAACTGTTAATGGCGGCATTGACTCATGTTTATGATTGGGTCAAGCTGTGAGTGCTGTCCTGCATAATAGATGCCACATGCCACGTACAATATTCATAAGCTATGAGCTGTTGCTGCGAAGACATGTCCTGATTACAATTCACTTCTTCCCAACAAAATATATACCTAAAATTTTAATTTATTAGACTAGCGGAGTATCAACAAGCGGCGCAATATCCAAATCCGTTGACAAGAGGCAAACAGAACAAATATTGGCCATGTGAACAGAAAAAAAAAACAATACAATCAAATGTGTTTATAGAACAAAAGTGCTGACAAATGCCGCTCCCAACCCAGTCTCCCCCTCCACGCAGGTCCAGCTCAAAAGGGACTCAAGCCAAACAGATGAACGATAAAGTTGTCATTACTCATGCCGCTGTGTATTTAGCCTGACGGAAAGCACAGCTGAGGATAACCCAGACCCTGAACGCTTTACAAAGCAAAGACCACATAAAAATAAAAATTGTATTGTTCCAGATTCGGCGGTTACATGAAATAAATAAAGCAAAAGTACTCACTTTATGTATATTTATATGTATTGACCGCAAATGGCCATGCCTTTTTTCTCTTTTTCTTGGTTGTTGTTTTGAAATTAATCTCTGTATATATACAGTGACCGACAGCTTATTAGGCACAGAGTCAAAGAAAATAGGCTACTTTTTTACATAATCCTACCTAGCAGGTGGGGAAATCCCAGTGTATTGGGGTCATATATTAATTTAGATGGTTAATACCTGTACCTACCATCGCTCATTGGAATTTTTGAAAAATAATTAATGATTAGTTTATGGCAGGCAATTACTTTTTTTCTTTGACTCTGTGCCTAATAAGGTGTCGGTCACTGTATATATATATATGTATTTGCAGACGTTCAATTTAAACATTTTTCAAAGCACAGTCAAAGAACCAACATCTTTAGGTGCTACATGATAGATGGAAAATCCACTTCGCTTTGTCCAGTTAGTTATCGAGTCAGTTCCTTTTACCGAGGTGGATTTGTGTTTAAGTTTTTGCAAACATTGGAAACATCAATTTTTAAACATTAAGTAAAACATATACTAATTTAATTAGATAAATAGAGACAAAGTTATAATTTCACAAGAACGATTTAGAGTTTAGTTTGTTTCAGGAATGTTGAGTTGTGACAAATAAAATATTTGCATGCTTGAAACTATTTGTTGAGCTCCATCTGCTATTCATTTCGAAATTAAAGTGATTAGTTTTTTTCATATTCAAAGGCCTATATAAATTCCAATATGTTCTCAGTAAGACCTTCTAACGGCTGAATAATGTCTTAATAATGTTGACTGTTGACAAATAAAAAATTTGTATATTTGAAACTGTTGGCTGAGCTGCTGCTTCTGCAATAGATTCATAAATTAAAGTGCTGCATTTATTTTCCATTCAAAAGCCAATGAAGGCATTCATAATGTATTTCAATTGCAAAAACTTTGCCTAGTCTCGTTCAAAATTTGGTAATTTTTATTCGTTTAAGACATAAAACTATGCAAAGCAGCAATAAGTTTAAGTCAAGCAAATCCCGAGAAACCAGAAAAAAACTTTTTCGATTTCGCCAGTAACTTATTCAGCAGCATCGGCATTTTATGTAACATTTGACAGAAATTATAGGAAGTTAGATGTTTTTTCGAAGAACAATAAAGCCGCTAGCTTGAATTTGGTACAGGCGTACCTTGGATTATGCAAAATTATTCTAATGACAGAGCCAAGGCCCAGGCAAATATAAAAGGCGAAAAGGACAAGTGCCACGTGTAAATCAAATTAATATGATATCTGATATATAGATAGCCACTGACATATGTATATGTACATACATATATGCATGTCATGCAGAATGAAAGCAATTGGAGTGCACACTCGGGGCATATGCGTAATGAGCGCAGACGTATGCGTAATTTATGAATAATTGAAAGCTGAATAATTGAAAGCTGCAAAATAAAAATAAAAACTTCAACGAACAACGAACAAGCGACATTTGACATTTTCGCCTAATAAGCACGGTAGATTTTGCATACGCAAAATCATGCCGCAACTAGGAATCACGGACAGTCGAGGACCTCCGCAGTTGAGCGTGCTGCTCATCATCATTATTTTTCATAAACATTAAGGTACGCATTATAGCCATTCATCACATCTGCAGATTTATGTGCTACCGTTGCAAACATATATGGCTCACAGGCCACTTACATACAAAAGGAAGAGTCTAGAGTCGAGAGTGCACGACTGGTAGTTACCCTGCACCCCAGCCAAGATTCACAGGTGAATTAAAATAAATGCTCGAGAAGAAAGTTGGCTCAGATAAAGACAACAAAAACAGTTGTTCAATCCAATCAACTTCACCTTCGAAACCATGATAAAACCGCCAAGTCGCATGAACCTGCCAGTCGCATGTGATTTCAATCTGAGCTGCCACGCATGCATCCCATGCGATACAAATATTTTCATTGATTTTTTACGCCAATATTTTCAGCGAACGCCTTTTTAATGGTAATTGGTGACTGCAAATGCGTTGAATGATTGTTATGCGAACGACGTGACAACAAATTTAACGCGCGGCGAACAGTGGTGTATTGGGAATTGGTTTTAAATCATGCCTAACCAATAACATTTTCAATATCTTATAATATATTTATGTAGGCTTAAAGTACAAGCTGTTTATTCAGGCATAAGTTACCTACGTAACGTACATAAGTTACTGACTCTAATATTTAATTTTGTTTGGCCTGCAAGGGAATGAATTCAATTTGGAATTTGTTAGGCTGACATTGTCCTTATTGTTTAAATATATTTTCTAACGATATTGTTGTTGACGTAGTCTAAAAATATATCTTTATCTTTTAAGGAGGTGAGCGGCTAGTTATCTAACAAGTTTGGTGACATTAGCTTTAAAATTGTGAAAAACATGAGGCTTTATCGATTTTCATGTTCATAAATATCAACTTTGGCGATTATGGGCGCAGGTGTGGGTGTGGTCATAAAATATTTTATCAATTTTGGGGAGGGCTCTGGGGGCGGCGGAGCTGTGGGGGATATGCCGTTCTTTGAAGGACATCGCCAACAACTTGCCAACCAATTTGAGCAATAAAATTTAAAAAAATATGTTTCTTTACCGATTTTCTTTTAACGATTTTATCGTCCATCTAGTGTCCATCTAGATTTGAACACTTTGTCTAACGCAGGTACAGGCCAGTATATGTTCTAAGGTTCAAATCTATATCTCTGGATACCTTCGGTGTCAGAGTCTAAGATATTCTCACATACCATTGCTGACCTCAGCAGCAGTTCACATGTGGCGTTACGAACAAAGAAGCTCCGGTATGTGTGACTTCCGTTGTTCTGCTATTTTTTTTTGTTTATTTTCCAGTTTCAGTTTCTTTAAATGATGTTAAAATTATATCATTTTCAAAATCAGGGCCGCTTCTGGCCCATGTCAAGCAAGTTCAGTGAATTGGCATATTTACGGCCGTCGTTTTCTTTTGCCTGAATCACTTTTCTAATCGGTCGAGCCAAAATGCTTTTAGCAAATTCTGTAAAAACAATTAATAAGATTGATTAACTTAAACTATTTAGAAATCCAAAATTACATTCATCTGCAGTCATCGCGTTTCACTGAATTTATTAGATTTGTGATGTCGGAATAGTCTGGAAACTTCATTCGTTCATTTAATTTGTTTCGAGTTTTCGGACTGCTTTTTGCCACTTTGTTCTTGAAAAATGCCAATAGATTTTCGACTAGACTCATTACATAATGTATAACCTTTACGGGCTCGGCAACTATTCCTGCTGACGTTATACTTACAAAAACAACTAACTGAAATAATGTAACATGCGAATTATTCATTGAGATGTTTTTGTTTTGTGTTTGCTCTTATTGACTTTTGGCACGAAGTTTCTTACTTCTCCCGTATCATTTTCACTGAGTATTTGGCTTGATTTCTTGCACACGTTCTTTAGAGAACTATGTATGTGGCTCTGCATTAAGATTGCATGTGTACAAAAAGGAGTTTTCTTCCCCCTACGTTACAGACACACTTCCAATAGAAATTACTCTGTATTAAACTTGACTGCAGTAATGTATACTATTACTGAATGCGCACGCACTAATTGCGCTCCTCGAGCCTCTATTTCACAGAGGGAACATGCAGCAGCAAGAACCAGCCAATTAAGGAGCTGTTTTCACTGTGCAACACACTAGGCCAGAGGCGACCCATCCATAGCCCGAGAGAATGAGCGGCAAACCGAGAGCGAAAGACGTAGTGAGTGTCGTTATACAGAGTGCAAAGAAGTGGCAGTAGTTAATCAACTGATGTGGAGGTTGGTCAATAGAAATAATTTTTTGTTCTGGATTTGCTTTGTGTAAAATAAAATAAAGTATCTGCGATCGCTTATCTTCGGAAATCACTTCGTGCAAAGGTCCTGCCATATTAAATATAGTCACGTCACATGTATCAGTCTTGTTTTTCTTCTGTCTGGTAACTCAACAGTGCCTACCACATTATATAGATACTACATGATTCATGCAATTGTTTGAAAAAAGTGGAACCCGATCATTACCGACACTAGGCCTGCAAAATGTTACATGCTCAAATATTACTTTGAAATCTGGCTGCCATGCTGTTTAATATTATATAGTTTTATGGCCACACACAGCTAACTACAAGATGTTATTTAGTCTACTTTCAATCCTTTTACTGCTCCATAAAATCGCAACAACGTTTTACGACAAAACTTTATAATATTAAACAAAATCAAGCCATATGCATCTCCACATTTTTCTAGTCTAGCGCAGCAACGAGTGAAGCGTTTCGGATACCCCACACCTGGGCATCACCTGGCACACGGCGCTTTCTTTAACCGCCGCCCACTCTCACAATAGTTTCCATGGTCAGGGCGCCCCGTTCCACGTTCCCCGCCATTGAGTTTTATTGTTTGCGAAAGCCAATGCAAAGTTTACCGTGGCTCAGACAACAACAGTTGGCCATTTTGTCTGCGAAGATTTATGCGCGATTGCTCAAGTTTTATGTGTTTCGTAGTATTGCGTTGGCTGTGCTTTTAAAAGTATTCCAACTCCCTCCCCTCCAGAAAAAGTATGTATTCCTTGTTGCCTATGTGTCCTTCTCTCTCTGTCTTCCGTCTTTATGAAATGTTTTTATTTTTTCACTATGAGCGGGGCGCTGTCATTTAAGTTTCTACGTGCGGGTGGCTTTTCTTTTATGACTTTCGCTGTGGCAAAATGACAGCGAAAGCTCAGGCGCCTTAATAGCAGGGATGCGCCGGACTTTAGTTGGTTCCGGGCCCACTTGGCCCACTGAGCTCATCCAGAAGAGTTTAAGGCGGTAAGTACACACAATACTCGGTCTGACCTAATTGCTTAAATATTTAAAGAATTAAAAGCTCTGCAAAAGTTGGGTTTCAGTTTCCAAACTTTAATACCATAAGCTGACTAACAAATGTGTGCCAGACTCTTTCGATTGTAGAAGCATGCATATATAAACCAACCATAATGAAAAAATCATGAATTTTTAATTGATTTTCAATTAGCTATACTATCTAAACGCCCGTATGCCAATGTTTGAACATACCAGAAGTCAGTAAGAGACCGGCAGGAATGAACTGAAATGTCGCATCAACTGTGCAACTTTGTTGACTAACCTTAGTAATCTTCAATGACAAATGGCAAAAACATTTAATTGGCACTTGTCGGCCTGCGGGCTGAGTGGTTTCCTAAAAATGTGGCAACCTTTGACCTATAACAGGCGCGAAAAATCTACGCTCCGATCCGGCAATGACAGTCAGTAGTAATAGTAACGACAACTTATTTTTGCTGGGCCTTCAGGCTAATCACGAAAACCATTATAAAGCCATTAAATAGGGCAAGCAAATGCATGGAAAAACCGAAAACTCAACCAGAATTTAATCTAACTATAATCAAATCGGCGTATTGGAAATAATGACGTTGATTTATTAGGCGCAAATCTTAAGGAAAATAGAGGATACAGATTCACTAATTGCCTGATAAGCTTGCGAGAAACGGAAAATTTGGCGTGAAACTTCGAGGCGTTCTCTCATCAGACAAGCAACAAGAGGAATGTTGTTTGGAATGATATGATAAATGCACGAACAAAAAACTGACTAGGATTATCAGATGGCGCCTGACACGCCATTTGCCAAACCTTACTCTGTCCCTAGCCATGTTTATTCCCATTCCTGTTTCGATTTGGTCGTTTCATTTATCGAAAATGTGGGCGTGTTGTCGCCATCGTATTTGTCGTGCCCCAGCTGATAGCCTTCCGCCATTGATTGATTGATTTGCTTATGCCTAAATGAATTCGCCATAAATTGTTGAACGAGTCTCCCGGAGCTAATATCTTATGAGAGAACGGTCCGAAATAAATTGAGGATTTCGAACAGTTATCAAATGATTGCATATTATGGAGTAAATATTCAGTAACAAATAATGCTATTTGACTAAAATTGACACATAAACATAGGAAAATAATTTGATTATTTAATTTAAATTGTATGCACATATTTCAGCTCTATCTATATCATATTATTGCACATTAGGGAGTAAATCTTTTATGCTATTAAATTATGATATTTTATTTTGTTATTTGTATAATAGGGAACTAGTTTAGTGCAACGTCCAATGTCATTCAATAATATGTATTTGGAAAATATGATTCAGATGTTTTCAGGTAAGAGCTGTTGAACGAGCTCCATATTTAATGTACATATGTGTGATTTGTGTGTTGAAATTTGTAACTGGTCTGTGGTTACTTCGATCTCACATAAATATAATAAAATAATTAGACTAATGAATAGACAACTTTTTTGCGCTTCTCTATGTAAAACTTTATTATTATGTGCAACTATCTAAGTAGCCAACTGTAGATTGGTGTCATTTCACTTTTGGCATTGTATACTTTATATCAGTATTCCCAAGAGAGCAAGTCTTGAAGTATCTGTACAGGAACTTCAGACTATGTATTTCGTCATTGTCATCAGCCAAATAATAGCCAATCATAAGAATATTTGAAATTTCAAAATTAAAATTACAAATTTAATAATATAACATTTAATTTAATAGATACATAGATAAATAACATAATCTGGGTGTATTAAAATGTAATTCATGGCATTTATAATATAGTATTGATATTTTTCCATACTCCTTTGCCAATTCGATATTCTCTCCCCGATTAACTGAGCGAGTGCCGCAGCTGGTGCTCTACTCAGTACCCCGACATACGAGAGTAGAGGAAAAACTCATAGGGGTCTTTTTGGAGACTGGAGGGAAATTGGGTAAAGTAATGTTGAGTCGTTATCTACGCGCTTTAAAGCGTTGTCAATGTATTCCGGCTCTCACAAATGATTTAATGTAAATAATTTATCAACTCCCGTGCATTTTTCTTTAACACCTGTTCAGCCACCTGTTCACATCGCAGTCACCATAGTGTCTGGTTGTTGCTCGTTTCAGTCTGGATTTAATTTACATATTTACTTCCACTTTTGTTTCTCTGTTCCCTTGTTTTGTTTTGTGGGAGGTGTGTGAGAATTAGCCTTATCGCGAGCTCGGCAAATACGACATACTAAGCTGAGCCTGAGCAGAAAGTGCCTGGTTTTATCGTTGCGCGTGCACGCAGATGCGATTGGGAAGCGGATGTTGGGCTTATAATTTGACTGGGAGAATGTATTCAAAATAAAACACGGATTTTGTTGCCAAATTGATATGAGCAAACATAAATTGACAGCATGATGTATACCTTCTGGTTATCAGAGCGTTAAGCCATTAGGCAAAACAATATTCGAAGAATATTTAAGCAACAAATGTTTTATGTACTTGAGAAACATTCGAATTTGGTATGCATTAAGAATACGCTTATAATAAATAGTTAAAGAGCAAGGAGTCGAGTAATTTTATTATTATACATAAAATGCGAAAAGACAACAATTTACTCGAAATGTGGCCAGCGAAATGACGAGCCGACAATCTTAAAGGACATTAGTAATTTGGTTATTGAGGCGTGTGATTAGGCGCAGCTGGCAGCGAAAAAAGTTAAGCAACTTGTGGGTTCCCTTCTGGCTGTTACCTTACAGCCACCACCAGCAAGCCATGCTAACTAAGGAATACAAAAAAAAGTTTGACTTAGTTGTTGAGGGGTCTTGGGTCTGTAGCCCTTATGTAATTTGCGTTTTCCGACAATGTGGCGTATGATTAATATTTAATGCGAATTTAACTTACTGCAGACGCGCCAAATTCGGCATACCTTATTCAATTTGTCGAGCCTGCTTCTGGCCTAGAGCCACGCCCAGTAGTATATTCGTCTTCAATACAGTCTGTCATGCTGGTCGCAGGTGGAAGCGACAGTAGCGCTAATCAAAACGAATGTTTGCCTCGTTTATCAATTACAACAACCGTCAAAACCAACAATAGCAGCTAGCTCGAAAGTAGCTGTTGGCTTAACGTGCTTTCAATTAGAGGTCTAAGTTAAACGAATGCGTCTGAGACCGCAGCAATTGGCAAATACGTGCGTAAACATGGCTCAAATACCTATGTGGCTGGGATGTGTGTGTGTGTGTGTGCGAGCTTTTGCCGTTTGTTGCTTTTACTTATTTGGAGAACCAAACATTTCTCATGATTACCACTCATTAATTTCTGGCCTGCCGGTAATGTCCTGTCATTTGGGAACCGTTTGGAATGCGAAGTTGAAAAGTTTTGCTGCCACAAACAAGGAATTTAATCTTTTACGGCCGTATGGAAAAAAAAACAACTTGACTGTTGACTAACTGTAAAATAAAAAACAATGGTTATCTTGCGCAAGCCGAATATTAAATATCCTTCTAGACCGGAGTTGTTTTCGCTAGAATTTACATATTCGCTCGGAATACTCTACATTCTTCTTTAGAACAAATATTAAAAGCTGTTTCATCTTTCGATTGATTCCTATGACAGCCATTCATATTGGAGTACATTCAGGCTATCGCCGACCTATGTGCTGCCTTCAGGAGAAGGTCGCGTTTATAGCAAGTTTTATCGAGATTCATTTTCGTGAACATTTTCTTTTCGTTAGCACAAAAATAATTGAAATTCATTGAAAATTCAGAAATTCACCTAAATATTTATAAGACTGTAATATTTAACGGCTAAGATACTATTTTCAGATTAAATCAGATTTTTAGATAGATAACGTAACATTTTCAAAGCTTTTAATGTTTAGATACAAATTTCCTGACTTAATTAAGCTATGTGCATACTTTCTACTTTACTAAACAAGTTACCTCAACATTGAAGTAAGTCGAGTTTTCGATTCAAATCTTGGCATATATTTGATTGCATGCACTTAAACGGCACTACAGCGTTATGATGGCGCTGAAAGCAACGATGCCGTTAGCTTAAGTGACTGCTTGGGACCACAGACATGAATGGGCTTCTGTTGCCCTGTGTTTCCATAGCATGGCCTCATTCCTTAGGTCCCACAAGCATTAATTAATTTTGCACGTCTTTGGCCTGTGCGGGGCTGGCTTAGTTGTGATATTTTGCGCGACAACAGCTCAAGTGGTAATTATTTATACATTTTTTTAAGCTGCAACGTGTCCGAAGACAAGTGCAAGGTTATTCCACAAGTGACGTAAGAGAAGTAGCCGTTGGCAATTAACTTGGCCAACAAATGTGTCACCGAGACAAGGCAAGGTCCTTGGATACTTGGCCACTCGACCGCACAAATATGTTGACATTTGTTTATATATGTACATACGTAGCCATGCTATACATAGAATGGCACATTTGCTTACGCTTGTTCAAGGCGTGTGCGTCCTATAGAATTGTAATATACACCGAAGTAAAGGCAGGTGAGATTAATATATGCGTTATGGCAAGCAAATTACACTAAAAGCTATTAAGAACCCGCATTTAATCACTTCGTCACGATTAACAAGTCAATAAAATGAAATAAAAATTGAGTGTGCTACCAACCAGCTAATCCTTCGCAAATTCACGTCAGCTCCAACTCAAAAACAATAACATGAATTACGTGTGAACGAACCTTTTAATGGTCTGTTTGGTATAATTAAAGAGAACTTTATGCCTGACATTCAGCTGGACAGTTAAGTTGCTCTTTAACAAACGCCATGCAATAAAATTGATTCACTCTTCACATTACTAGGTCTTCTTTTCTCTCTCTAAAAATATACAATTTTTTTTTTCCCATTAACAATGACAAACTAACAAAACGACAAGCAACATGACATTTTAGTAAAAGCAGGAAACGGAAATTCCACCAATTTGATGACTTCCTTATGCTTTTATCCTTCGACACGGACACTCACTGGCACCACTATAATCAACACTCTCCCCTTTTCTCTTACGCCCTCTCTCTGTCTCTCGCTATCTCTTTTTGTTACTACTACAATATCAGGTGTCCACACATTTGTTTCTAATTCACCTCTGTCTGTGTCACCTCTGCAACAGTCGCTCTGGGGAGCATGTACTTAATTGTGTGTGCCTCGCTGTTGCATGTGTAAGTGGGTGCAAAGTTGTTGCAATGCTATGCAAACAAGGCAATTTTAGCAATCCATTTGGAACGACACTATTATTAAAGGGCCAAGAATGAGTCAACATTTAGGGGCAGAATTCAAGCATAGCATAGCCTTTATATTGGATTAAGTTGGAATGGTTTTCCTACAATATGTATGGGGAATATTTAAGCAGCTAAGCAGATCAATTCATATTCGTCTCAACGTTTCCAGTTAGGAATGAGTAAAGGTAGAGTAATTAGAAAAGTTACCTAAAGCTAGTTTTTCCTATTCAAAAAACCCATTTGCTGCTAATTTCTTGTCTGTTCAATCTGTGCAAAAGAATTTCTTACTTATGGCTCATAAATTGTTGTGTGTAGTCTCCACAATATCCGATTCACCAAATCAAATTGGAATATTTGCAATGGAATTTCTGTTTTTTAACTTCGTCGTTATGTGTGGTGTGTAATTACTCCATTCACCGATTTACTCCGTCTTATAGACCTTCCCTCCTTAACTAATCGTTGTGTTACGCCAGGTTTTATATTTGTTGTTAAATTACTAAATGAAGAAATCGATTCTGATGCGCTGATAAGCCAACTTCATTTTTCTATTTAATCTAAACCTAACTGTTATTTCTTGCCAGTTTCTCTTCCGGGCAAGAACCTCATCGAGTATCCTGTAATGATTATAATAAACTTTTTTTTTATAATTTTCATTATTATCATTATCTGTAATTAATAACGCAATTTTAAACATCTGTTTCGGTTTTCCCTATTCTGTACATGCCCTTCTGAAATCTTCAAAATGTTATTATTATTATTTTTATTATTTATTTGACATTTTTATTTATTATTCCTCCTTTCCTTACTTATCTGTATGGACTGATAGTAGTTGACGTTAAATAAATGCAGTATATAAATTTATTCAATTTAAATCATATGAGTAATTCGTACAATAAAATGTGCATTTCTAATTTTTCTTTTATTTCATTTAAAAAAAATAGTTGTTACGAGTATTGCATTCATATTTCGCATATGGGTATTAAAATAAATATTTTCTATTTATACATTGTTTAAATTAGAATTCATATATTAAATGTGCATGTTCTGACATGAAATGAAATGGTTCTTTATGTTCCAAAAAAACAACACGAAAATATAAACGAATTTCGATTGCGATAGCTATAGCTATATTATGTTGTGAATAATATTGTAGAATTCGCAGTTTTGTGATTGCCATGTTTGCGCTTGTAGCCAGGCATTTGCTTACCAAACAACCAAATTTGTATTTTCGTTCTGCAAAGAGACTAATGGGAACTTTGACTGCAGCATAACAAGTAAATATGTATATATAAATATGTGTATTTTATTATGTCATGTCGCATGCTCATTGCGAGCACATGCCCTCGATTCCAAGCTCCACTCAACGATAGGAAAACCAACCACAATACAACCCCATAAGGACAATGACAATGAGAATTGTGAATGGCGCTGGCAGTTTGGATGATTGCAGCCACTGTCTGACTGACACATGGTCGCTAAGCCATTTTGAAAATATTTTCGGGGCGTTCTGTGGCCCAAAATGGAGGGCGAGGCAGACTGTTAGTAAAAGCCAGACAGGCGAGTGTGTTTGCTCGTATACGCTTATTTTACTTTAACGACATTTTTTTGTCTGTTGCGTGCTGAACGCTCAAAAATAAAAATAAAATAATAATAATCGCCGAGAAATCCATAACGAAAACTAACAAAATTTTGTTGAACTTTTGGGGTTGGGTTGCAACTGCCGCATACTATGTTTGGCAAATTGTCGCTTTTCTCAATATCCTAGTGCACATTGTATTGAATTAATTGAAATCTTTATTTTATGCATATTCACTGACAGTTTAGAAGCTTTGATTCAATTTGGTGGTGCATATTTGGTGGTTTTATATATATTAAAGTATTTGCAACACAAAATATAAACATTATTTTTGAGTCAATTACTTGATTTGGGAATAGCCAGCAATTTAATATAACGCTTACATCACAGTTGGTTAAGTTAATTATTTTTAGGCATGAGTTTTTAATTACGCATTGCCTTTCACAAGAAATTTTTTACAGCATTTAATCCAATTTTACTGGCTTGATACCTCCGAGCATGAGGTGCTGTGAAGGTTAATTGTATTCGTAAATTTCTTTACAGCAAGAAAAACGCAAGCAAATGTATGCATTTCCGGTTAAATTACCGTCGACCAATTTTCGATGGTAAAATAAAATGCCCCCAGAACGCGGAGTCATAAACTATAATTGCCTACGGTATGCCACTTAAGACTTTATGCACTTTTTTATTAGACTCTATAGTGCTTTACCGTGAACATACATTTTTTACTATAACATAATTAGTTTATAAAAAATTTCGCGAAGTTGTTGAAGAATTTATATTTATTTAATTTATATAATACCAATTTATAAACGAGCAACTTAAATCCGCATATATATAATTATATTCATTTAACTATTTAAACTTCGGTCTAACGACTTGCAGCATTTTCTTAACTTTTTTATTTGCCATTGCGTTGCATAGGTACTCTAATTTGGCAGTAGTTGAAACAAATTGCGTTAGTTGTGCACACATCCGGCATGGCTATTAGAAAAAATAATTTATCATTGCATTTTTACCGTTTTCCATTCGCTGTGCAATATGATTTTCAGGAAATACAAACGGCTCTGCAAAGTGTTATTTCCGTTGGAAAATTTACATTTTATGTGCCAATAGGAATGGAAAATTTATGCTGCTATTTTCATTGCGAACATTTTTCATGAGCTGGTTAACAAATTCATCAAATGGATTTTTACGAAGATTAATAAATATATGCATTCCGAATTTTTGAGAAATGTTCTTTAGAAAATGTTCATGAATAATTTAAAGAACTGAAAGACAAGCATAAATTTAAAATTATGCAAATTGCAAATGCGATTCATGCTGTAAATCTCTTTGGCGTTCATAATTGAAATCATATTGGCTTGTAATAAATACTTGGTTATATATTCAACCAGAATTAATGGAAAATGTGGAAATAATTTCACAATTAGGTTGACTCAAAGAAATGTTCACTAAAGCAAATTAAATTTGATAATATTTGTATGTCATTTTCAATCAGATTAAATGCGAATACACAATATATATTTGGCCCCTTAATTAGTTGATTATCGCATTTTAATTAAATATTAATTTTAGGAGAGTGCGAAATGATGTCAATACACAAGTTGCAACTCATGCTCGGAGCTGTTAGTCTCAATTCTGGTTCGGTATATAAATGGATATAATTAATACTCTTGTCCAATTTAATTAAGTTTCGAAGTTGGTTGTTTTTTAATAAATATAGTGATGGCTTGATATATCTACAAAACTGCAATGTCGATAATTGTATATATACATATATATACACATATTTGTATACATACACATATATATACATACATATTACTTGGTCAATTTATGGGAAGACATATTCTTAGCACTATTATACTTTGATAACGAATGTGCAATGTCCGTCATGCTGTCTGTCCGTCTGTATGAACACAACTTTTCGACACCCTTAGCGATAGAGTCTTGAAACTTAGAACATATTCTGGTCAGTGCCCGCGTCAGACAAAGTGTAAAATTGGAGTGCTACGTCTACTAAAGGGCTAGTAAATCGATAAAATCGATACTTACTAATCGATAAAGCCGCATATCTCCCACAATACACATTTACTGTTCAAGTTCGAAATTGTCTCGCTCTAAAATGCTGACAGCTGGCTCATGCAGCGGTCTCAAACGTAGGCAGTTGTGGCCAGCTTGCATGGGGTCACGCTATTATAAGAGATGAAAGAGGAGATACATTGCGGTCACCTTACAAGCGGTTGTACCAGATAAGAACTATGCATTTCGGTTTAAGAATATTAAATAAAATAAAGGCCAGCTCATCAGAGCAGGCAGTTCGATTCTAAAGCCTTCTCATCGTGTTGACAACACACTATACGTGTTTCAGCATTAGCCAAACATCGAAGGAAGGCTACTTGGAAAATCTTCCAATCACTTTTATTGACCACACCCACACCGCCTCAAAAATTCACAGGAGCATATATCTACCGCTATTTGAAAGGCAAGCTTGGACATTATTTCTTGGCTACACACCCACCCTGTTCTTTGCCACCTGTTATCAGCTGGTACTACTTATGGTATCAAAGTATTTCGGTGTCGGTTACGCCTTGTTTCTGTCTATTGTTTTTATATTTATTTTATATGATTTTAAGCATCTGTTCCCTTATGCCAAAGATATGCACTTATAATTAACTGTATTTGCAAAGTCGCTTATACTAGTTAATGGAACAAAAGGTATTTAAAAAAGAAGGAGTGTAAGGACAGAAACTTATTTTGTTCAGTTATCTTATCAACTGTGATTATGTGATTGAATGACCGACCGTGGATTAAGACTACTCGAGTGGCTCTAACCACACAATAAAAAGCACATAACGAAACCCTGACACATTATTTTGAGCTGCACTATTTCATAAATGACTGAGGCATGTCTGACAGTCCAGAATAAATTTCAGATACGTCACAGTCCTATAAATTGGTTCATGTACAAACATTTTCAGTTACCTTCGAGCAACCTTCACATATTTAATTCGAACACATATCCCTTTTGGTCGATGCCAATAAGTCTATTGTAAGGATACATGTCACTGGGGTATATAATAAATTACGTCCGCATTGTCGTTGAGAACGTGCCACTGCATACAAATGTGCTAATTTATAAGCAAAACAATTAGTTGTCTGCAATCAAACTAGTTGAGCAAAGGCAACAAAGTGCTAAAATAAATACAAACCACATGCGAGCTAACAAAACCTGGCCGAGAAGAGAGGGGAGGGGAGAAAGAAAGCAATTTTCATTAGCGTGCTGCTTGCCTTTGGGTGAGGGTGTTTGTAATTATTTAGTTTATATTGCGTATACGTCATGTTGTGGCAGAGTATTGTTTTCCTTTCCTAGAATAAGGTTTCAGCAGCAGGAAACGCACAGAGCTATGGAATGAAAACGCTTCCTCTTAAATTCAATGAGTCATGTTTGTTGTTATTTTTCCCCCCTTTTTGTTTGATATTTGCAAGTAAAGTCCGGGGTTAGTTTATAATAATTACTCTGCATATTCAATATATTCCTTTAATTGACGTTGACATCTGCATTTTACATATTTTCAAAATGCATTTATTAATCAAATTAATTTTTCCTCTCATTAAATAATAATCGTATTTACAGCATATTTTATGATTAAGTCATGTGTAAAATCGACATCCTGTCACTCCCAAATGCATAAATTGATACAAAGCCACAGCTTCATGTTATTATGTGCGATGAAGCAAGCGTTCCACATTGTCTGGCATGAGCACATATTACCAGAAAGCCTGACAGGACCCTGGACACTCCTTAGCAACTGGGTGAGTCAGGTGTAGTGTAATTGGCAGTCGGCAATTGGAGCTTCTGTGGTTGTGGAACAAGTAAAGGCTCACATACGATATGAGCGACTTATATTGCGTATACGCATCATGTGTCAACACTTTGAAGCAGTTTCCCTGCGCCTGTCATTCGTTCCGTCTGGCTGCCAGTCACGTGCACTTCTTGGCGCACAATGATGTTTTTTCATTCACTTTTATGCTTCTGGACATTGTGCAAAATTGTGGAGCTCCTCAACTTACATACACAATACAATCTTTGATATTCATTATATCGAGACACAGCTGACAGAGGCTACCACGACAGGTGCGTGTCGTACTTCTTGATAGTCTGTGACACATTTGTGCAACATTCATTAAGTACGCCACACGCAACACAACCTGGTCTCCATTTTTATTAGCATCGTCTCTTTGGTTTCTGTGTGTGCTATGAAAATGAATTCATGACGTAGCTACCCACAGTCTGTGCTCTGTGTTTTTCAAAAACCCAAAGCATGCACCACATATAGAACAAATCATGATTATGTTGCCTATATTTGTGCGCACTTGTTGCTGTTTGAAAAAACTTCACTTGTTTGGAGCACTCTCCAGTAAACACAGAGTATTAAATACTGCACAGAGTCAACCAAATATGCTCAGTTAAATGGTTTCCTACATTTTACCATTGAGAGAGGCTATTTTCAGTCTGCATTTTTTTGATAACCTTAAATAAACGTGAGCTAGATATGAATGAATACTCATTTTCATATTTACATATTTGCAGTACCTTAATTGTTCTACATAAACGAAGAAAACCCTCTGCTCCAATTAAGCTGGGCAAAGGCACCAGGTCTATGAAAATGCCAAATATGATTTGGGCAGCTATTTTAGCAAGGAAACTCCATTGGGAAGAATGGACCTAGTAGACTCACCAGTCTGTTGACGGAACACTGTAAAGGACACCCAGCTAAACTCGGGACATGCCGATTTTTTTACAATAAGTGAGAAACCTCAAAGCACATCACAGCTTAGCCTTACGTCATTGCTCTTATTTGTGTAACTTGTCATAAGAAAAGTCTTAAATTTTGGTTCTGAGTCGGCAAAGTTGAGGTAACGTTTCCGGTTTGACGCCCTGCTTTTAAAAAATTTTTATTCAGATATGGGTTCTTAAAAAAAAGGTAATTTCAGATCTAGTTCCGCTTCTGATTCTGAACTTCAATCGGATACCGGCTTGATTCCCTAATAGTATTCACTTATATATAGAAGACAAAATTATCTAGTCAACAAAACTAAACTATTAGATACTTGAATACTTGGAACTTACACTATTTTTGGTAATGCTTAAAATTTGCCTAAAGTATTCCTTCAACATAATTGTCAAGAAGAAACGATACTAAACTACTAAGAATCTGCATTTCATATAAATTAAATTTGTGATTCATTTTGACAAATTCGTTGACTTCCACAATAAATTGCTAATAATGTATAAATTGTGCCTGAAGGATTACTTCTTCATACACGCAATGATCTTCTTAAAATACCAAAATCCTTTAAATTAGTATAACAATTTTCAAGTCACTTAGCTCAAGCTTAGTTGGCAAATTATTTGCATGAGCAGAGCCAGACCAAGGATAATTTTATGCCTGTCTAGCATTTGGCAAAATTGGCCTTTGAACTTGGGACGTGTGAATATTACACTTACAACACCTTTCAAGCGCTAGACAACTTAATTTAGTTGCGCTGCCAGTGTTCATAATTTTCCAAAACACGAAAATAAAGAGAAACATTGTACGTCGCCTAGCAATTCATTACTATTTGATGTTGGAGCAATTGGAATTTATGTGCCGCGTAATTGAGAATCCCAAAGAGCAGGGAGCAATCTCATAATTCACTCAGACGTGTGCTCCACCAACCAAAAGCCAAGTGAAGGATATTCTGTTGGTTGAGCGAGATGTGTGAAGTAAAATAGCAAATAAACTTCATGAAACCAACGACTCGGACGAAAGGTCAAAAGGTGCTGGCCAAATTGGCCAAAGGGTTTTGCTCTGATAAGGTTTCAGTTAGTGTGAAGCTGTCAAATCGTTTTGTTTTGTTCCACATTCGAGTCACTTTAATGTTTATATTGTGGTGAATGTTCGTTGTATTATTAATCATGTTGTGAAACTTTCGGTTAGTCAGTTTAGTTGGCTTAAGGATAACCTTAATTCAGGCATCAATTGATTCCCATTCAATTTCGAGTGCCTTTATAGTTAAGTGTTCGATCAAGAATATTGCACTTATGTCCTTGCTATTATTTTTTGCTTTGGGTCCACTTAGATCCCCTCCATAATGATAAAGCCAAATAGCAACGACAACTACATATACACAACATTTATAAATGCAATGTGTAAAAGTGTATCAGAATCCCAAAATAAATCAAATAAATAATAATAGGTCTTATAATCAAGGTGACAGACAGCCGTAAACATAGGTATCAACTCAATTCGATGGTTCATAATGGAAATGGAAATATCTATTTTTCACATCATAAAGTGTATTATTTATTTAAAGCTATATCAAACAGTGATATAGTTGGGACAATTAATAAATAAGAATTCAGCAGTTCCCGCGAAATACCGTTTTTCATGTTGTTGTGTGGAAAATGAAAAATAAGCAGACAACTGTGCTGTCATATTTAATAAATAATAACAACATTTCTATCGGTCTCTATGTAATACATATATTTAAAGCCACATAAAACAATAAACTAAATATGATTACCTAATTTCAGCCACAAATTAAAAGCAAGCATTTCGAATCTTGTTATAAAATACACATTTATCAATAAAAACACAAATGTAAATCAATTTTCAAAAAGGATACATAATTGATAACGGCAGCTAAAGCCAAAAAAAACATTAAAAGCACAAAAGCAAGAAAACAAAACAAATATAAATATCATTAAAAAAAAAACATTAACAGACAATCAACACAATTAATTTTTTGTAATATTTCAAATGGTTTTTGCCAAGCATTAATTTGCACTGTTCATAAAATGCTGTAAAAAGCGCATTAGTTGATGATGAGCCGGGGAGGTTTTTGTTTTGTATTTCGACATTGTTTGTGTTCTCGGGGGAACGAAATCAAAATGAAGCCCAAACAAGGGGCAGGTTAATTGAATTTATTGTTATTCTGGATTTTCTTTGTTGTTGTTTTATGCTTTTTTGTTGTTTAGCGCTGCTTTCAAGACCAATTTCCCGCGGCATTTCTTAACATGTATGTGCGCGGCTCAAAATTTTGTATTTTAATTTGCGCTTGTTTTTGTTATTTTTAGGACCTTCTTGCTTTTGTGTCGAGACTCTAAATTTCCACCAGATCTCTTTTCAGCAGCGTAAATTGGTCTTCCTTTACCAGCACGTGGCGGTCTCTAGTGCATGGGTCTGCCTTGGTGTAAGGCTTGCCGTGGCTTTTAGCGGCAATTTTCACTTCTGCTCTTAGGTCTCTTTATGTGATGGCGTCTGGCTTAGGCATTTATTTTCTTTGTCTGCATTTATTGTGCGGACAAAAAAGGAGCCGCGCCACAAAGAAGAGTTTTGCCTTTTTACATCTGGTGATTGCCGTTCCATGCATTTAGTTTATGGTGATGTGTGGTTTGCTTTGGAAAAGGTTGCTTTGAAAGATATGCGTTTAGAATTACCTGTGGCCTCAACGATAAATTCTGTGCGTATTGATCGAATTCAATTTTCTTAAAAAAAAGAAGTTGCTTTCAACTTGAGCAAAATGCTCAAGATTAAACTTTTTGTTTGTTTGCTCGAACTTCCTTCTCAACTTGTCACTTGACAGTTTTCTATTTCTTTTCAAAGTATTCAGCACTTCGACTATCAAATGAGCATAGCAGCATCTTGTTGCCATTGGCACGGACCATAGGCCAGTTGTTGTAAGGGCAAATTTAGTAATCTTTACTCTGACTACTGCTTATAACCACTTCTTGCTAACTATGACGTTAATAAAGAGTAGGTTACTAAATCTTCAGCACCCCAAAGGATTACTAATGTCTCCTTTTAAAAATAGCAGCAAACAATACCAACATGCACAAACTGCATTTGCAATTCAAATTGACGCAACTAAAGGTGTTTGGTAATAACTTGTAGAAAAAGGGATAAAACAAAAAAAAAAAATTAATTATATACAAATATGTTTCTTATAGCTTGCAACTTTCAAAAATTGGTTGACTTACTTTCCCAACATTTTAATATATTAATTTAAATCATTGAGGGTATCAAAATAAAACAAGATAAATTACAATTATTACTTAAATTGAAATTGTCAGACCGGAAAACACCTATTATTATCTGCCATAGGAATCAGTCAACATATTAGTCCATTTTAGTTGATCAAGATATCCAAATTAAATTAACCCAATATGCGTGTTATTATTCATATTTTCAGATAAATATTCCATCTTGATAGGACTATAACTTAGTTGGGAATAATCGATTCGTTTTTTAAATTTGTACTGAAATTTAGATGTCGATATTGTTCGTAATAAATGTTGAATACGTAAATTATTTATCAATCTCTGTAAATCCCAGATGCAAATGATAACAACCAAACCCGCAAAGCGAATCGGCAAACAAAATCGCAAAGGGGGTAACAAATGCGCTTACCAAACACAAATACGATTACAATGCTGCCGCTCTGTGCATCATTCTGCTATTGTTTTTTGTTTAACACACACTGTGAGGGAGTGGGTCTAAAAAAAATAACATGTCTTTGAAAAATCGGGGTGACGTTGTCTTTGGTACTTATCATTTTAAATTCGTTTTAATGGGTTTTTGTTCATACTCAGCTTTTTAATATAATTCACTTAATAGTTAAGAGCTTGATATATAAATTTTTACCAATATTTAAAACGCCAATTTTCTAATTTTAAAGCCCAATTATTGGTGGAAGCGTTAAACTCGTATTAAATGTGTTAAAAGAAGAAACCGTAAATTTGCAAATGATTTTTAAAGGTAGCTTCTAGCATCGATATGTTCGTTTTCGATTAAAATTTTATAACAGACTTCATGGTGCGTTTTGCATTTCTCCTGTTTTTCCACAGATGCCTGCCATCCGTACGAGCCATTCAAATGCCCCGGCGACGGCAATTGCATTTCCATTCAATATTTATGCGATGGTGCGCCCGATTGTTCCGACGGCTACGACGAGGATATGCGCCTTTGTACTGCGGGTAAGTTTCAAAGTCATTTGAGAGTGGACAATTTTCTCTGGTTTTCAATTCAAGTTTTCTGTTCACACACACACACGTGTCAATATACGGATTCGGCTTGAATTGTATGTAAACTGTTATCCTTGTGATGGGCCGTCAATAATTGAGTTAGGGCATTGGAGTTTCAGCAGAATCAATGCCATGTGCAATTTTGATTTGTGACCGCCAGCTGCAATCAAACTTGTTAAGGCCACATCACAAAATTTCACTCTTGGCTTGGCAGTTTGTCCCCGGCAGGCATTTAACTGGAATTGAGAGATGTTGCTGTCGAGAAGCTCCCAGGAAATTAAAGGCCGTATTTCAATTAAGTCCTCATGCCTGCTCACATGTCAGGGACATGTGCAAATGTGTCAAAGCCTGAACTGACTTATGAAGCCAGCCGGCAAATCGGCTAACGCTCAGCAACATTCTGCGTAGAGCTTATAACATTCTGTTGCACTTTGCCAGATTTGTGAACAGGTTTCTGTGCGTTTTCCACATTTTTCTTTCAGTTTGCTGCTCGCTTAAATCTAATTAAATTAGCCACAGCATGAAGAAGCTTACCAGAGAATCAAAAAGTTTTCATTTCCTGGGCCATTTGCTCGTTCAAAGTTTCTGGCCACAATTTAACGTGAAAACAAAACAACTTTCACAAGAACTAAAAGACTTTTTAAATTGTTTTAAAATTGTTAAATAGTAAATTTTCAATTCGGCATTTCTGATTTTACTAAGCAGCTGAAAACTTTCCACTTTACTGCAACACTAGGAAACGCACTTAATAATTTTCTAACTTCTCATTTTTGCTTCTAATAAATATTTGAATTCTGACAGGAGGAAATTTGGCAAGTAGCACTTGGACTTTGGTCTGGTTGCCAGCTCTTGATTTTAAATAAAATTGTTTTTTATTTCGCGAGAATCATTTTTGTTGCCTTTTTGTATTTCTAGCAGAAGCTTACTTAAGTCTGACAAGTATCCAAAACGCAAATCGACCTTGAGCATTAGCGCACTTGGTCGAGACAAAACTTTTTTCTGAAGTTCAACATTTTTGTTTTTGTTTTTGTTTTGGTCAGCAAGTCAGTGTCGTTAAAATTGTTGCAGTGCAACTAGCGCAACTCTCTGCGTGCCAGCACATTTTTGAAGCAATTGGAGGAAGCCTGCATGGATTTTATCGCCACTTAGTTACCCATGAATATGCACAAATGTTCCTATGCTATGTTTCCCTTGTATTTTGGGAGCTTCATCCGCTGCTCTTCCCATTGAGAGTTCGTTGTTGAGCCAAAAATACATGCAAGGACTCCCGTTGCGGCCTTTCATATGTGTATACGTTGTTCTGGTGTTGGTCTAGTCCTGTAAGCCTGTCATCAGGTTCTATTAACATTGATTTTTCTTTGAACTTTGTTGTTGTGGATTGCCATGTGGTTCGTGCTGTTTTCAACCGAACTCTGGCCAATATTTTAAGGCGACATGCTTCCTGCTGTGAAATGACATTAAGCTGTCTTCTGTGGCTGTCCCCCAATATTGTTTGCAATTTCAGCTGATACACTGGACGGACATGTACTTGCCTTTGTATCCGGATTCCTTACCAAAGAGCTGTCGACAATATCATCGACCTCATCTTTCTTTTTTAGCTAATGCAATATTGCGTCGCAGTCACTTTTAGTCAGTTCTGGTCGTAATCGTCTAGTAACTGCCACATCACAAACAAAATAAAAAATAGCTTAAGAATTTCATGCTAGCCACATCATTATCGGCAATTGCAAAACTGACAAACACGCCTTGATTTAAATGCGTTAATAAATTTCAGCATTATTCCGCATGCCAAAATAAATAATTCTCAATAACTGCTCCGTTTCGCGAATATCGATACATATCAATTTCCGATACAAATAATATGCAATGTAAAGATATAGCCTTTCGATATATATACATATATATTACTTTTAAATATTATTGGTCAACTACGCTGCCTTATCCAGAACGTGTTTTCAAGTGTAATTGAGAATTGTTTGTCAAACATCAGTCGATTCATTTCGAGTTCAAAATTAATTATTAAAATTGTTATTTTTATTACCACTAAGCAAACAATACATAGAGTCGTGGGTCCCACTACGCCACGGGTCTCGAAAGCAGAGTCGCAGCGAACACAGGTCATTATTATTCTCTGGTAAATTAAAAACCTGGACCTTTACGAGCAAGCGTGCATGGGTGCGAGCAGGCACGCACTTTTCTTTCATTTTCTAGTAGGTCCTGATGGGCTATGATTGTGTGAGAAAAACCCTAGAATGAGTGCGAAGATAGCAGCCATTGTCTGATTAGTGATAATACTTATGCAGCTATTATAGCATTAAAATGGGACTGTATATAGAGCATAAAGTTCTCGAAATATGTTCATCATTACAATTTAATTGGGTCAAAAAGAAAAACCGATATTTTACCCGTTACTACATCAAAGACAAACATCCAAAATGTTCAATTATATAGCTCTAATTTTCGTGACTTTTACATAACTTATAGTTTGTTGGCATATCCATGACACATCGCCCATCAGCACTTGACTTATTGCTATTCTCGCTGTTTGCCGAGTTACCAAACTGCCAAAATTTTTCTGCCTGATTCAGCTGCTCTTTTTTGCCAGGTCATCAAAACTTGAGACAATCGTTACGCTAAACAAGCTGTTGGTATTGTTGCCCATTAAGGAACCATTGACAGTTGGATTGAAAGTTGGACTATTATTAAAGAAGTTTGATCGAAATGCGACAAGGCCGAGACGTTAACCGTAGGTTGAACCATTGAAATGGGATCTATTTATTTGGGCGTCAGAAAGCGTACTAGTTCCATAGATAGGACTCTGATGTTCGTTCTTTGGTCTCCCTGACCCGAAACCAAAGCAGTGTCAACTTCATTATCGTGCTGATCCCGATCATTATTGCTTTGATTGTTATTGCTGTTGTCGGCATAATCAGAGCACTCATTGGATTGATGCTCTTCTTCACGTTCCCGTTTCCGAGCCTGTGGAACTTTCATGAGCTTGCTATGCACATTGCTAGGAGTATCTGGCAGCAATTTATGGACGCCGACCAAATTATCATTCTGGTGTGTTGTCTCGAGTGATGCGGTTGCAACTGCAGCTCCAGTTCCAGCAGCAAGCGAATCGAGCTCCGATACTCTGTAGTTATTTTCAAATATATTTTTAATGGGATCCACGTCCTTTTCCGTTTGTTGCAGCACTTCATCCACCTCGTCGTTCAACGATATGGTTGATGTGTTCCCCTGTGTCAGCCATCTCAGGTCTTGTGCCAGGCCATGGATTGAGGTCAGTTTCCGGCTCTGCTGTTGTGTTTGCTCATTATTATCCTTATCGGATTGACTTTCACCCTCTTCATAGTCGCTATAGACGGCATTGCCTCCTGGTTGTTGTTTCTGCTGCTGTTGTCGTTGTTGTGAATTCTGCATTTGACTCCCGCATCGCATTTGCTTAAGACGCTCGGCGATACGATGTCGCAGCATATCAAATTCCTCTGTATAGTTTCGATACCGAATGCGATCTGGATGATTGGCATTGAAGCGTTTCCAATCCTCGAACTGTTCCTCCCATTGATTGAACAGGCCAACAAGTTGCTCCTGCTGCTCTGGCTGGTTTTGGTAACGGTGGCTGGTATGCCCAAAATGGCCCCAACCCCTCAGTCCGCCAAAGTTCCAAAAATTAAATGGATTATTACTGTAGTTGTTACCAGGCCAGCAGCTTCGATTACCAAATTGATTTGGCATATTGCTGGCGCCTTGATTGCCATTACTGTCATTGCCTTGCGAGCGATAGTTACGTCCCTGGCCCACATGTTGCAGTTGGCGCTCCCATCGTGGACGCAGTCTGCCTCCCTCATTGCCCCAGTAAAATGTTCGCTCTGACCAGGGTTTATGTGTTGGCATTTGATAGAATCTGTCGGGCGGCTTCTGTTGTTGCCAGAGATGTAACATCGTCTGCTGTTGCTGCTGCTGTGGCAGCTGCGGTGTCTGCTGTTGCTGTGAAGGTTCGTAATCGACTTGAGGCTTAGTGTACATCTGTGGCTGTGATATTATTTGACTAGGCGACTGCAACTGCGGCTGCGGTTGCACTTGCAATGGCAGTGGCTGCATCTGCGACGGCAGATGAGGCTGTCCCTGTAAGTATGTCTGTGGCACAGACAGCTGAGGTACAAATTCAGCATTGCTAGCTGCTGCGGTGACCATTTCCCGCTCGTACTGTGGGAATCACATATTACACAGTGCCAAGTGTGAGTTCCTAGAACAACTCACCTGCTCACCATACTTAGCATGCCACTCGGCGTATTCGAGCTGATAGTTTTGCCACTGCTGCTGCAACACACACTCTTCTTCTTTGGGGCTCATCGTCGTATACTGGGCGAACGTGCTTTGTTCTGTGGCACCCACATTGTCTACTAGCAGCGGAGCTGGTGGTGCATCCTGCGGAAGTGATGGCTCTATTGTGGACTGGGGCAATGCTGCAGCCACCGACCATTGATTCCACATAGCCGAATGTTAAATTCGCTGATGAGTATTGTAATTCTCGAAATGCGCAAATACTATTGGTCTTAATGATACATTTAATACCAAGCTAAGATTATATTCTAATATATTTTTGATATATATTTTTTGAAGTTTGTTGCTTAAAGTATTGCCTCGAACTGAATATATAAACTTAGTTAGTTTCATAAGCTTAAATGTGTGACAAATATTTCCGGGCTATAACGATTCCACATTTACATAAGTTATGCACACAAATGTTTGCTAACATTCAAGTAAAACCCAAACCAACTAGTAATTCGTCCATCGAGCTTTTTTTGTAGCTTTTATTTACGCAGAGGGCTACTACACTACTGCAAGTTTAAGCTTTTTGGATAAATGACTTATAAAGGTATAAAAAATGTGCACAGCTTGGATGCACAAAAGGGAATTTAAGACTACTACAAAAATTCTCGATGCTTACATTAAGGTGCATATGGTTTGGTATGGTTTGTATATACATATGTATATGTATGTTGATTAAAGTATATTACGAAATGAAGAATACTGTACTATTTTTCACTTGACTTAAATAAGTATTGGAAAGAAGTACATGCTAAGAACCGAAACTAAACTTCGAGTACAATTTTGCTGAAAACTAACTGGGGAAAAAACTAATTTGTAAAATTTATTTATTAAGTTGTTCACACTCAAATATAGTCAAGTGCGGAGGTGCTCTCATTTCTAAACAAATTGTAATCTTTAGCTCTTATAGTCTCTGAGGCAGACCAATAATATATGTACCTTATTGGGTAAGAGACGCTTCCTTCTACCTGATACAGAGTTTTTCACAAAGCTATTATACTCTTTTTAATGGGTTCAGGTAATAAAAACAAATAAATAAAAACGCGAAGGACAACTGCCTGCTGCTGACTTTCGGATTTCAGTCGAATGAATTGGGGCAATTAGTGCTGTTTGCTTTAAGTTTCGCTTGGCGCCTTTGTTTGCTTGTCTCCACAGTCTCCGCAGTGTCCGTGTGTCAGTGTCAGTGAGAAACTTTAAAATATCCTTGGGGACTCGACTAGTTTAAGTGCTGAGAAACATCGTAATGACCCAGTGACAATATATTTTAGCAAACTGTGTTTAATATTTATTACGTGCTTTGACAGGGTAACTATAGTGGCGAAGTTAATTATTTTTTGCTTAATTGTCATACAATTTGTTTAATTATTTTGCCGATTGTATGCCTTTGTTCTGTTTCAATTCAATTCACAAGAGTTTATTATTTAATATAGGATAGTTAAGTAGATATATAATATTCTATATTTTTGGATTTCATATTTTATTGTGAACCTTTTAAAATTTGTGGACTATTTTTTAGTCTAGTTTAAATAAACATAAAAAAATATTTAATATCCAATAAAACTTTGATTTGACAGAGAACTAATAATAAAATCAACTTCAAATATATGGGATTAGTATACAGATATTTTTAACAAGTAAAAAATTATACAATTAATTTTTTCCCCAGTCAGTTTTCGGCGAAATTGTACTCGAAGTTTAGTTTCGGTTCTTAGCATGTACTTCTTTCCAATACTTATTTAAGTCAGGTGAAAAATAGTACAGTATTCTTCGTTTCGTGATATACTTTAATCAACACTTAACCTCTCGTGTTCTGGGTATACCCTAGTCGAGCTCACTAGTCTGCAGCATTCCGTTGCCAGGATGCGCCGAGTCCACAGAGTAAAGTTGATAGCATTGTGGCGAACATTTTCCTTGTGCCATTGCTATGCCACAACAAAAACACTAAAAGCAAGAGAAAAAGAAAAAAAACTAATTTTTAAAAATTAAATCATTTAGTGATGTGCGCCGGGCTCGAATGTCTTTTGAAATATTATGCGCCCCTCTCAAAAGGGACTCCGCTTGAGTCCCACGGCAGACTCGCCGCCTTGCCCGTCTCCTGCTTTTTGGGTGGCTGCGACTTGCTGTAAAGGTTTCCACTTCAGGCAATTGTTGCTGAGATATACAGCAGCATCGAGCATGACTGGCTTTTCTCATCAGGCGGGGTCGCTAAATGCGTTCAAAGCCCTTATTAATGAATAATAATTGGTGAGCAGGCGAACTCTTTGTGGTTTTTAAATGAAGCGCGAAACCAAAATCGGAGGCCATTAAAATCGATTTTCATTAGGGAATTAAATTAAAATCTAGCTGGTTACGAGAAACTGAGTTAACTGAGGATTTTAGACCGACTACTTAGGAGTCTGTTAACAATATTATTGATGGCAAAAGTAACCACTAAATTGTCAAATGTAAGTACAACCCTTTTCAGAATGGCGCCAGGTAAAAGCATTATTTTGTTTTGTAAAAACAATATTTTAGACCATTAAAAAAGTAACAAGAGAAATGACTGCAATTACATTATAAAAACTTTTAATGTGCTGCACTCGAATACCCCCGGGAAATTAGCATAATTTTGCATACATTTGATCATCAACCGAAAAGTTAATATTGGAGTTTAGCCTGAAATGAGCTAAGTGCTGTGAGGGCCATAAGGCCAGCGGGCAAAGAGCCTGCAAATGTTACGTAGCCTTTATCTAAACTGCTGATATACATCGCTTGAATATGTAACAAGTTAAAGGCAAACAGGCGACACACACCCGACATACACAGAGGTCGGTTGGTGTGTGTCAAATTTGTGTCCCATGCGATGTATCCACGCCGTGCATGCACAGATGGTAAAAGCACAACAAAGCAACAAAGGAGAGAAAAAAGCTGTCAAACTGCGCCATTTGCATAACAAATACAGTCAGTAACTGAATACACTCACACAAACCCCCTCCACCCTCACACTAGAGATCCATCCACTGACGCGTCCTTGCAACCATTAAAAATGCTTACAACAGTCAGCTTATGTAGGTGGGGAATGCTCACAGAGGGCCAAAAGTGCAGCAAGTGGGTTAAAACCCGGCAATAAGCGGTGCAAACGGAGTGCCGGAGTACGTACTAACTGACTGACCTACAAATGTGGGCAATTTATCCAAAATGCCAAAGGAAAATAGAATGAGATGGAAATTAAAAGAGTAGCCCGGCGGCCTTATTCACCATTTAAATATCACTTACACTCCAAAACAGACGCACAAGGCAAATTTTGCAATTCTCAGGAATCGGAAATTAGAATCCTCTCGTTGATGGAGCTCGTTTAGAAGCCATGCAATCAATTTTATTCTGTCTGAGTAGCAAATGCTTCTATTAACAAAAATTATAAATATTATTGACATTGTATGTTTTATTGAATTTGAAAATATGTTTTGGGTAATCTTAATCTTATAATTGAAGTTCAATGTGTAATGACTTGGTAAGTAATCTTAGGGATTTATAATTCAATAGACAGTATGTTTCTTAACCAATCTTAATAAAACCACAACTGTTGATTAATGTCTAGGAATATATCTATCATATTTATATCTTTTAATGTGTGACTTAAAATTAATCTTAAGACTTTAAATTTATACGTGTTCATGCAAACCGACTAATATTTATTAGAACAATATATGTGCATATGGGGATATTTTTACTTTTTGTTAATTAACCTTCCAAAAAATGGGCGAAACATTTGTAAAATACAACAAGGCGATGAACTCTAAATATTGAATTAATATTTCGAGCACATACTTTAAAACAATTTCATGTGAATGAATAAAATGGAAATAAATGATGCGTGTTATTTGCATTCCCATACTTCGGTTATAAATATACTTATGTAGTTAAACATAATAGTTGTATTTCAACACGGACAGAGTACAAAGCAAATTTATTTATTTGACAATTGTTTTCTGTAAGATCTTCAGGCAATTATCGTTCACATGTAAATGGTTTCTAATTTGATTTAACGAACGCAGCATGCAGTAACTTGCTCTGAGCTCGACTTACTCAGATGCATTGAGTAATTAATTATCAGCCATCAATTGGGCTGTTGTTATCACATTCAAGTTACAAAAAATGAAAGGATATTATAGTTTCAAATTGTAGCATTTGTTTAATGTAGCAGCTGTATTTTCCTCCTCAGATATTACTTGAATGGTCCCACTTAAAATCGAACACGTGTTTTCCATTTGATTATAAGCAATTTATAAAAATTTGTCCTGTTTTCTTTCTTCCTCCATTCACAGCCAAGCGTCCTCCCGTCGAGGAGACTGCATCATTTTTGCAAAGCCTAATCGCATCACATGGACCCAATTACCTGGAGAAACTTTTTGGCAGCAAGGCACGTGATGCCCTCTCCCCGCTGGGTGGTGTGGAGAAGGTGGCCATCGCTTTGAGTGAATCGCAAACGATTGAGGACTTTGGCGCCGCATTGCATCTAATGAGGTAAGTTCCGAAACCTGAAACATCAAGTACGCCGGGGAGCCCAGATTTGGGACAAGAAGAATCCTTTTGTTTGCTCACATCCTTCGTACATAAAGCACATGCTTAACTCATAGCCTCAAGTAGCACACGTGTAAAAAAAAATAAAAAATAAAAAAAGGTTAAGTAATGTAAGTTCTTAAATAAACTTAGCATGACCCCAAAGATATTTATTTAAGATACGTTCCCCACTCACTGTTGCTATACACGAGAATTCAAGTCTGTCCCTCTGTCCATACCAGTTGTTTTGCGCAGCATCCAAGAGTGTCCTTGGTTGTTCTTCTAAAATATATGAGTGTCCTTTACTCTTTCCCGGTTCTCTGTGCCCCCACCATAAACAAGTTATGAAATTTTAAATTTCTTTATGCTTACCCTTTTCTGTGTGTGCCTGCGGTTTATTTTAATATATCTTTTGTGTGGTTGACAGTTCAGCACTCTGGCTTTAAGGTTTTCTTCCTCTTAAGCCTTTCACATAGATGAATAGTTAAAAAGGGTACAATAAAGATGTGTACTTTATGGAGGGAGTGTAAATTTATTGGACATTGTAGCGAATACTTATTCTGTATTAAAGCCAGCAAGCAGCAAAACTAGTCAATGGATATATATCGCTTACCTGTTTGTCTTCTGATATCAATCCTCTGAAAGAATGGCTTTTAGTCTTTAACTATACTGGGAAGAAGGTTTTACTTATTAATCATTACTTATACCATCTTATAATTACTTATATTTTGTTTCATTTATACTTACTCATACTTATTTATCTTTGAATATAACTTTCCTCTTGCGTCAGTAAAAATTTATTTAAAGCATAAATTTTACTTTAATATCAATGAAGTCAAACCCTTGCCTGAAGTCAAATTCATTTAGTTACTTTTTATTTTTCAATTTATTGTTATTGAAGATTTTATAGTCCTGAAAGTACAAACTAATTTATTTTTATTTAATTTTTGCAACATTTTTTAACTTTACTTCTAGCACTTAATAAATCTTTTTTTCTAGTACAAATCGAATTGGTATATTGGATTCCGAAATATAAAACACAATATCGAATTGTTAGGCCTTTTAATATTATATATATTAATATTATCGGCATTAAATGGGTATTTTAAACTATGATACACTAAAAACCTTTAGCATATGAAAAAATTTGTTTTATTATTTGCAAGCTTGGTGTTTGCTTACCAACCTGTGATATTAATTCGGGTACTTATGTTGTTAAGAGATATACAGTGGCGGACACCTTATTTGGAGCAATGTCAAAGAAAAAAACTAATTGCCTGCCATAAGCTAATTATTCATTATTTTTCAAAAATTCCAAAGACCGATGGTAGGTACATATATTAACCACCAAAATTTATATATGACCCCAATACACTGGGGTTTCCCCACCTGCTAGGTAGGATTATGTAAAAAAGTACCCTATTTTTTGTTTACTGCTTTTTTCGAGCAGACTTAAAAAAGTAATATATTTTCCGTATAAAAGCTTAAATAAGGATGTTAATACTTAGTATTATATCCTTTAGCCTTAACATCTTCCCTTAACCTATTATTCATGGAAGATACCAGCTTCCTGGTAGCTTCTGGGCTGATTTTGCTCCACTCATCCCGCAGAGCATTTTTGAGGTCTTCTTTGCTGGATATGCTGTGCTTCCGGATGTTATTTTCCAGCAGAGCCGACAAATTCTCAATGACATTTAAATCTGGAGACTGGGCCGGCGGAATTATCATGTGGGGGCAGTTCCTGATGAGCCAGGACTGTACTATCTTGGCCTTATGCTTGGGATCGTTGTCCTGGTTGAACCGGAAAGTAAGTCGGATTCCTACCTTCTCGGCACTTTGGAGTAAATTTTTCTTTAGTATGTTGAAGTACACATTCTTGTCCATTGTTGTTTCAAAAATCACAAAATTCCCGAATCCGGCTGACGAGATACATACCCATGCCAAGTCACTTCCTCCACCATGCTTGACTGTTGCCTTTACGTGTTTGGGATTCAGGTCAGTATTGGACTGTCGCCACACATAATTCCGCCAGTCCGAGTCAAAAATGGTGAATTTGGACTCATTTGCAAATATGACTGTGTTCCAGAACTCCAAATCCGTGTCCAAGTGGTTTTTGGCGAACGTCATCCTAGTCCCTTTATTTTTCACGCTTATAAAGAACTTTTTCCGTTATACTCGGGCATTAAAGTCATGCTTGCGCAGAAACCTGCACACAGTTTCCGCACAGCACTTTTTCCCCATTTCAACCTGCACCTGTTGAGCCAATTTGGAGCCGATAGCTTGGGATTTCCCCTTATTTTCCTGATGATCCTCCGCTCGTCCTCTTCTGTGAAAATCTTGTTTGGTGCCATTCTGCCCTTGCTCTCAATCTGATTTGCGTCGACGAAGCGCCGAATGATGTTATACACAGTTGAGTTGCTCAGATTGACCATTTCAGCTATTTGGAGATGTGAATATCCATTTTTGTGGTGTTCCAGGATGGGTTTCAGTTGTGCAATGGTAGTCTGTTTGTCCATATTCCTTGTTGGCTTATTGCACCCAAGATGCAGGATAAAACTAAATTGACTACGAAGGATTGATCTATTTATACCGAAAATACTCAACTTTAGGTAAAAAATCCGTGTTTTATGGCACCCAGGTGTCCACAATGTACCTGCTCCAAATAAGTTGTCACCTAAAAATAGGGTACTTTTTTACATAATCCTACCTAGCAGGTGGGGAAACCCCAGTGTATTGGGGTCATATATAAATTTTGGTGGTTAATATATGTACCTACCATCGGTCTTTGGAATTTTTGAAAAATAATGAATAATTAGCTTATGGCAGGCAATTAGTTTTTTTCTTTGACATTGCTCCAAATAAGGTGTCCGCCACTGTACCTGCAATGAACAACTTTTGTGGAATATGAGATGCTGAGTGTAACACAGTAGTATATTTTAAAACTTTATTTTACCCTTCTGCCTTTTTTTTGTTATGGTGTGTAAAGTAAATCCAACTGTCAGTGTGTCAAAAATAAAAACAAACTCAGAAAGCCGCTTGGCATAACCGGGCGATGCAAGCTGAACATAAAAGTGAATTTTCATTAAATGAATAAAACAAAAACTAACCACAGAACGGCAGCAACCGCAATGAATTCCCCAAAAACAGCAGTCACCCACAGTGTAAGTAATTGCGAGAGACTAGACACATAAAGAGCTCAGACCGACATGCTGATAAATTGGCCAGAACTCGGCTACCCCACATTCCACACCAACAGGCTATGCCCAGCTAACCCCATACCATATACCATCTGTGGTACTTCCAGAATTTCATCAAGGCAATTAGTCGTGCAAGCGCCCGAATGCCTGGCAGAATAATGTTTGTGTTTGCGTTGCCTGTTGGAGCACTTTTTGGGGGAAGGGGCAGGAGTTTGGCTGGTTTTCAGACTTGCAAACACGCACATTGTATTTATGTACATTATGTGCTTGGCAATGTTTTTTTTGTGGTTGTTGTTGTCGCGGCTCCTTTCGTGCTCATGATCATAATGAAGTATCCTTTATTTATCAACAACAGCAATAGCAATAACCTGAACGACTACACCTGCAGGGATTAATTAAACAAAGCGGATAATGTGTACCGGACCGCAAGAAGGCTTGCTTTCCTTGTGAACCTCAAGATTAGAGACGACAGTACAGCAAAGCGCATCATTTTGAGTGCGTACATTGTACGTTTATTCGCTTAATGTCGACTTATTTGAGCCGATTCAGAAAAGTACAAAGAGTAAACAATAAATTAAACTAAATTAAAAAAATTTCATATTAAAATTTAAGAATTTAGTAGAATTCTATCAAATTTCTGGGAATATTTTTTTGTGCATAAAAATAGTTTACAAGAATCAGTTAAGACACCTAACCACAATGCGTGCGAAAGTGTTATTCCCAAGACAAGAAGTTTAAAATTGAGATCTTAATGATAGAAATAGATAACCCCGAATTACAGAATATTCGAAATGGTCTAGGCAAAGAATAATTAGCAGTTAATTCTTTAAGAGGAGGAGAGAAGTAATGGATACGTCTAAAGGGAAGAGAAAAGTGAATATGGGTCATCAGCGCAGCAGAATCAATTTCCCCATTTAATAATTGAACAACAAACATAGCACATAGCATACCTCGACGATTAGTAGGGAGGAAAGTTCAATAAGAATGACGATATCGCCGTATGAAGGTAAAAAATAAATCCCAGTCATAACTTGTCGTTATTTAGGGAAATTATTTAGAATTTGTATTTGCACAGATTCCAATGTAGCTTGGTTAATTGGATATTGTAGAGATCACCTACAAGAGTTGAACGCACAATTAAAATATAGTATATTGATCGTATAAGCTAGAATATATTTAGGTATCCAGAGAAATCAGTTATTTTCTCACCACCAGCTTTTGATGTCGTTTAGTTATGACGTCTAGGAAAAGGGAAAGGAAAAGTTCTGCCCACCTTTAACTTCTTGTTTCTTTAATATCAATGAATATGTATGTCCATTTACACATTTTAATATATTCAAACAATATTAACATTTATTTTGCAGATCCGATTTGGAGCACTTGCGTTCTGTTTTCATGGCTGTGGAGAATGGTGATCTTGGCATGTTGAAGTCGCTGGGCATCAAGGACTCTGAGTTGGGTGATGTTAAGTTCTTCTTGGAGAAATTGGTGAACACCGGTTTCCTTGATTGAGTAGCGCCGGATCCGGCTTCTGGATTTTATTATGCACACGCACAGCCCATTAATCCTAATTTCTATTCGTATTTGGGTACACCCTATGATAATTACAATTATTAAAAAGGTGTTATCGCAAATATGAATTTCAATATTAATGACACATACATTTAAACACCAATACATGAAATATTTTCTCAAAAATTTCGCAGTTCTCTTGAGTTTCCAAAATATAATCTTAAGTTTTATGCTCTCTTATCCAATTTAACTATTTATTTGCTCTCTATTTCAAAACACCTTTTATAGAAAACACCAAAAGCAAAAAAAAAAAAAAAACAATTATAAAAAATGATATTTATACAAAAACAAATATAAAATAATTTGGTCAAAGGCAACAAACATAGCAGATACGACGATAAATCGGCTTCTCTAATAATCTTTCCCTCTTCTTCGGCGCTCTTGCAATCGGTCTGCATTTCTAAGCTCTTTAAGTTAATTTGTGTTTAAACTTTGTCAAATTTTGAGAAAATCAACTCGCATCTTTCAATAACTGATTGAATTTTCAAACAGAAAGAATAAAAAGCATTACATATTATCGCAAAATAAAAGCAAAATGTGGAAGCAGGATCGTTCGGCAAAAGAAACCAAGCAAAAAAAAAAAAAGTAAAAAGAAAACAAACAAATTATATAAATGTTTATTCGCTCTTTCTTATGTATATGTGTGTAATGAACTTATCAATGTATATGTAAGTGTGTCGAGATGCCTCACAATAACTCTAGTTTCAATCCACAAAAAATACACTCCAGGTATTCACTGCAGCAGATATCCTACAAATATTGTACGACAGAAACCAAGGCTATCAGTAAAGAACCTTCCAAGATATAATGCTTAGTACCCACCCAGCGGAGTACGTCTATCTTTTTGAATCTTCTTTTCTACACACACACCACCGCTTTGTATCTGTGTAGAATTTAGTGTATCTTGTTGGATAAATACGGACATATCGTCCCGAGCTTGTTGTTTAATGAAATGAACACTCGATGTTTCAACTTGCAACTATGCGAACTATATATACTATATTAACTAGTACATAACCTTAAAGAAAATACGAAGTAAGCTAAACCATAATCGTAAATGTCGGGCTACTGTACACGATTCAATAACTGGGAATACAATTGTCGAGTTGCGTAATTTATGAATTCAATTAATAAGCATTCTTGCGAAATATAGCATATCCTGGGAATCGGAACAAAAACAAACAAATTAAAGATTAATAACTAACAAAATTATATCACAATGTTAGACTTTATTCAAATTAAAAGTTTAAAAATTAATGTAAGCTTACTCAGCATATTAACACAAATACTTTTTCAATTAATGTTAAAACAAATAAATAAAGAAAAAAAGTCAGTAACCAAAATGAAGCCCATGAGATTTACATATTGATTTATGACTTAAAACTGACCCAAAACCAATATGCAACATATAACAAACCACAAAATTTGCTAATAAGCCTTTTCTTTGAGCACTTTTCCTTTCTATCGATCAAGTATATATAAATAGAAATTGGAAACTACCCACATAAATTAATAGATTAGTTCCAAATGGTACTTGAAAGAGCACGGAATTGTTAATACGAAGTAAAACTAACTATGCGATGAGGTATTTCAGTCCAATTCAGTGCAAGTAACGAACCCAACGTTCTAAAGATAGACCAGTGTTAGGGCAAACAGAAAGCGAACATTTAAAAATCGATTACAAATTAAAACAAAATAATGGAGTTATAAGTACCTTGAATTAGCTGGTAGAAACAAAAAATGAAACTAATTATTGATAGAAACAAGAAACCAAAACAAAAACCAAAACAAATCATATGATTTTCGACTTAACGATACTTTTATTACTAGTTGTCTATTTAAATGATTAAAACTTACGTAAATGTACACAATATTTAAATATAGAAGCAACGTTGAAAAATGCTATTAAGAGTGGTATTGAATGAAAAATGAAAACAACAGATCCATTGAACTATATATATACACATCATATATATATATATATATATATACATAGTAATCTATATGTATACATACATTTACATAAGTATATGACAAAGAAAGTATTTATTACAAATATTAAAGAATATGTTGTGTATGCACACATGTGTATATGCCCCATGTAAATAAGGAGACAAGCTACGTATTTCATATGGATGCAAATGATCAATGAACGCGAACAAATTAAAAAAAAATAAAAAAAATAAAAAAATCAGCAAAAAAAATACAACCAAGTGATAATTTGATTTTTTTATAAAACAATCACAACAATTTACACATTGCATATTCTTAAAGTAATTGTAATGATTCAAAACTTTTATATCGTTTAATCGGAATCCTATCAAATTTCTCAATATATATTGTATCTTTGCAACAAATTATGCGTTTCATTTTGCATATTTTTGAAAGTTTTAAGATTTTATTAAAGCAGTTAAGTACTATATACAATTATATATGAAAACTAAAATATAAGCCACAAAACTATATCACATACATATCAGCGGACTTGCTATAGATGTTATTAAAACGCTATAGAAAACTGCAAACAGTAAAAAGATTTAACGAGTTATATGGAATAACAATTTTAATCCTATGACTAGGCTAATATGCAAACATATCAATGAACAAAACTAAAACATATCAAATATGAATACACAAAATGAAATCAAAGCAAACTAACTGCAACAAAACTTAAATTTAAAAGAAATCTACAAAAACTCAAAAATATTTAGTTTTTCCTTATGTCCTAACACCCACTATATTTATAATTTTGATTTGATTTAGTTGCATTTGTGACTTGTTTCAGTATTTTAAGCCCAAAAACTGACCCAAGAAACAAATTAAAATGCTGAAACAATTTCACAAAACTGTACACAAAAAAAAACATAAATTTTTAAAGCATACGATTTTTGTCTTGTTCTTTTGTTCAAATATAAATCGTTATTATTGTTATATTTTTAATTTATTTTTCTATTATCAAGACTTGTAATAGTTGCGCCCATACATAGAATACATATTTAAATGTGTGTGAGTATTTCTATAAAAAATTATCAATAAACATATCTGAAAATGTTAGCAAAACTATTACAGCAAACAAGAGTTAAGTACTCTTCAAAAATCACACAAAAAAACAACAAACAACAATTTTGAAATTAAGCATAACTTGAATTCAATTAACGAAAAACAAAATGATGAAAAGGAATATTTGAAAAAAAAATAACTAAAATACAACAATTCTATGTGTATATGAATATAGATTATAATGCAGAAACATAAATACAATTTTTAACATTCCAATGAAGCTATTTCTTTGGTGTGATGTTTAAAAAACAATCCTCAGTGTTTTATTGGTCAAAGAAGCTGGCTAACGAAGAAAAAATGCGAAGAAGAAATACTAGTTGCTATGATTCGATAAATTATTTTTATTTCAAGTTGAAAAGACCTTAAGGAACCGGTAAATTGTATGGAAGTCTCCTGCCTCGATTGTCGCCAAAATTGAGATATCAGAGAGTAAAAATCGATAACAACGGAAATTTCCTACATTTTTATTATTATTATATGACTTAAAGCTACAGTGTCAAAGCCTGGAGCGTAGATTACTGGAGACTACTCGGAATTTCCTTCAAAGATTGGCAAGGTAAGGCCTATATCTTCCACGATGTAAGAGCTAATGTTGCAAAAATCGGAAGGTAAGACCAATTGCAAATTTCTGCAAATATCAATAATAGAGTATTTCGCAGTCGGTTTCGCCCGACAGCAACAATCTCACTTTGCTATAATTACTGTTGAAAAGATCCATTGTTGGCAAAAACGAAGCATGTGTTTATTGTATGGGATCAAGCAATTATTCCACTAAATGTAGGATGAGATAAGCAATTTGTCTCATAGATTCCGATGCGCGAATTCCAATCAAATATTGTAGATTGTCGTGTGACTGGGTTCGTTAATTAATTGAAAATTGAGCTATCAGTAAGCTGTTTATGGGCCTTACTTGTTTGAATACACATATGAAACAAGTTTGAATTCAACAAGAGCGATAAGATACGCAGTCTCCCACACCTCAAGGCCCTCCCTCCCATTCACACCCACTATTACTTTCGCCCAAAACAAAGAGGGAGATTAAATTGAGGCAGAGAGAGAGAGAGAGAGAGAGAGAGAGAGAGAACGAGTTGTAGGAACATCGTCTGTGGAATGAGAGACTTCTTGTCTAAGCGATCTCTTTGCAAATAAAACATTACGTTTGTGGATCGGTTTCTGTTTCTGTATTCTAATCAGCTGGGGAGACGTTTGCATTTCTCAGTGTTTCATTTGTGCCATGTGATGATAGCCTTCGTAGTATTTGTATTTACTTGCTGGTTGATTAGACGCTCGCAACAGTTGTCGTCGCGTTAGTCGTACTTCAAATTTTAGCGCATTCGGTCATCATCGGTTCGCGGCAGGTGCTTTCAAACGTACTCTTTTCTTATTGAATCATCCGTATGCAGCTCGCGTAAATGCAATTTGAGCAAATACAAATGTGTGCTTCCTCTTGCCGTGCGTAAAGCACCGTTACGTTACTGAATCGATGTTGCAGTTTAATAGCAGCATAATTCCCAATTAGCACTGCTCAATTTTGCAGCTGCCTAAAAGTATGTGACGCAAAGTGAAGAAAACTCAATTGTTAAAATTTTAATTAACTCTATAAGAGTCATCCATAACGAGTCTGATTTTAATGAGTGCTAAATTCGTCAAAATTATTTTTTTTTTCTATTTATTTTAAGAGTTTTTTTTTTAAATTGTTAGCTCAAGAACTTCTCTAAGAGAGTCATCTTATAAATAAATATATAACCATGCACGATCCCAGCGACTATGATTCAGTTTACAGTGAGCAGGATTTCCTGGATATTGTTCAGGCCGCTTCAACGCCGCCCCTGATGAACTATGAGGAATTTCTAGAGAAAACAATGGGTGAGTTTGCAAGTTTCGGTACTTTGATTATATAAGAAGTATGCATATTTATATCTATATATATTTTTACCTGTTGACATTAGAATTGTCTACAATTGTAGTGCTTATCTTGTGTGTGTTATGGCTTTAAATTTTGATAAAATGCCGTTGCGTTGAAACTTTTCGTACAATGTGAAGTGACGAGCAGTTTGTGATTAATATTAATTGTAATATATAATGAGAATATTATTAATAATCTAATTCCAACTTCTTTCATCGAACAAACAAATTTTGGAATGAGTTGAATATTATTTATTACCCAAGATTGTTTACATTTTAATATTTAAACTTAGACATATATTATATTATCTTATGATAGTTCAGACCATAAACAAGATCTATTGTAAATTTTGTATTCTGCCAATTTATTTTAACAAGATATGAATTGGTTTCTAATTCCGCACAAATGCAACGAACTGAAAATGAAACATGCTAGCCGCTCTCTGAGAGTAAACTGTTAGTTAACATTGATGCAACAGATCAACAAGACAGAAACGTATAAATTCAAATTGAACAAATGCACTCTATATATCAGCAAATAATTATATGAAGTATCAGTAAGATTAGAAA